>CM068548.1:25796039-26396039 GCA_035048495.1 Euptelea pleiosperma | reverse complement strand
GTGGCTGATTTCTGTGACCTTAAACTTATCAAAAAAAAAAAAAAATTGTCACCTTGGATTTCTCTTTTGAAGAGAATGGCCATGCATCCTTCAGTTTGTAGGATCGGCCTCAATGACTTTCTTTAACTATGAGCAAGAAAGAGATGGTTATGGAGATAATTTTCATTATGCATTAAGATCGTACAGTGCTGGTGGTGAGTGGAATTTTATCTGTCTCATGCTTTAATTATGTTGCAGGATCTGTTGTTTCACTCCTTTTTTTTGCACCACTTGGTAAACCACATTATCACTAAGGATTTACTCTTTAGTTTTCTTTTTTTCTTATAGTTGTATTTATTTAATTCTCGTAGTGTTTAATGTTGCCTCTCCACTATGTATCATATTCTTGCAATTAAAGAGGTCAATCATTTGTTTTCTGAAATCTGGATATTTGGCATTGGGTGCATAGTATCAAAATCAACTCTAGTATGGAGTTACCAGAATATGCACAAAATCTATGCTTGAGTGTCCCTGTGTTGATTATATAACTTGGGTATATTGTAGCTATTGTTGTTGGAAATATGCCTAACATTCTTGGAAGAAGAAATCCGTGTTTTAGATCTGGAGATAGTGTCAGTAACTTTATAGAGGCAGTCTCATAACCAATTCATTTGTTTAATTGTTTCTAGAAGCCACTGACTTGGGGAATTTGCCTTCCACAAAGGAATTCAGTTTTTTTTTTTTCTGACGAGTATAAATTTTCATTATCAAGAGGCCTAAGCCTAATAATTACAAGAGAAGTATGTTAGAACGTCGAGAAGACCTTCTAAGGTTATAGCGAATCAACGATTTGCAAATATAAAACAAAAGACTCAAACATCTCTTGAGCATAAAAGTTCCCATCGGAAAACAAAATCCTCGAAGAACAACCCTCTGCATTCAGTTTATGGCTCCCAGTCATCTTTTATTATATCTAATGTGATAGCTTGTAAATATGTAAAACTTTCTCCGAGCTCTTGGATGGAGATTTCACTCAACAAAACCATACGCATGGATTAAAATTTCGTAATGTTTCGACGAGGCAAAGCGGGACATTACGATACAATCCAAAAAAAATAAATAGATAAAAATATGATTTCATGATTTTGGGAATGTTTCGTAATGTTTTGGAAATATGCTGTTTCTCTATTTTTTCAATGTTTCATGAATGTTTCGTTTCGTATCTGAGTTTGTCTTCCACTGGTAGAACCCATGTGATGCTTTGATGTCCACATTAATAAGCCTACTCCTCAGACTCCTTGACAACACTTATGAAATCCTTCCCTACTATATCCCAACACTTCTGATAAAAAGCAAGGGGAAAGCCATCTAACCACAAGTAAAACTTCATCCTCTCCAATTGGCCTTTCCAGCCACTCCCTCTCTTCCTTACTGATACTATCAAACTCCAAATCATCCACAGTGGGTTATGCAACTAGGCTCTGCATACAATGTAGAGTAATACTTCACTGTAGAATCCCTGACTTCTTCTTCCTCCACCAATAACCCATTCACCCTTAATCTAGAAATGCTATTGCTTCTCCTAGCATTAGAAATCTGGTGAAAAAACTTAGTATTGCTATCTCCTTTTAACCATCTCACTATCGACTTTTGCCGCCAACTATTCTCTTCTAGACGTGCCCATTTCATAGTCTTTCTTAGCTTCTACTCTTCTCCTCCGTCACCACCCCATCTTCTTCAGTAACAACAATCTCTTCCAGGATATCACCCCAAAACCTTGTCCAAAAACGTCTCTATTCCACTCTTTCAGCTTCCCCTTTAAAGTTTTCAACTTCATTTTGAAAATATAACCGACCTTACCTCGAAACTCGAAAGACTCCCACCATACAGCCACCAACTCTTTGAAATTTAGCTCCTAGAGCCACATGTTTTCAAACTTGAAAAGAGAGGATCGCTTGCAAATAGTCCCACACCCTAGCATCACTGAGATGTGATCTGAAGCCGGTTTAGGAAGAACTTCTTGGGAAATATCAGAACACAGCCTTTCCCACCCATCAGTAACCAAGAACCTATCTAATCTCGACATAACTAGTCTTTCTTGGTTATTAGACCACGTAAAAATTGGCCCCTTGAAAGGAAGATCCATCAGACAATGCCTTTTAACAAAAGTTTCGAATTCCTTGATACTCTTCATTATCCAGCTTTTCTTCTCATAAGAGAGCCGAATAACGTTGAAATCGCCCTCAATACACCACCAAAGATCCCATCTACCTCGTGGTGTTAAGTTCTTGAAGGACCATAGACCCCCGTTAGGACCCAATCAATCTGATCATCAATGCATCTACACCACAGATACTGAAAACTCCCCTTTCCAATGGTCAACCATTCTAACCTTATATAGGTTCCAAATCAGCAGGATAACTCCTGAAGAGCGCTTAGCTGGCAGCGCTAAGCAATAACAATCCTCATTTCCCCAAATGTCTTCCACCACTCTATCATTAATATCTTCCAACTTAGTTTCCTGAAAGACAACCACGTCCACTTTCCATTTTTGGAAAAGCCTCTTACAAACCGCCCTACTAGCTTTCCCTCCCAACCCTCTCACATATCACGATAAAATTTTAAATTCATAAGAATAGATCGACCCCCTCCCCCCTCCCCTTCCTTTTGCTCCCCCTACCCCACCAATTCAATCAATTGACTCAACTCCGATAAGCTATCGATCTCCCTTGAGAGCTTCACTCTCCTTCTGACATGGCTTACTCTAGCTGAGGAACAACAATCATCCTGACCCTACTTGTCCTTATCTACCTCAGACTCGATACAACTTTGTTCCACATGAACGAGATTGGTTTCCTTCTCAAGAACGACCACCTCCTGTTCGCTCTTAGCTTCCTTGTTTGACTCCCCGTCCTCCTTGGCCATCTGAAGCATTTGGTCCAACTCTATAGCCTTAAAGAAACTTATAACCTCCTTCTCGTGTCTGTTGTAAGATAAGCCCAAAGCTGCCGAACTCCCTTACTTTATCCAACACCCATTTAGATGCCTCTTTACTGCCCAAGTCAAACTCCTTTCCCCCTTTCTCATATACGACCAGCTTATATCCTGGAACATACACACCTGTAGAACCTTTTGAATCATCTAGTTCGGTCATTATGATCCTTCTCCTTTTGAAAAATCACGCTCCTGCTCCTCAACCCGGTCCGCCCAACTGATCCTTTTCCTTCACTCGATATTTCTGGAATACTTCACAGTAGGCAACGAGCTGAGAGGGCTGACTTCGTCCAAGTTTAAGTCGTCACCTATCCCTTCCTCCTCGAAACAAGCTCCCTCCTCTCTAAAAATCAAGCCTTGAAACCTTCCTTGCAAGCGAGAAGAAGAGTGAACCAGACACACAGAGGACGATGAAGGATAATCCTTTCGAAGATTCCGAGATCCTCACCCTCCTAATTAGGTCCTCCAATCAAATATTCCACTACCTCCCCCTCCTCTTCATCTTCCGGTCGCCCTCCCTCTCGACTGCTATTGCAAAGCTCAAGCAATTGATCGACCTTTTCTCCTTTTTCTACTCCCTATTCTGCTGTTTCCGATTTCTCTCTCTTTATGGGACAAACAATACCCTCTAAAGAAAAAGGGATTGTAAACATGACCGCATCATCTAGTAACGTCGGAGTTGCTAGACGATACAGTGGTTTCCCTTATAACTCCTTTTCCTTTCCCCGAAACTAGTTCTTGTATGGTATGCCACCTCATCTTCTCGGTATTTCCCTCCGAATTTCGAATTACTTTTGCCAGATATGATTCGATGTTCCTCATCAACACCAAATCTTGTCCTACCTCCACCCTCAGCTCCCATCCAACAATGCCTATTGGTCGACACATGTTGATCAACCACATTTTAATCATCGACCCATCTATTTTGATTGAGGCCACCAACTCTTTGGCCATACTTGTACGACACTCCACCCCTTTCCTTCCACTTGTCCTTCCTCCTTTTCTCGACCCACTGGTTTTCAACCATGTGTCCCGGGCGACCACGAGGATGCCACATATACCCCCTCTTAAACCCCCCTCTCCTATTAACATACCTACCCCTCTCATAGGGGTACACATCCCCCGGACCCACTTGTTCTCCGTTTCTTCCACGTGGATAGCCTGCCACGTTAGCTTCGTCCCCCACCTTTAGACTCAAACACGAGCTAGCCCAGCGATCTCCTCCTCTTGTTCTCCCCCCGTCTTCCGTCCTCGTCTTCATCTCCCTTAGGTCTTCGGCTCCACCAACTGTGGCCTGAACCCTAGTATCCGTTGGCGTTGCAGCCATGACCAGAGCTTCCTCTGACCAAATCTTGACTCCGTATACGCACCCATCGTGGAGGAACCTGGCCTCCGAAAGAATCGTCGCCCCTGGTTCCACCTAAATACTCGCCCATTCAATAAAAGAGCGGTTCAGAGTACCTCTATCAATGAAAACAAAACCTTTGCACAAATCTCCAACCGCGTGAAAGGCCAAAATCCCCCAAAGATGCAAAGGTAGCCCATAAATCCTCAGCCATCTTCTCTCTCCTTCGTGGATGTTGATGGAGCACCCCAGTCTTTTGAGAAACACACCTTCCTTTATCCCGCTTCCTCCTTGTAGAACCTAGACACCTCCTTAGCCAACAGAAAGACAAAAATAACCCTTTGCTCAAGCACCTAACACGCACCCTCGCAGGAACTACCCAACCCTTCTTTGTCCATCGTTAAATTGCAGCTAAGTCCCCAAGATCTCCTTCTCACCTCCCAACCAGGCAACATTTCATCTACCCCTCTGGTTTAATATACATACCAGACCTTCTAACTACTAGTACAGCTCCACCTCCTTGTAAGTTCTCCCTCTTACTCCCTCATTGACTTGGGAACTCTAAAATTCTTATAACCTACTCCTCCTCCGCTTAATCTCCAGTTACAATGTTTTCTCACAGGATACTGCCATAAATAATCCATAACTTAGCACCTCCTATACTTGCCCCACTAGAGTTCGGGGCACCCACGGCCACCGGTAAAACTCCTCCCTTCAAGCCCGTAGTATCCAGCCCAAAGGCCCCAAAAACTAATTAGCAGTAGCTCATATTTGGTATTTTATATATAAGGCCCTATACATTTTTTTGGTATAAGGCCCTATGCTATGCCCAATTTCATTTTTTTTTGGTAGATAAGCGTGGGGTTAGGCAGACCCCTACTTGACATTAAATAAAAAAAGATATTACATTCTGTAGTACACTTGCCCAGAGGCATCGTCAATGACTATTTTTCTTAGTTCGGCATCAAACAATTGAGGATTAATGAGAATAGAACCAATAGAGTTATGAAAAGAAGCTAGGTAATCCACCACTCTATTCGTCTCTCTAAAGACATGGAATATATCAAATTCTTCGAACGTCGCTTGATGATGGTGGATAGACCTCACAAGTTTTTGACTTTGCCAAGGGACTTCTACCTTCCCTTTAATAATTCCCATTGTGTGGGCCGAATCCGTAACTACTTGAATGGCTTTTATTTCTTTAGAAATAGCCATTTTTATGCCAATCAAAATGGCTTGGATCTCATGATAGATGACCGAAACTTTTTTATTTCCCCCCACATATGCAAACATAACTTCGCCTTTCGCATCCCTTAACATGCCCCCATACCCAGCTGTATGTTCTTTACAAGATCCATCCGTATTTAGCTGCCGACATTCCGGTTTAGGAGGAACCCATTTACATTGTGTAGGCATAATGTGCTTGAATTCCACATCAATTGCCCAAGATTCAAAGAACTCTCTCGTACGAGGATTATCTTCCACAGCCTCCTTCTCGGTAGTAAACCTGAGTTTAGTCGTCTCCAAAACCTGATGAAGAACATTCTCCTTAGGGAGGAAGGAATTCTGAAACTCCCTCCTATTCCATTCATGCCATATATAGTAAACAGTGGCATTGAATGCTGCTCTCATTACTTGTGATATCAAATCAGTTCCAAGTAAATTGCTGAGGATCCATTGGGCTTCATGATCAGCCGTATCCACCCTTCTATTAATGCTGGACTTCTGGAGAACTCGAGTCCAGATGTAACTTTTATGTGCATGTGATCCCATATGTTTCTCTTCTAAAAAGTCATTCATCCATCACATTACTTGTCTACTCATAGGGATTCTTTTTCTTTTGTGATAAGATAGATTCATATGTGCTGATTGGTCATATGGTTGAAAATAAGCTTTTCTATGCGTGTGATCCCAGTTTCCAATACATTCTGTTATATCTCATCTTTCTTGCATGCTTTCTATTTACTTTTGGAGAGCTAGATAGATCATGTTTTAAATGTTGGAGTAGATTTTGAAATTTTGATTCCTAGAGTTTTCATGGGGACTTAATTTCATGCCAGGTTCAGAAGTGTTGTAATAGGTAACATGCTTATTTATAATTTTTGTTGACTTCCTTTTCTGAAATAGGTGAAATAGTTGCAAACTTCTTATTTCTATTTCTAGAACTCTTTTCTCATTTGGCTCATTACATTAGTTTAAATCTACTAAATATAGGAGACTTGCTTGCACAGATTGGCCTTCATTATGTTTTTGTCATTTCTTCACTTTTACCGATTTTCTTTTGTAGCTTCCACCTGGGAGATTAGAAGTCTAGACCCATCACCAACTTCAAATGCTGCAAGATGTCTTGTGACGCTAATGATGGAGATACACTCTAGTGGCTGGTCTAGATGGAGAAAACATCACTACTCAAAGTTTGAAAAGACCATTCCTTTTGCTGTTTTGTGCCAAGTAGCAGGTTGAGTAACCTAATTCTTTCATTTAATACCTCCTGTAAAAACTGAATTCTTTTTTGGGAAATTTAATGTCCATGATGGGAGCCATCAGACATGTTTTATTGTCATGTTTACTTGTCTTGTCTATACACTGGTGTTTAGGGTAGAGATGAGAAACATTACTATTCTTTATGCTTTGTTTTGCCATGTAACCAGGTGATTCTCTTGTGTAAAACTAATTTCCTTCCACAAAATTTATTATTATTATTATTATTATTAAATTTTATTCAGGTTGAGACCGAGATGAGAGCACTCCGCGCACTCCGGCCAGACAACCTGACGCACTTTGGTCCCCCTTTAATTAGTGCACAAATCCATTGTAAATGTATCATAGATTTGATGCATTTACACCTAATTTATCTATTTGTAGCAAGAAATTTTATACTTACGTACATTTTGAATTAAAAAAACTCCAAAATAGGATTCGATTCGTCTTCATGATCAATCCGTGAACCAAGAAATCTACAATGGATTAGTCTTTTTAATATATATATATATATATATATATATGGAAAGAGGTTAAATTGATCAAATATGGGATTTGTAGCGGTTTGAGCTCAAATGGGATGTTTCCTACCATCGATCGAAATGTTTCCATACATGTCGAAACATTTCGACTGGAATATTACATATTTACATTGTCGGTTGATAGAAATTTACTGTTCACGCGAAATATTTTGACATGAATGGAAATATTTCGTGAAATTTAACATTCTTTCCATGTATGTATTCTTTCCTTTCGGTAACCTGGAAATATATTTGCGAAATTTATTTCCTTGTTCACTTCTACTAGCACCTTCATTGCGTTGATCCCTAAGTTCCAAGGGGCAGTCGACATCACCAACTTCAGGCCTATTAGTTTGGTTGGCAGTGTATACAAAATTATCGCTAAGATGCTCACCACTAGAATTCGGGAGATCTTGCCTTCGGTTATCTCTCTCTCTCAAGGGGCCTTCGTGAAAGGTAGGCAAATTTTGGACGATGTCTTGATTTCTAACGAGTGTATCGATTCCAGATCTAAACTAGGAGTTCCGGGGCTTGTGTGTAAAATTGACATGGAAAAGGCCTACGACAATGTGGATTGGAGATTTTTAGACTACATGTTGGGTAGGTTGAGCTTCGGCACCAAATGGAGATATTGGATTTGGAAGTGTATCTCTTCAGCTTCATTCTCAATCCTTATCAACGGATCTCCAGCGGGGTATTTTAAGAGCTCTAAGGGTTGTACCAAGGTGGTCCTTTATCCCCCTATTTGTTCCTTGTAGTGGTGGAAGCTTTGGGGAGGATGATCTCAAGAGCCATCGATATAGGAGCTTTGGAAGGTTTTACGGCGACCCCAGGCAATTGTTGTAATGACCCTATTTCTAGTAATATTATAGTAGACATTTTGTAATACTTTGAACATTATATGTATGTCATTTTAAAGGTCTCAACAATAGCTTTCTATCGGTATCAAATTTGTCCAAATCGGACGTGCGAGTCAAAAGTTATTGTGTTTAGTTATGGGCAACATTTTAAGTTTTTATTAAAATTTGAAAAAAAAAGACAATTTTCAAAATTATAGTCCCACATCGGATAGGAATGAAAAGTTCTGAGTTTTCAACCTCTATAAATACAAGGCCATCCCTTGAGAAAATTACATCAATTTGGGTATTTGCATTCTAACCCCTAAGGTAAGAATATTTGCAAAAAAATCCCTCAACTAGAAGAAATTCTAGAAAATTCCTAGGAATTCCTGAAAATATTCAGGAGGTCCTTTGAAAAGCTTTTGTGGGGCCTACTGCTTCGAGATACGCGCTACCTCGAGATTCGCATCGTACGAGGTTCAAAGATTTTGGATTCTAGCGTATTCACTTATAAGTACATAGTTATTTATTTTATGCCTTTATTTATTTAATTAATTAATTAGTTATTTAATTAATTAATTAATTATTAATTATTTATTTATTTAATTGATTATTTATTAATTAATTATTTATTTATTTATAAATATTATTTTTATTATTTTTATTTTTTTTGAAATAGTAGAAAATTCACAGAATATTGTAGAAAAATTCTAGAAAATTCTATTATTTTTGGAGAAAATGTCTGAAAATGTTATTCTTGTTATCTGTTAAATTTTAGCAATGAAAAATCCCAATTCTTGTATTTTCCACATAAAATGTGTAAATGCATTGATAATTTCTTGTAATCTTAAAAGCATGAAATTATGATAAGTGAGATATATGCGTTTTTCATCCGTTTTATGTATTCGCTTTCTAAGATATTAATAAGGCTTAAATGTTCTTATTTTTAGTTTCAAAATGCAAAAATATGAATGTTATGCATGTAAAGATGTTTATACAAATATTATTATTTTACGCATATAAATACAATTAAGGACATGAATAAGAACGTGATTGGAAATGTGGAATATCAGATTAGTTGGAATCAGGCGTTGTCTCATTTCTTTGAGACCCCTTGGGGTTTTAGTCCCCTAAAGCATCAGGCGTTGTCTTATTTCCTTAAGACCCATTGGGGTTCCAGTCCCCTAAAGAAGAGGCGTTGTCTCATTCATGAGACCCATCGGGTATTTATACCTAAAAGAAAATTAGGGAATCCGGAGAGAGGATACCTAATGAAACAATTAGTGTGTACATTAGGGAGTTTACTTGTGGACTAGAAGTGTTGACATCGTACACTAGGACCGATGGAATGTTGGTACGGAATATATCAGAATTGATAGTTTGACTTTATAGAAATGGTCACGGGTATTTTGATAAGAGAAAGGTTGACTGTTATATGAAAAGTCTTCATTGTATTCGAAGTTCTACGTAAGTAATTGATGGAGAATTGAGTTTTATCGAATTACATGTGAAATTCATTTGCAAATCGTATTTGTTTTAAAATAAACAAAAGTCGCTGATTTAAGTGGTTTTACGCATGAGGAATGTACTTACTAGGCCCTAGCTCATCGTTTTAAAATGTTTTGTTTTCAGGAAAGGATAAGGGGAAGTTGGTCTGATGCTTCCAGCATTTCTGTTGATAGACTTGTGCTAGAGACGATGTTATATTTTGTTTAATTCTTCTATCTTGTAGAAGGATACATGAGTTATGTAGGTCGTTTGACCGTTTAGTAACATGTATTTGGGAGTACGATATATATACAATGTTTTCTTTTGGATGGGCATATTACGGTTTTGTTTGAGGTGAGAGATCTTCTAACATTATTAATGTGTCAATGAAGTGCGTTTCGTCTTATGGATTGTTTAAACAAAATGAAAAAAATTATCCGTTGTATTTCCGCTGCATTGTGATACCAGTTTTGTTTAACTGTGCGTTTGTATAATCAGATCGCGCCTCAAGATACGAGAAAGGTTGATATGACCAAATATCAGATTTGGGGGCTTGACAATTGTACTCTCTCATCTTCAATTTGCGGATGATACCCTTGTTTTTCTCAGAGCCTCTGTCCCCCAACTGAGATTCCTTAGAGGGCTCATTTGTTGTTTTGAAGCCATGTCGGGACTTAAGGTTAATCTCTCCAGGAGCAAGGTCTTTGGGGTGGGTGAGGTGGAGAATTTCTGAGCTGGCTAGTATCTTGAGTTGCAGTGTTGACAAACTTCCGTCCTCTTATTTGGGTCTTCCCCTTGGCCACGCTTATAGATTGAAGGTTTTGTAGGAGCCCGTCATTGAGTGCTTTGAGAGAAAATTGGCAGCCTAGAAATCTAGATATTTGTCGAAAGGGGGTAGATTGGTTCTCATTAAAAGTACTCTTACCAGTCTTCCGATCTACTACATGTCTCTATTCACTATTCTATGCAGTGTGGTGAAGGCCCCTGAAAAGATCATGAGGGAGTTCCTACGGGGCGGTAAGGAAGGGGAATGGAAGTTGCACTTGGTTGGATGGAAAAGTGCGTGCAAGGCCAAAGACAAAGGGGGTTTGGGGATCAAGAACCTCAACGTGATGAATAAGGCTCTTTTGAACAAAAGGATTTGGAGGTTTGGGGATGAGACCTTTGCTCCTTGGCGGGAGGTCATCGCGGGCAAGTATGGAGTCTTCTCCTTTGGATGGGTGAGCATAATGGTCCGGTCTCCGTACGGGCACAGTGCGTGGAGGGGTATATCCAAGTACACTGAAGACTTTGACAGGGGAGTTCGGTATGTGGCGGGCTTTGGAGACAGGATACGGTTTTGGGATGATCTTTGGTGTGGGGAGGCCCCTTTTAGCGTTGATTTCCCCGATTTGTATTCTCTTTCGGATAGGAAAGATTGGTCCATCCTGGATTACGCTCACACTGGAGGAGAGACCGTAGGGTTTGATTTCGGATTCAGGAGGAATCTTAACGATTGGGAGATAGAGCCCCTATCTACACTCTTGCGTTTGAAAGATGTCCACCTCTTGCCCTCCGGCCATGACAAACGGGTTTGGATTCGGATGACTGGCGGTTCATTTTCTGTCCAGTCCTTCTATGAGGTTCTTCACTCTCAAGAAGGGCCCTCCTTGTTGCTGCGATTTGGAATTCCTTTATCCCATCCAAAGTGGCTTTCTTCACTTGGGAGGTATCCCTGAACATGATAATGACAGTGGACCACTTGCGATCGAGAGGCATCATCATTGTAGACTTCTGCTGGATGTGCTGATATTGTGGCGAAACTGTTAATCATCTCTTGGTACATTGTAATGTGGCTAAGGAGGTTTGGTCGTCCTTCCTCTACGAGTTCAGGATGAGCTGGGTGATGCCGAACAATCTTATGGATCTCTTTCTTAGTTGGCGTTCTAAAGCTTTCTCTGCTAGAGGATGCATTCTATGGAGGATGCTGCCCTTTGCCATAGGCTGGGGGCTCTGGGAAGGAAAGGAATTAAAGGGCCTTTGAAGGAAAGAGCGAAGACATGACGTCGATCATTCTTAATATTAAGGGGTTGCTACTTTTATGGTCCAAGATGTTTTCGGAATGTAGGGGTCTTCATTTTGAGTACTTTGTTTTCCGCATGGACCTTCTTTGCTCTAGGGATTGATACTCGTTGTTCTCCTTAGAGCGGTTGTTTGGTGTCTTTTCTTTTGATTTTTCTCGGCTTTTGTGGTCATCTCGACCTATCCAGCCATGGTGCTGTAATCTTCCTTTTCGTTTTTTAACAAAGTTTCACACTTATAAAATAAAAGACTCTTGGTAAGACTACTAACATAAAGCAAGTTAGCAGTAAACTGAAGAAAATGTAGAACATATGACAAGGTTAGTACTAGAGAGGCATGAACATTCCCTTTACCGGAAATAGAGGAAAGGGTGCCATTAGCTATCCTAACCTTGTCCTAACTAGAACAGATATTACAACTGGAAAAACGAAAGACATACTAGTCATATGATCAAACATCCTTGAATCGATGATCCAAGGACGAACTGGAAGGAACAGTAGTGACAAAGAAAGCAGACCCAGTACCTGTCTGTGCAAAGGTAGACGTGGAAGTGGAAGCCTGACCATTGAGTTGGGCCATCATACGACTAAGCCTGTCAAGATCTCCAGGGGTAAAAGAGTCCATGTCCCCAGAGGTGGTAGGCGTTGTGGGGGCAATGTCCTGAGTCATGGAGTGTGAAGCTGGTGACCTCTGTCTAGTTGTAGGGCGCTGGCGAGGATTAGGGCTGATCCTGGAGGATTCCCCTGTAGCTCCCAGCCGGTGTCTCTAATGTGGCCCAGACGACCATAGTGATCACATTTCGGTCATTTTCTTTCTTCCCCTGGCTTCTCCAGAGACGATTTCTGACCCTTCTGAGACATAGATGCAAAGGTATATCGATCCTGAGAGTTACTCCCTCTACGTAGCTGCATAGCAGAGTGCTGACTTTCCTCCCCCTGGATATAAGCATATACCTGGGCAAGAGAGGTAAGAGGACTTCACATCTGTAGCACAAACCGGGATATAATTCTAATAGTGGTCCATCTCTTCCTACTTGCTTCGTAGGGAGGCATAATAGGTACCCAGCTTGAGCTTTCCCTGTCGAAGACAAGCAATCTCTTGCTCCAACTCGTAAAGCTTAGCAAAGTTTCCTACCTGTGAATAGGGTTGAGAGACTGATTCCCAAACCTCTTCGTCGTAGGTAGAAACATAAAACCTTTGCTGATTTAAGGTTGCATAGAGTGTAGCCATGACATCACAGTTAGGTTTTCCATAACCCATTTCTTGCGAGACTTGTCGACATCACAGTTAGGTTTTCCATAACCCATTTCCTGCGAGACTTGTCAGTGGTAGTAGGTTCTTCAGCTTCCCCATTAAGATACTCGCTATAACCCTCTCCTCCTATATACATAAGAGCAGACGTCTTCCATTCAAGGAAATTTGTTCCATCCAGTCACACTATACTAATGTATAACTGTGGATTATGGTTTCCGTGAGACCCATGAAACAGTGAACCATCCTCAACGGATGAAACTTCTGATGAAGTCGTTACAGCGGAAGGCCATAAAAAATTGAACTGTAGAACGGGAGATCGAAAAAATCTTAAACGAAGTTCCGAGGGTCTTAATGGGCACAATAGCATGGTTTAAAAAGACTTTCTGAGGCTACGCCTTGAGGCTCACCTCGCCTCAAGGCTTTAAGAAACAGCCTCGAGGCTATAGCCTCAATGGTCATTTATGAGGCTTAAGCCTCAATCCACAAAGGCTATAGCCTCACTTTTACCTGTAAAAACCTGAAACCGTAACCCTTTATTTTTAATTTTTTCCACTCTTTTTTCCAAAATACCCTTCCAATAATCTTTTATGATAAAAATGACCTAAAAGGTCTAATTTTGTTCTCTAAAACCTTTTATTTTGTGAGAAATCCTAAATCTAAGCTTTCATCACTAATTATCTCCACTTGAAAGAAATTATCATAGAGATGTCAAATCTCATCAGATTTTGATTCCGTCGCTTCATACGGTTTTCATGTGAGGAACCTCACCAAACTCGAGTAAGAAATCAAAGCATTATAGACTTGCTCGACTATTTTCCTAGTTGTATCTTTGTTACTTATCAAAAAGAAGTTACTTTGTTAGTATTGATACTTTGTTAGTAGACTTAGCTTATTAACTATTTAGATTTAGTAATTTAGTTATGTAATTTATGTAATTTATGTTTTTAAGATTTGATATCAACATCGGGCTTTCAGCCCGAGTGCCCAACAGTGTCACTCCTAAGTGGGTGGGACCCACAGTTATCCCACAAACATAAAGGACATATCCTCCCCATGTGGAGTAGTGGGACGTAGCCCACTAAGTGCAACTCCACATGGGGCCCACAATCCAACAGATAAAACATATAAATACTTGTGTAAATAAACATGCCATAGAGCCATACAATTGTATGTAAACAAAACTAGTACATAGAAAAAAAAGAAGCTTGGCCCAATGTAGTCAAAGGCGTCTAATGACAGGGGCTCCCTAGGTGCCTCAGCAACCAGAATGTAGTTTATTATGGAAGATAATAATTAAAGGAATTCAAAGAACAATGAATTTCACTCTCCTTAATTCAAATTTTATATAGTTTTCTTCAAATATAATCCATAAATAAGAGTAATTGAATGGTTTTGCACAAGGTTTAAATATTGGCCATCATTGTCTCGGTAAGCTGACAGAATGAGACATCTCAATTGAGACAGGAGACAATGAAAAAATCACCATTTCTTGATAAGACGAAACATTTTTAAATATTTAATTAGGCTACAAATTCCTTTTTTTCAGCATTTATGTGTTACAAAGTTACATATACCATGAAAATAAGGTTCTAAACCAGTTTTAGTACAGATTAAGATTTTGGCAGGAGATGATATTTGATATATTCCCCTATGTGTCGTCTCGGACCCTACCAGAATGAGATGGAATAAGATTTTGAGCCATGGTTGTACACAACAGTCACACCTATCCGCATGCACAAAGAAGAGCTCATGTTCACATATAGTTACAACAGATAAGCCACAGCTATCGTGAGCAAGAAGAATGAGAATGGTGTTAATAGTATTATGTTACTCCGGCCAAAAGTAGAGTTCCTAGCTCCTAAGATGTCCATATTCGTTTTCACACATTGGTACGAGAAATGAAGATCCAAAATCCAGGACACAGGTACAAATACGGGTATCCTATCCAATATGTGCATACAATGCTTTAATTTATAGGGCCTTTAAAGCTATGTATCATTCTTTAGGATCTGATATTTAAAGTTCTTTATAGCGAGATTTGTTTGAATGTCCTACTATATTTTTGTTGCCAAAGAAAGAAAGAAACCATTATGATTTTAAATAACCAATAGCAAACTAGGAAGGAGAAAATTTATTGTAGAAGTCTCCATGTAGTATGCGGTACTTGTATTGGATATGTATCCTGTTGATACCAGGTACATGTGGCATGTTGAATTATGTGGGTATCATAGCCTGGCTCCCACCTTGTTTTGCCTTCTGAGGGAAGAAGATAGAAGAGAGTATTTAGAGAGAAGAGTGATTAGAAAAAATAGAGAAGAGAGATGATGATAAAACCCAATGTAGTGTAAAAGCAAAGCATGACACCGGCAGCGCTAAGGAATTCTTATTGTAAGGACTATATATAGAGGCAATGGAATGTGGGAAAGACAGATTTTGAGTTCCTACAAATTTTCTTTTCACATTTGCTCCTGCAGTAGACTAACGTGAGGTTCAAGTCTATCAATTTCTGGGTGTGATACCTGGGATTTGGAACGGTTGTGAGGTTCCATGCAAGGCTTTTTTTTTTTTTAAAGGTGCAGTCTAAGGTATGATTTTCTGGACATCACTGCATCACTAACGCAGTTATTAAAATGGTGTGTCTGTTTTTTCAAGGATATACACCATATGATTTCTTTTTATATCATCAACTACTGCATTATTTTACATAGATATCCATAAACAGTTATATTTTCATGCATCTTTTAATGCGATTGATCTTGGATTCTTGACAATCAATTATGCATCTTCTACTTATACATTAGACTTTGTTATAGGGACATGATGCAATTGAGATAGAAGCTTATTAAAATTTTGAAGTATAAACCCTCCAAATATGTTTTTTTATTGATAACAAAGATATATATTATTGGGAGAAAAAGGGATTACTCAAGGAAAAAAGGCTTTCCTAAGCTTCAGCTAAAATGAAGACGAGCCAACTATTACTCAAGTCTCCAAAAATGCATAAAATATATCATCATCATTTTTCTTTTTCTTTTCTATCTTGATTTTTCTTTTCTTCTGTTCGGAGGTCTTATTTCTTGGTCCATTTGATTGTTCAGGTCTTAGAGAATATTTTGGAGCAAATCCAGCACTCAAATTTGATACTCCCGAAACTGTTGTCCATTCAAAAATCTCCAATGCTTACATTGCCAATAGTGAATTTGAGGATCCAGATGTGAATGATGAGTTTTATGATGCAATTGCTGCTGATGAGTCATCAGAAGATGATGATAGTGACGATGATGTTGAGCCAGCGAAGATGGTTTGTCATTTTTCTCAAATATTCTTTATGCTAAGCAAATGATATCTATGATATTTGAATGAATTTTGCCTGTGCAAGTTGTGTTAAAGATCATCATTTTGATGGGTGTGTATAATTTATAACCTATCCTCTTGCCTGTCTTTCTGTCAGGATCACAAAGTGCGGCTGAAGAATGTTTCATGGGCCATCACAAAGCTAGCTTTGAGGCGAAATTCAGGTCATCTCTCATTGTCTTTAGCTTGGCATCAGTCTCCCATACACTAGTAAACTATAACAAGGACATGGCCTTTTTAAGGTTTTTTGCCCTGTCAACATAGAAACGTGTGTCGACATGGCTAGACGCACACATACGACCATGTCTTGAATATCTTCTTTTTCTCTTTTTAATCTTATCTCTTAGCAAACACAGAGATAACAATACTCATAAAATAAGGACATAAAAATAATACATTTTTCATAGAAATGATGGAAATACTGTGGAAAGTTTAGAAAAGGATATAACAAGCGTAAAAACATACATATAAGCTATCAAACCATAATATACAACTATATGTAGTGTGAAATAGTGGTCTGTAATATGCCGAGGCTGGTATATGTTAGTTAGACAACAAAAAAGACAATTGGAAATGATTATAATCATCAAATAATATCAAATGAATTTCAATACATCCAAATAGAAATAAAGAATAGAATAGCTCTATGTGGCATCTTGACGTGCCCCACATAAAACTACTTCTAGAATTGAAAAGAGAGCAAAGTAAAACACCTAATTCATGTATATTTTAATTTTATTAAATAAAATAACGAATTATTTAAACCAATTAGAAAGAAAGAATGCATCATAAATGCATTGATTTTTTGATTTAGGGTTTCTTGGAAGTATTATAAAATGTTTAAAATTTCATTAATTTTTAATTAAAGAGTTATTATTTAATTAGTATTAATTATGGAAAAAGTTATAAATCAAGGTATTAACGAGCTTAATTCACTTACATTAATGTCGTAATATTATGTATAATTTTAGAAAACCTATCTACCATTAACTTCTAGCATTTGCATAATTTTTTGAAATTTTAAATATTTTTTGAAAGAAAAATTTTAAAAAAGTTAACCAAACCAAAGTGTAGATCAGGCTAAGATATGCAACACATCATTAATTCATGCACAATAATGGATGTTTTAGGATGATAACCAATGAAATTGGGGTTTTCTCCAAATTTTGAATTTTCACCCTAAACAATCTTCAATTTGTGCAGAAATCCTGTGTAAATGCATCATAGATCCATAGATTTGATGCATTTACACCTAATTTACTTATTTGTAGCATGAAATGGCATAAAATTCAAGTTAATAGCTGAAAATTTCATACTTACGTTTCTTATTGAAAAAACCCCAAAACAAGTTCAGATTCGTCATCATGATCAATCCGCGGGGGTTTTAACCAAGAAATCTATCACATATGGGATTTGGGACGGATTTAGGCTAAAATGGGATGTTTCCTACCTTTGGTAGAAATGTTTCCATAAAAGTAGAAACATTTCGGCCGAAATAATGCATGTTTATTCTATTGGTTGGTCGAAATTTACTGTTCACGCGAAATATTTCGTGAAATTTAGCCTTTTTTTCCTGTACCTAATCTTTACCGTTGGTAGCTCGAAATACCGTATTTGTGATTTATTTCCTTGCTCTTTACATCTCTATAGCTCATTAAATAAGGACGGACCAACAGCATCAAAGTGTACAACTGTCACTACATATCTATATCTTATTAAATAAGGACCATTAAATATGGAAGGAACAACAACGTCAAAATGTACAACTGTCACTCCTTACATATTGAGTTATAGGAAGGACCATCAAAGTGTTCACCTGTTACTCTTTACATCCTTATAAAAGCAGCTGTCACTTTACATCACTTATTAAAGTGTACCTGTGGCCCACAGTGGAGGTTGTGGTCCTTAAGTTTGCTCATTATAATTTGATATTTGAAATGGTGCATTTCTCGGGGATCAATTATCTAACAGATGGAGATCATCGTGTCTATTCCATTGTTATTACAATATTTTTTATTTGCCCAGAAAAAAAAAATAACCCTTTTAATTTAATGTACAGAAATGTCCATGTATTGGATTTTTTTCAGTCGCCGTATTGGACAACTCAAAGCCATGTCAGACACTGATGCACGTCCTTGTTACATAGCTTGTAAATGAAAAGATGCTTCTGTTCAGTAATTCACATAGTTATTTTGATGCTAAACCTTTTAAGTCAATTTTCAATTAGCTGAGAACTATGAAAAATGTTGGACGGGGTAAAACATTAGTGATAAAAGTTTGAAGCAACTGGTGGCTCATAAGACTCAACTTGGCATGGTCACCAAAGCATAGAATGTGGGGAATGATTCAGCAATGAATTCACTCAGAAAATTGTTGAGACATCTTTTTTGTTTCTATGGCACATGGAAACTCAAATTTCATTGTGTTACTTTAGACAGATGGCATTAATATGTCAGAAATTGTCTGGATCTGAAGCTTTGGCTAGTGATTCTATTTCATGTTCCCAAAGCTTCAACTTTCTAAAATAATAGAATATTAAATCCTTGCATAACTCAGAGCTTACACTAAGTTAAGAATATTATACAGTTAGTAATTGGCTAATAAAATGTATGCTATTTTAGTTTCTGCTCATGATACTGGTTGACATTCACCAAACATTCAGCTGGCTTAAAGCACCAAGCAGAAAGATCACAACCCGTTATTCTTCGTGGATGCAGCTCCCATTACAAATAATGAATTAGATGCCCACATTTCTCCTATCAGTGTTGATGCAAGTCTGTTTCATGGTTCTATGCGTCAAGGAAAAGATGAAAACGATACAAACTGTTGGACATCTCCTGCGGGGCATGGATTTATGATCAGAGGAAAGACATACTTAAAGGATAGTTCTAAGGTGAGTTGGTTTTTTCTTAAAATGCATTCTTTCTGCATGACATTTAGATTGCATGGATTGCCTCATATGTTAGTGTTGCACATTAGATTCTAGAATAATTATTGATCAATCTGGTGATAACTTCCCTTGAAAGATGAAATATCAAATGTGGATGAATATGCTCCCATCTATAGAATACTCCTAGAAAACAAATGTTATCATATACGTACATTTTGGGCAATTATCCTTAGTGTTGTCCTAGATGTGTGTGTGTGTGTGTGTGTTTAATTATTTTCTTTACATTAAGGATCCCGAAAGTAATGGCTTGCTGGCTTAGTGCTATACTTCTGGGAAAGTGAAAAATTTTGTGGAAGGAGAAGAGGAGAAAAAGAATTAGGGAAAGAGAGTGTGTTAGCTCACACGCACGCCTCAATTTTGTTTAGACTTTAGAGTACCATTCCCACTATTTACAATAGTGATATTATTGAATGCCAAAAAAGGATGGTTTTTAATAGTGATATCCATGGGCATAGTGGCCTACGTGTCATTTTTTTTTATCCGATAACAGAAAAAATTTAATTGATAAAAAAATATACAGTGGATTAGGGGAGTTCATGCCCAATGTACAATGTATTTCTTTCTGCATCACTTTTCGAAAGGAGTCCAATAAATCATTTGCACTCTGATGAGTATGGAAAAAAGATCATAATACATCCTCTGACGATTCCCTAATTTGTTCGGTTACATTTGTGAGTCTCCAAGGGTATTGATCTTTGGCACCTGGCCATTTTATAGCATTGGCCCTTAAACCCTCTATGGACCATCAAAATTATCTTTAAAAGGTTTTAATCTCTAAAGGATCGATTTAATTTCTGTTTCATTTGAGTTTCAATCCCATTAGGACCATAAAAGGATTTAGTGATCCCCTCTTGCTCATTATCCTTACAAAATACATCTTTATTACTTGCTTATTCAAGAGATGCCAAGGCACTTCCATCATAAATGAACTTTGTCCAATCTATAGTTGCTTCCTTCATGAAGGAGTTCTCCTTTCTTTTCTAGTCCCACTTTACAAGATTTTATGGCAATTTGCCACTAGGTTTGCCGTGGTGAATACATGTAACTTTTTCACCATTGGACATGAATCTACTTAGACCTTCCTGATTATATCACAGATATCCAAAGGAGGACGTGATAAATCTTCAAGTTCTCCTATTATGTTTTCCCCATAGATCCCAGCTTACAGCGTATTGTAGGTTTTCTATAAGATTTTGCCTCTCAAGCCGAAAGGACTAGAAGACCACCCCAGAATCATATCTCTATGAAACCCTCTGGGAAAACTCACTTAACGTCAAAATAATTCAAAAAAAAACCTCCAAACTTCTGTAGGCCAAATTTCTTGTTGGCCCATGTATCATTGATACACATATATCACTGATATGCCTACTTATCTATCAATAGTTAATATACATTGAAATGACTTGGAAAATTTTGACAAAAATGCTAAGAAAACCCTGAAAATGCTAAATATAAAAAAATGAAGAGGATGAGATTTAAACGATAAGTAAAGAATTCAAATATATGTTGATAAAATATAGATAATGAATGAACTTAAGGAATTTAAGGAAATTTTCATGATCTTGTTGACAGGTGGTATAAAATTCTAGTGGCATGGCTAAGGTAAATGCAATCAGTCCTCATCTAATGCAGTAAGCTTATAGGAGGCTTACTTTTTATTTATATATCTGATTAAGGAGCCGTTAGATGTGCTTGAAAGCTCTTTCCGATGTCTTCAATAGTTATCTCACTACCTTTTGTCGAGATTTTGATGTTTTGGGCTTCAAAACTATGTTAGAAATTTCAATATAATGATAGTGACATAATTTAGGGGTATTTTAATCATTTTAAAAGTTAGATTTAAGTTATTTTAGATCAGTGCTTTTGCTCTAAATAGATTTCTTAGTCCTTAAGTTAACTTTTAGGGTTTATTTTCTTATATACAATTATTAAGAAATCATTGTAATGATACTACTAATTACTGAATGAAAATCTCCTTCATGAACTCTTGGGATTGCTTGGATGCACACCCTACATGAGCTTTTCAGAGGTTTTTGTTATCATACGTATTTCATGTATTAGGGGTAGTTTTGTACTTCTGTAAATACTCTCCTTGAGGGGTATATTTGTCTTTTGTAATTCCCTTTTACATAAATAAGATTTATGGAGTCATCGTGACCTAATCACATATGACATCTTTCCTTCTCTCCTCTCTCTTCTCTCTTCTCTCTCTTATCTTTCTTCTCTCTTCATCCTAAACCTAAACCTAACCCTAAATCAAAGATTCAACTTGGTATCAGAGCCATACTAGAGGAATTCTGCAGGAATACACCTCGTTGAGTGAAGGAAGAGGCATCCGGCTGTTGAGGATCTGAATCCCAGCCAACTCATAGGAAGGACTGAGCCCTAAGAGGAACTTAAAAATCCGACCCTCTTCGACATGCTTTTGATACTTGACAACTTCCTCTTGGGTACGAGGATGATAGTAGTAGTAATAATCGAGGGTCTGATATACTTTTGGACGAAGATGTTTTCGGAATGTAGGGGTTTATTTTTTGAAGACTTTGTTTTTAGATGGGACGTTCTTTGTAATTGGGAGGGAGCCTAATTGGGAGCTTGCTTTTTTCTTGTGTTGGTCAGCCTTAGAGTAGAGTAGGTCTCCTCGACCTCTGTAGCTTTGGCTTTTGTGTAAGCTTTTGCCTTCAATATATTTTATACTTATCAAAAAAAAAAAAAAAATCGAGCTCCTCCTACATACTCCGAATAGTCGCAAAGTAGTCAGAAGGAGACGTCACCCTGATGGAGAGACGAGAAATACTTTGCTTCAACTGGAATGCCCTATCAGTGTTCTGCTACTGAGAATAGGTCTTTTGAGTAGTTTCCCAAACATCTTGGGCCATACACATGAAGAGGAAACCCCGACTGATGTTAGGCTCCATGGAATCAAGAAGCCAAGACTAGGCTGTGAGGTTCTCGGTTTCTCATTTCTCAAACACAGGATCATCCTCAGGAGGTTCATTGTATGCCCTATGCAATGTCCCATCTTCCTACGGTCTCCATTAAACAAGCGGGCAGCCTTTGCCCATTCTAGATAATTCTTACCATCAAGTTTCATAGAGGTAATCTGCAACCCGGGGTTCTCATAGACCAGTTGATGCACCATATGCCCTCCAATCCCTTTGGAGGTGGCTTCCGTGCTCAAAATGGATCCTGAGGGAGGTTCCGGGGTTGTCATAGTGAATCAACAAACACAGAAGGGAAATATACTCGTAACAGCCCTACTAACCCAAGTTGGGGTTATCCAAGACAAAAGAAGTCACAAAAAACAACTAAAGGTCTTGTACACACAATCGGACCTCCAAGATGCATTAGAGATGCCTTGAGGGAAAGCTATTGAACCCGAAGAGCCATGGCAGCAGCACATCTATTGATCGAAGCACCATAGATCCAATCCAAACCATTGAAGAAGTCCTGGAACCAAGTTGGGAAGATTGTAGACCCAACCGAGAGTCCAATGGACTAAAAGATGCCACCTACGTTAACTAAAGGAGGGAAGAATCCTCACACACTTCAAAAGCCGTGGATCCACTCAAGGGTGGTTATCCACATGAAGCTTACAATGTGAAGGAGGGGGAAGAACAAGGCTGGTTCAAACAAGTGATTTAGGGTTAGGGTTAGGTCTAGGTTCGAAGAGAGGAAGGAGAGAGGAGAGAAGAGATGAAAATGATGTCATGTGTATGTCACATGACTCCATAATTCTTATTTATATGGAGAGAGTAATACAAAGACAAGTATACCCCTCACACAAGTGGTATTTACAGAAGACTACCCTATACATGGAAATAGACTTAAAACTACATCTATAATATACCCACTTGTGTCATTGATTCTGGGGCTTCAGAACACATGACGAGCATGTCTTCCTTATTTTCTAGTTATACTATCTGTTCTGGCCGTGATAAAGTGAAGACAGCTGATGGCACCTTATCTTCTGTGTCTGGGAAAGGGAATATCCTTTCCTCTCCCCAATTGCTTCTTTCATCTGTTTTGCATGTTCCCAGATTTACTTCTAACCTACTTTCTGTTAGTCCTTTGACTAAAACCCTAAACTGCAGTGTCACTTTTTCCCCTACTTGTGTCTTTCAGGACATAGAGACGAGGAGGACGATTGGCACTGGACATGAAGCTAATGGCCTCTACCTTCTGGATGGACACCTTCCTGAGCCCACAGTACTACAGTCTTCTGCTAGTAGTAGTAGTAGTAGTAGGATACATGTTGTTTTGAACTGGCATGCTCCTCTGGGGCATGTCTCTTTTCAGTATTTGAAACTTTTATTTCCTAGTTTGTTTACTTCTGTTTCTTTTTCTGCTTTACACTGTGAGACACGTGAGCTCTCCAAGCATTGTAGATCCAATTATCCCTCCAGAGGTAATAGAAGTTCTACTTGTTTTGACATTGTGCATTCTTATGGATGGAGACCATCCCCAACTACTTTGGCTTCCTTTACTTCATTTCCTTTGTTGATGATCATACTAGGTGTACATGGGTTTATTTCATGAAAACCAAGGATGAAGCTCATTCCATATTTCAGGGTTTTCATAAGATGATCCAAACCCAGTATGGTATCTCCATCAAGGTTCTTCGTACTGACTAGGGCGGAGAATATATGTATGGGGGTCTTCAACACTACCTTCTTGACCTTGGGATTTGTCATCAAAATTCTTGCAGCTACACCCCTCAACAGAATGGTGTAGCTGAGAGAAAGATGAGACATTTGACTGAGATAGCTAGATCTCTTTTGATTGGCTCTCATGTCCCCTAAGACCTATTGGTCAGATGTTATGTTGACGGCTGCCTAGTTGAGTAAGAGAATACCCTCTCGTGTTCTCAATTTTAAATCTCCTCTTTAGGTTCTTTCTCCTGCTTCTCTTCTTTTCTCTATTCCTCAATAGCAGAGTGGACCTTCCCTCTCTCAGTGGTTCCTTCCTCGGATCCAGGTAGTATTCAGCAAGAGACTTTTCCCCCTGCCGGAAATGAGATATACTTTGCTTCAATTGGAAGGCCCTGCCAGTGTTCTGCTGCTGGGAATAGGTCTTCTTAGTAATCTCCAAACCTCCTGAGCCGTCCACATAAACAGGAAGCTCCGGCTGATATTACTATGCATAAAGTTGAGGAGCCATGACATGATTATAAGATCATCGGTCTCCCATTGTCGATAGGTGGGATCAGTCTTAACATGCTCAATTGCATCCCCAGTAACATGGCCTAGCTTTCCACGACCTCCAATAAACAACCGTGCAGCCTGAGCCCACTCCAAGTAGTTCTTCCTGTCTAATTTCACAGAAATAATCTGCAATCCAGGTTTTCCAAGGCTGGAGGAGGCACCATAGACCCTCTTATCACGACTAGAGGTGACTTCCGTACCCACGGCGGAGTGTCCATGATTCCCTTCAGGAGTCCCTTCAGAGCCATACAGATACATAACACAACAATCAGGGAAGACTATATGCACCCCAAAGCCTTACGAAAATAGATCCTCGGAATTTAAGGCCCAAAAAATAGCAAAGACTGAATAGAAAGAGAGAAATAGGTTTAGGACCCAAGGAGAACCCCGAAAAAGTGGAAAATAAGGCCTGGAATACCTGAAAGAGGTGATATCATCACAAAAAACACAGCAAGAGAGCAATATGCAGCAAGGAAAACCTTTAGAGGACCATATATCATCAGCCAATAGCAATCGGAATGATGCGGACATTTAACGAATACTCCCAAAAGTTGCGACTGATGGAGGCGTGAGATTAAATTCCTTTATCTTATAGCCCAGATCTAGGCCCTCGATCGAACCCTCCTTCGTGGGTCCCATTTCACACGGGCCATCCCACCCCGAGTGTGCCCCATTTACACAAGCTGCCCACTCGAGCATGGTGTGAAAATGCCCCTACGTTACGGAAGGAGCATGAACTGTTGGTAGGAGATCGAAGAGACAAAAAAACGCACTAAAGGGGCTGGCGGTAATATTAGGGAGGAGAAATCCTCATAGGAAACTCAAATCTTCTTCAAATGACACATGGTTGAGACCAATGTGCTCCTAGATATGTAGGGAGTCAATCTAGAGCAAAAAAAACCATAAGAAACCCTCAAATGATCGGGAAACATGCTGGTTTAGAAAACCATAAAAAACGATTTTACGAAGAAGGGTCAAAACACTGTCAAGATGCTCTAAAAAAATTACCAAAAAAGAGGAACATTCACCTTCTATCAAATGGTGAAGGATTTGTAGACCTCGAGTTTCGTGTCCATAGGACTGATGACGTCAGCAAACATCAGGTTGATCTTGGCTCTCCTCTGGTTGTGCTCCGGCTGTAGATGATGATGGTAGGCTTTGATACCAAGTTGACTAGTAGATTAGGGCTAGGGTTAGGTTTAGAGAATCAAAGAGAGAAGAGAGAGAAGGATGTCATGTGCTTGGGTCACATGACTCCATAAATCTTATTTATATGAAGAAACCATTTACAAAGACAAGTACACCCCTCACACCAAGGGGTATTCACAAGACTTCAAAGTGCGTATAAAATTTGCATCTGATAACAGTCTATTCTATAAAATTCCACAATATTCATTCAAGAATTCTTCTTTGGTGGGACTTGGTTATTCTTAGGTGTCCGTAGTGTTTTGTGGGGTTCAAGACTGACATGTGCAGTTCTCTCTTTTCGTCAATGAGGTTTTGTCCCATTAGTTTTCTCTGTCTTGAGGCCTTTTGTATGGTGGGAACGTTGTCCCTTTTTAATTAATAAAAATATGTCTTACTTATAAAAGGAAAAAGAGATGTATTGGTTGATTGGCATTTTCCTATAAGGTTTGGGCTGATCCATTTTGCTATCAACCATTGTATCCTAATTACTACATCTATTTTAACACCTGCTGCTTATGTGGCTTGTCAACCACAAATTCTATAGATAACATAGATTGTACTTGTTGGTTTGTTGAACTAAAATGATACCTTTTGAAAATACCATGCTGGATTTCCTTGAGTGCCTTATTTTAGGAGGTTCATTTCATTTGTTGGAATCTGTTCATAATGATATGCATCGTTAGTGTCCTAAACTCCATTTCACTTATGTTATATATGAGAATACGCAACATTTTTTATGGTTCATGTAAAAATCGATAGGATTTGAGGACCATCACCAAAGTAAATTTTTCATTTTGTTTTCTTTTATCAGGTAACGGGAGGAGATCCCCTTTTGAAGCTCTTAGCAGTTGATTGGTTCAAGTCTGATAATAGTGTTGATGGAGTTGCACTGCATCCTAAATGTCTTGTTCAGGTAAATTAACATTGTCCATCAGCACTTGCACTAAAGCGGTTACAAACTTTGATGGATATATGGAGCCTTGTATTTCACAATGTGGTATCTAGGAATGTGTTTTCAATCAAATTTTTTTTCTTTCATACTATATTAATATTTTCTTTCATACTTAAGGGATTATATATAAGGAGGACAGGCCAGCCCTATGGAGACTGAATTATATTATTTTATTTCAGAAGTTTGAATTGAGAGAGAGATTTCACCCTTTATGTGTTAGATCAGCCCCTTGGTGGCCTGTTTTGTGCTTCTAACCCTAGTTCTTCTTTTCTTTCCTCCTCTATTCTTCTCTCTACTGTTCACGAAACACTGTTCATGTGACACTAAACCCTAGAAAAATTCACACCTAAACTTAGGGTTTTACTGTGTTCCGTTTACTTTGGGAAAAATTGGCAAGTCCTAGCATTAGGGACATTAAATATATTTTTTATTTGACTTGAAAGTTTATGTTTTCACTTAAATGTTTTGTGCCTCTAGTTCTTATGTGAATATAATTTGAACATGAAACTTATGTCTAATGTTCTCTTCTTGATTTCAGTCAGAAGCTGGGAAAAAGCTCCCATTCATCCTTGTCATTAATCTGGAGGTATGCATAGCTGTGTCTTTTGATCTCAATTGTAGTCCTTATAATATCTGTAACAATGAGATACCTTGTATTATGCCAGGTATATATGCTAAATTGCTTATATTCATATGATTACCAATTTTCTAAATTGATAATAGAGGACAATGTCGTCATGCTGTTGATACTATATTTGTGCTCAACTTTTAATTTTAGTTATCACACTGAGTAGTTCTTTTACAAAGTAATTATTTGAGTTTGCACGTGGGTATACTGGGAACTCATTAAAAGGATGAACAAACATGTTAGAATTTTATTATCCTGGTTTTACTGTTTGATTTTAACGAAAGTTGTTAGCAGATGGTATTTTCCCACGCACGAGTTGTGTTGGCCCGACGACCCGTTGGTATACATAGTTGTTTCGCCTTTCCCCAACCCATGTTCAAGCTTTCCTACTAGGTCGATCTTTTGGGGTAAATGGTTTTTAGCATGGTATCAAAACCTTAAGGCTTGGGAGGTCGCGGGTTCAAGTCTCCAATGGAGTGTATTGTCATCACCGAGGCGGCGTGTTAGCGGATGGTATTTTCCCACGCACGTGTTGTGTTGGCCCGATGACCCGTTGGTTTACATAGTTGTTTCACCTTTCCCCAATAGGTCGATCTTTTGGGTTAAATGGTTGTTTCACATGGTATCAGAGCCTTAAGGCCTGGGAGGTCACCGATTCAAGTCTCTAGCGGAGTGTGTTCCCACTGAGGGGGCATGTTAGCGGATGGTGTGTTCCCGCGCACATGCTGTGTTGGCCCGACGACCCTTTGGTATACATAGTTGTTTCGCCTTTTCCCAATAGGTCGTTTTGTGGGTAAAGAGGGCAAAACAACGTTCCCCAGAGGTTGTGATGCCTGGGAGGTCCCGTGTTCAAACCTTCCTACTAGGTCGATCTTTTGGGATAAATGGTTCTTTAACAAAAGTTAGGCCCAGATTCATGGATTACTTTTTTAGTGCCCATAATTCATGCAATTTCATTTTTTAGTAGCTTGTAATGTTCCTTTGAAGATAACGTAGCTGCCCTCTCATTAGCTTTCTTTTGTAAATGAAGTTTTCCCATTCTTGTTCGTTTAATACATCTTACTTATCAAAGAGAAAAAAAAATGATAGGCCTGAATTCTGGAAGAAATGAATGTATAAATAAACTTTTAGGGGTCCTGGACCTTACAACAGAATCCTTGCTCCTTCTTGCACACTCAATTGCTAACATATTGTCAAGAATGTCACTTTCACTGATTATGCATATAATGATCAGTGATCTGGACAACTAAAGGCTAAAATACGATCTGCGCCTTTTTCTATTTCACATGTCCATTTTGTTTTTAAATACACAATGTACTTTGACTGTTTTGATGTTATGACTTCAGTCAGGCCATTCAGGTGAGAAATGCTATTTTGGTTGTGTTATTTCAGGTTCCAGCAACACCAAACTACAGTATGGTTCTGTATTATGGAGCCGACAGGCCCGTAAAGAAAGAATCTTTATTGGGTAGATTTGTTGATGGGAATGACATGTTTCGCGATGCAAGATTCAAACTCATTCCAAGTATTGCAGAGGTATGAACTGCTTCGGTGGTAGCCCATATAAAGACCTGTGAAATCTGGGTTTTTCTTACTGTTCTATTTCCTCTCCATGGTGTTGCTAATGCATTTTAATGAGTCATCCAGGGATATTGGATGGTCAAGCGTGCAGTTGGGACAAAAGCTTGCCTACTGGGGAAAGCAGTCACATGTAAATACCTTAGACAAGATAATTTTCTGGAGGTAATTGGTCACCCAATTTGATTCCAGCATTCTTTAGTTTATCACATTTTTATTTGGATTGCACTGCTAATAACTGTTTTTATTTAAATTACAATGCTAATAACTGTGCAAATTTTATATTGCGTATGTGATATTTTTTGATAAGTACTTACCAAAATATATATATATATATATATATATATATATATATATATATATATTTGATAGAGTATGTTTGTATTAAAGAGGGGGGAAAACCCCAGAAAACTACACAAAAGGTGGATCTACCTCCTCAAAAGAGAAGGATCATCCGCTAACAATTCATCTCATCTATACACAAAGGATTCAAAAAAACATCCTTTAAAGAGGGGAGAAACAGAAGACCAAAGAAAAAGAAGAGCTTTCACTTTGAGAACTGTCTTAGCAACCCCTTTCTCTTTCCTTTCAAAGATCCTAAGATTTCTCTCTTTCCAAGTAGCGCACATAACAGCAAAAGGCAAGATACTCCACAATAAACGTCATCTACAAGAAAAACAATCGTCCACACCCTTTCATAGAATCCCAAACACTATTCAGTAAAGCATTTAATCCAAAAATCTCCTATTAACATGATCATATGCTTTCTCCGTATCAACTTTGCAAAGGCTGTCCGGTTCCCCTGATTTGACTTTGGAATCATTGTAGTCGTTTGCTATAAGAACACTGTCCAAGATTGCCTTCCTTTAACAAAAGTGCCTTGAGAGGAAGAGATGAACCATCGTCGGGCAATGAACCATTGTTGGAGATTTGGCCAAAACTTACGCTCTCTAGGTCCAGTGGGGTACGTTGAAGCGTGGAATGGTAGAAAGCCAGTGAATATTTGACTTCCTTGTCACTCTGAATCAGAGCTATGAGCATGCCAGAGTTCAGATTTTGGGTAGAGATTCTCCACCTTCTGCATTATCTCAGGTTTATGCTTACATTCAAAGTGAACAGAGTAGGTGATGTGCTATGCTCTCCAAGCCTGGACAAGACCCCGTTTCTCATGATAAGTCGTCACTTGCAACAATGACTCAGAAAACAAGCAAGACAACCGCAAAAAAAATTCGAAAAGGATGATGATAATGACAAGCTGAAGGGTCAGCATTGTAGACGAAGACATCACACGAAGGAGCCATGATGGGATCTACTTGGTGCCAAGCTCGTTGACACGCTTATTGATCAAAATCATAGAGTTGAATGATCTGGATGGAGCATGCAGGCAGATTCCAAAGGCTAGTTGGGAGACTGATTTACATGTCCCTTGCGCTCCCTAACATTTTGTTTGCGGTTAGTGTAATCAGCCAATTTATGTATGCTCAAGCATCTCACTTTGAAGCTGCCAACACAGTTCTTAGACATCACAAGGGCTCTCTAGGCAAATGTCTACTGTTTGGGAGGCATGGACACCAATGCGTAGAAGCATATATTGATGCAGATTGGGCAAGTTCGGTTATTGATTGTCGACCTACATTCGGTTATTGTACCTTTGTTGGGGATAACTTGGTTTCTTGGAGAAGCAAGAAATAGTCTGTAGTGGCTAGATCTTGCGTAGAGGCAGAGTTTCAGTGATGCTAAGTTGATTACTAATATGCTTGAATATAACTGAATAATCAACTGAAAGCAGTAAGAGAGGTGCATCAACACTGACGTCCACTCTCCAAACAGCTCCACTGAGCTAGCACCTGTTTAATTCAATCACTTAAGCAACCTTACAATGATGAATAAGGTAAAGTAGCCGGTTTCGATCGCAATCGAGATATAACGAAGTTTGGTCTCAACCAAACTCTAGCTTAGTCAAGACTCCTCTTGACTCAACCAGAGCAACAATATAAATAATGAAGTATACCAAATGGAGAGCTTTTCTGAGAAAAATTTCAGCTATCAAACAAAGTTACCTCCCAATTCGAGATCGGAGAGGAACGAAGTTTCGATGTTGTTGAAGCACAAAGCCAAGCAGACACCAATCTAACAACTTGGACAAACCACTAGAAGAACCCTCCAAATAGAGCAAGTTACCAAAGCAGATCTCCAACGAAGGCTAGTTAAGAACAAAGAAGAAGGCAAGGAGAATCAAGCTGCTCTTGGAGATGAACTTAAGAGAAAGGCTCAGGTGAATTGGTGAGTAAGAATGTAGAGGGGAGGGGGTATTTATAGTGAAGGGGAGTGAAGAGGGATAGGGTGAGGGACGAGCGTGCGGATGGAGAAAACCCAAGACCAGTTGACCACCAATCAACCAGTGGACATATTTCCACCACCGGTCAACCAGTCTTCTTGACCGGTCGACCCCTCTATCAGAGAGGTCAAATCAGGGTTCCGGCTTCTGCGGGGTTCCAACAAAAAGGCCAGGGGGGACACCAAAACAGTCCAAGAGGGACCCCAGAAGTTTGACGAGTCCACGATCTCAAGACCCCGATGTGCACCAAATATCATCCCAAAGCCAATCACCAATATGCTGAGTCCCGTGTTCCAAGTCCATGGCAATAGATAGAAATAGCATCACAATAGAAGATACACAAATACCCAGGGTTGTTCTGGTATTGACAACCCACAAAGATAATACTTATCATACCTATTAGGGTTTTTGGTCAAAGTCAAAGTGTAGACTCTTACCAAGTGTCCTACATGGAGGAGTTGGACAATCCTAGTGGACATTATTATATAGTTTTTTTTTAAATTTCAGTTTTATGTTTAGTAGGTTTATTTTATGCATATAGTTTCTAATTTGAATACATTGTTGGATTAGGATTACTTAAAGTAGTGGTATAAGAGTCTTCTCATCGGTTTTTATTTCAGGATCTATACATAAGGGTGGGTGACCAACCCTAAAATAGTCTTATTTAATTTTTTTTTATAGAATTATTGAATAGAGAGAGTTTTCTCCCTATGTGCTTTGGCCATCCTTAAATGGCTTTGCTTGGTGTTCTTAACTCAACATTTCTTTATCTTCTAGTTATACTTCTCTATATTGCTAAATACTGCTTTTATAGCCCAATACTATTCACAGGGGGTACTATCACAATTATTGTTCATGAGGTACTATTCACAATTACTTTTCACGTGTACTGTTAATCAAGTTTTGGTTGATCAGCCTGGGGTTTTACTTTTGTTTTGATTGCTTCATTCGGTTTATGGTCCATGGAGTCTGTGAGCTCTTATGGCTGAAGGCTATGCTGAGCAAGTTGGGAATCAAATTTCAAGAGTCAATGAGCTTATATTGCAATAATAAAGCTACCATTAGCATTGCCCATAACCCATCCGACATGATAGAACCAAGCACATAGAGGTTTATAGACACTTCATCAAGGAGAAGTTGAGGAGTGGCCAGATTTGCACACCTTATATCAAGATAGGAAAGCAAGTTGCAAATGTTCGGACTAAGGGTGTTAGTAAAGTTTGTCTCCAAAATATGTTAATTAACCTAGACATGATTGATATTTTTTGCATCAGCTTGAAGGAGGAGTTTTGGTTATGTCTATATTTTCCCTGTTTCATTGAAGGGGTATTTCTGGTATTTCTTTGTCTTTCACCTCATTAATATAAATGTGGGAAATCGTGCTCCACATATACATGATTTCCCCTTCTCCATTTCTTCTCTCTTTTCTTCTTTTCCTCTTCTCTCATCTTTCTCTTCTTTTCTCTGATAATCTTTTTTACTTTATTTTCCACTTTACTGATTTAATTTAAACCCTTGGTATGTGAAGTATAGAACAGTTGCTTGGTAACAAGGTATTGAATTTCTTTTATTTCGCGAATTATTCCATTTCGAAGGGGTCGACAGGCTAGGTACCATATAGGTCAAAATTTTGCATTATTTTGTGGAATTAGCAAGTGACATTCTGACCAAACACAAAATGAAGCTTCATTATTTCGTTCGATATATTTCGAGCAAACAAAATATTTCAACCCAAACGTAGTAAAACCTTTTAAATTCGTTTTTTGGCAAAACTTTAAATCCTCAATCCATTTTAGAGAAAAAACAATCAGTCCACTTTCATTATATGTTCAAACATCCCATCTCGATTGGTGGTGCAGATCAAAGCAAAATTTGGATTTTTATAAAATTTTATGGTTACAACATTTTATTTCAACTAAACTCAAATTGTTTGGTTTTTTTTAGAATTAGAGTTTAGAGATGTAAATGCATCAGAATTATGGACCTATAATGCTTTTACACTGGATTTGTGTACACATTTTAAGGATTTTAAGGGTGAAATTTTCAAAACTTGGGGAAAACCCTAAGTTCTTTTGTTTTCCCCCTTAACGTCAATGGTTGTGCATGGATGAATTATATCTTTATAACTTAGCCCAATCTACAACTTGGTCGGATTAATTTTTTTCCTATGATTTTTTTTTCAAAATTTTATTTTAAGAATATTTAAAAAATCCAAAGTTGGCAAATGTTATGAGTTAGTAATAGATAGATATGAATTATAAATTATACATAATATGTATTCATTAATGTAAATGAATTATGATTGATTAATTATTTTTTATATTTTAATTTTAGTAAAATATATAAAATTAATTTTAAAATAGGGAAATTATAATACATCAAATGCATGCATTTATGATGTATGTTTTAATTGTTTATTTCTAATTCTTTAACATATTAGTATTTTATTTATCAAAATATAAAGTTTTATTTTGTGACCTTCATGTTTCGATATAATGTATTTAACGTGAAATGATTTGATGGTTATAATCATTTCCATGTAATTATAGTTGCTTTTAATATGCTCTTAGATGCCTGCATTAGTATGTTACAAAATTATGATAAGTTGATAACATGCTCTTGTTTATTATAGTTTGATGGCTTATGAGTGTGTTTATGTTTGTTTTATCATTTCCTATATTTTCAACAAAAAAATTCACTATATTTCCATGAAAATTGCATGATTTCAACACTAGTCGAAATATTTCCATTTCCAGGCTGGTTGAAATATATATCCCGAAATCTACATTTAATACCTTGCTTGGTAACATTTTCACAATGAAGTTAACATGAACCAGAACTCTTTTCTTTTCTTTGCTGGTAGGTATTGGCACATACATCAACTTAGCTATTGGTTTTTGTCAATTCTTGTGTCAAGGGTTTTGGTATTTTGGCAGCAGTTCTCTTTCAACTGTTTGAAAGAAGTATCACAAGGCTCAAGTTTTATTTACATATGATGGTTAATGAACAACCAGTATGCATACTTAGCACCAACTGAGATTATTGGAGGGCTTTTGCAAATCATATGAGGTGTAGCCGTGTTATAAACTGATCTCTTTGTTCATTTCTATGTAAATCATCGTTGGGATTGATGGAGAATCTAAATATTGGCTGTTGTGGTCAGAGTGAAAATCTAAAATTTGCCTGCTCAATCAACTTAACTACATGGACTTCTGGCATCTCGCTGCATTTTCTTATATTTCTTGAGGATAAGTTTTTGTTCAACACCATAAATTTGTTAAAAAGTTGGAAACTATGCATCATCATACTCATTGCTTACTCATGTATTAGTTTCTTTAGTTCTTGCAATCCAACAGATTTTAAAACCCATACTATGCAGATTGATGTGGATATTGGCTCTTCATCTGTTGCGAGGAGTATCATCGGCTTAGTCCTTGGATACGTCACTAGTATTGTTGTTGATCTTGCAATTCTAATAGAGGTTTGTGCCTTCTTAATTTCAATATTCTGTGAAAAACGCTCTTCTTCTGGTATGGATCTATCAGACTTGAGACTACGAATGGTTGTATTGTATGAGTTTTTTTTTTGTTGTGAAATGATTATTTAATGCAAAGTTGTGATGTGTGATGTTTCAGTTGAACTTTTTACTGCTGCAGCAGTTTTTCTTTTTTTTGCCTTCTAAGATTTATATAACATTATCTTCTATAAAACAAGAACTTGAACAAATTGATTGATTCGGTGGACTATTTGACCAAATATCAAGTTGACCTTGAAGTTGAGTTTCAAATTTTCTAACTTGGCCCCAGAATTTGAGGAAAAATCATGGGATATGCATATTATATAATGGTAATGCTTCAGGAACTTAACATTATAGTTTGTATTTTATCATATTTAGAAACTCAACAGTGTAGTTTGTCATATGTTTATAAGCATTATAGTTTGTATTTGTCATATTCAGAAACTCAACATTGTAGTTTGTGTTTGTCATATGTTTATAAGTTAACTTAAAGAGGGATGGAATGGGGTTCAAGCCCGTAGCTCAATTGTTTTTCATTGTGAATTAGCTTGCCAATTCATTGGTAGGGAACTTTCTTCCCTAGCTTTGTATATTTTTCTTGTTAATAATTGTTACTTGTCAAACACAAATCAGTAATATGAAATACTGGAAATGACAAGACCACTCCTTAAGTGACAAAAAGAGCATCTATAACTCACTGTAACAATGGCACTCCGTTTTTTTTTTTAAATTTGCCACGTCAGACTCCATGCCGTACTCTATGTGTCAGACACATGCCGACACACTTTTGCCAACAAAAGAAGGCTGGTGTGTTCCATCATCCATACTCTATTAAGTTGCTAAAAGACAGAGAACAAAAGGGAATGATAATATATAGCACAATGTGCAGAGAAATTTCATCCCTAACAGGTGCCAGAAACAGCTCATTCCTAATACAATCACCGAAACTCTACTTTTAGTTGGCAATTTTTACCCGAGTTCAGCCTTTTATGCATGCACAGCAGCACAGGCTTATGTTGCTGTTGCACAGTTTCAAATTTGCACTTTGTATTCATTGGCATACTATTTAGAATGTTCAGAAAGTTCATAATATTGATGTGCAGCCCCTACAATTTCCTGTTTCCTGATATATTGTGGACCAGCATATTGAAATCTTGGAGAAGTTGAGGTGGAAGGGTAACCCCTGCTATTTTCTTTTTATTTTTTTGATAGATAGGGTAACCCCTGCTATCAATTTAGTGTTGCAACAGTAAAGTGCTATAAATAGTTTCATATATGTGTCTTCATGTTTCTTTGCATTGATGCAACTCTCAATGGAAAGACTGAAGAATCTCTGCTTTATTGTCCTACAGTTTATGTACTTTTAAGACTTCTAAACTAATTATGCATGTGAAGTAAATCTAGTCTTGAGTATGTTAGATGGTAACTTCTGTTTATAAATAAAATCTGGACACTCACATTTAATAGTCAGGATCCACATTGGATGGATTCCACCTAGGAGATCCCTAGGTCAATAATCAACATAATTAGATGATTGTAACCATCTCTTAAATCACATTCTTTTGGTCAATAGCAACAACTCTAATAAACTATTCCACAAAAGAGACTTTTGTGGATTGTTGGAGTGATCACATCAGTTTCATCTTTTTAGCTGGGAGATCGCCTTGATGGGACCCATTTAATCATGTGTGTTGTGTTATGATATTCCCTTTGTAGACAAATTACTGTCCAGAAACCCCAGGCTTGCGCTCAACATGTCTTGATACTACATGTGTAGCAGAAATTACCTTGTACATGACTTACACAGTGATCTACCCTTGTGTTCTAAATATTGAAAGTTGTTTATAACTTTACGTGAAAGATTATTGTAAATACCTTTATAATCCCTTTAACAAGTATTGTAGATAATGATATTTTGCCATTTTGGATCAGGATGTACTTGAATTGGAAAAGTAATTTATTCTTAATCATAAAGACTCATGTACCCAGCCCCATAATTGATATTGGCAAAATCTGCTATGCTTGCAGGCCAAGGAAGAGGCTGACCTGCCGGAGTACATTCTGGGGACAGTTCGACTAAACCGTGTGAAGCTCGACTCTGCTGTACCTTACAGGGTTTGAGGTTCTGTCATGTCAATATGTGTTGTTTCTCCTTCGAGATCTTGTTTAATGTTTTAAATTGGTTCTATTTTTCCATGATTAATTGATTTAAATTTCAACCCATGAATAAATGGCATTCCTGTTTTTCCACTCCAATTCTACATCATCATTTTCTATTATATTATTCTATTTGTAAAAAGAAAATGAGGGTTATCCACTATGACCCATCTATTTTTTTTAAGATAAATATGGTTTTCCATTTCAAACTTTGCATATTAGGTGTCTTTAGGATAAAGGCCTTCTAAATCTGTAGGACCAACTGCTACTTAGGAGGGGGTAGGTAAAAATGGATTCAAAACAGCTGCAAATATACAGATCCAAAAATATAAAGCAACAAAGACTCACTTAATGGAATGAGGAACTTTTTCACTTGTTTCTAATTTTAACCTTCTTTTGAGATTAGTAGTTATACTTATTTTTTGGGTCGGGCTCAGGGGGGGGCTTTTTTATGACCCCTCTTGGTGTTGTGTGCTCGGCCGTGGATTTCAAGAATCCAACGGTGGTTGTCAGCACCGAGCTGGCTCACTTTTTGGGGCGCTGACAAAAACTGTTGGGTTCGTAAAATCCACGGCCTAGCGCGCGAACACCAAGAGGGGTCAGAAAAGAGGGGGTCCTTCGAAGCCTGAGCCTCTTTTTTTTTCCTCCAAATATAACACTCTTCACTATTCTTCTACTACACAATAGAGGGGGGTTTGTAGTCATTTGTTGGGGATAAATTGTAGTATCTTATTTTATAAAGGACATTCAGCTGAGCAATAAAGGGTGTAGCAGAATACTCGATCAAGACGAGGGCAAGAAGAAGCTGTCCTCCCTCCTATTGTGTCACACATGCTGCACCTAGGAATGGATCTGGAGCCGATGTTTATGGGTTCTACCTAATAGATTTCTGTCAAAATTGTCCCGATTTTTCTAGATTGTCCAGTAAAGAGTTACATAGATCATGATCATCTGATCCGGTTTGATTTTGGGCTCATTTGGCAGAAAGAATTAGGGTGGGATCATTGGGTGTTGGTTTGGATTTGTTGCTTCGAGAAACATAAGAGATTTGAACCATGGTTTTAAAAATGGCCGTTTAAACGGTAACGCCCCAAGCCCGTTTCCGTTAAAACCGTTTAAACACGTTTTATCGGTTTTGAAAAAAATGGCTGTTAAAATTGTTTAAACTGCCGTTTAATTCTGAAAAATTGTGAAAAAAATGGCCGTTAAATCCATTTAATTCTGTTAAAATCGTTAAAACCCATTAAAATTCATTTTTTTCCATTTTTGCCCATGGCCGTTTCAATCCGTTTTAACGGCTTTTTAAACGGTTTAAACAGTAATGCCCCCAGTCCGTTTCACCGTTAAAACGGCCTCCTTTAAACCTTGATTTGAACCTCAAGTTTTTGTAGAGGAATTCTTAAAATGGTCTACTTCAATTCCTGGCACTTACCCTGTCTCTAATTACCATGCCATCAAGCTTATCACATCGTGCCCCAAACCTAATTTATTATATTAAAGGAATTTCTCCAAGCAATAAAACTCTTTTTTAAAGGGGTAGTAAAGCCTCCTCTCAATAGTCCCCTCTCGTCCTTTTGGGTTAGACTTCTCAGAACAGTCCAAATTTTTTTAACTTTATGGTAAGTAAAGATGTTATTGAGAAGGAAAGAAAGCAATACAAGAGCAAGGCGGTCGAGAGGACGGCAAAAGAAAACAAGAAGCAACAGAACAAAAAAGGAACAGGAAGGGAGAGGAGAAGAACGCCTATATCTCCCATAAACATCACACTCCCACCCACCGAAGCATGAAATCTTCAAAGAAGAGACACCGACACTCAAAGAATTTAGACCAATGAAACATAAAGGCCTTATTGAAAATCCAAACATGTTTGGATTGCCATTTTTGTGCAAAAGAAAAAAACAGAGATCTTTGTGCAAAAGTTTTTAGGTACCAAATTGGTGGTCCAAACAAACCCTTATCCTCCAATCTCTATGATTTGTGAACTACGGTGGCCCACAATATGTATGTACTCAAAATATTCATCACTTATAACACAAAATACAGCATGGCACGAATGGTGCAGTATTCAAGCAAGTGCTGCAATGTTACACATTTTTTTTGCGGGGGTCAATTTTCTTCCATTTTAAAAGCTTGAAATCTTGAAATTCCCGATCAGAGAGCGATTTCAACAAATTCTGCCATGATTGATTGATAGAGACAAAAGCCAACGAGAAGGAAAAATCTCTTTTACCGGAACCCACTAGAATTTCATTGCTTCGTTAACATCAACGGACCAAAATACATGATTAGTAGAGTGAATAATGCTAACGTACATGTCTAGTAGAAAGGGGCACATCACAAGAAGTTGTGGATCCCCACTTGAATACCAGTATAAAGTTACTAATTTTTTTGACTCATGAATGACACGAACGGTAGTGGGGACCACATGCAGATGAGTCAAGGGTTGATTTTTGGTGATGATGATATCCTAACCATGAAGATAATCCTCCCCAAAAATCAACAACATCTAAAATTTCTAACCCTATCAAAGATGGGCCTAAATTTAACAGTTAAAACGGACGGTCCAAAAAAATTTCAACTTGCACACAATCCACTTTTCATAAGACTGCAAATGTTTGAAGGGGCTGAATTTTTGTGAGGTTGATACCCACGTTGAAAAGAATATCATCACCAACAAAATCAGCCCTTAAATCGTCTTCATGTGAGCCCCACGTCCATTAGTCATTTATATAAGTCACAAAAGCATAAGTCAACCTTAGTCTGACAGATAGTGACCGCCTGATCCATATCACCCACTAAATTGTGGGTCCCTTCCTTAGTATGTATGCCGTTGGAAGACTGTATTTACAATCTAGCAAAGAGCTAGAACTATATACTGCATGACAACATGAGTGCTACATTGTTAATTAGGAGGATAATATCGATAGATGAATACAACACAAGAAGCTAGCTATGTTCGTCCACCTACAGGGTTCTACAAGTACTTGGTTTATCCTCCTCACTTCACCCATCCCATGAGACAGAGAGATAGAACATGGCCTTACCAAGCTGGCTTTGCATTAACAGCACAAAGAACATGCTAGTCAAGATTGTTCATCCTGCGGGCCACGTCGAGCTTCACGATCGTCCTCTTCTTGCAGCAGAGATCATGCTTAGGAACCCAAGATGTTATGTCACCTACTCTCATGTGTTCCAGCAACCATGGGCCATCGTCGCACCCAACACCATGCTCATGCTCGGCCAGAAGTTCTACGTCGTACCCATAAAAACCATTAGGAAGCTTCAGCTTTATCGCTTCTCGTCAAAGCATTCTTCTTCACCTATTCAAGAAGTTCGTATGAGCCAGAATGATAAAGATGAAGAAGACGATGGGTTGGTCTCTACTTGTTGGTTGTTTGTGAACAAGAACACTCCCAAGCTACCATACACTTGTTTAAAACCATCCGATGATCGATACAAATCTCATACGGGTTCGGCTTGTAGGTCTACAAAGGAGAAAGAAGAGTTCCATAATTGCTTCATGAGCTTGCTCACAGGAATCAAGCTGAAGGCGGATGGCGACGATTCGAGTGATTATGCAAATTCTAATAGTACAGTTGGATGTTCTGAAACAAAAGAACTTCATAGGAAAAGAACCAAAGATCATGCAAGTAAGGTAGTAAAAGGGTCTCTCAAGAAGCATTCATCCTTTGATCACTGGCAACCAAGGCTGGAGAGCATTAGTGAAGAAGAATAAAAATTGCTTAGTATTATACTTGTTGAATCCTATTGTACATGCCAGTCTTGCTCTTATACAAAAAATTGTGTGTCAGCTCAGATGCGGTTTTGTTGTTGAATGCTTTGATCACTTTTAGCAGCGGCCAATGACTGCTGCTAATACTAAATCAGCCGCCGGTTATACATGTTTTCCCAACGACTTTATCCATCGTTTGGGAGGCACCTTTAGCGGCGATCATTTTGCAGGTGGCCGCCGATAAAACCTTTAGCGACGAGGGTATCAGCGGCAGTCGGCGGCCGCCGATGAAGCCGCTGCTAAAGTCTTTAGCGGCAGTTTAACTTTTTAACCTTTGCCTAATACCCTATTTTCCTATAGTGACAAGTCTTGCTCTTGCTCAAAAAAATACAAGTGTTTCAGCTCAGATGCCCATTCAATCAGTGCATTTGCCTCTACGGCGTCGCGTTTGATCAGTTCTAGCTGGGCGACGAAAAGTTTGATAAACAATAGCACGAACTCTCATTCTTTTACCTTCGTTTCATTGATCCAGTGGTTTGCATATGCACCAGCAATGTAATGCGGATTGATCTGAAGTATCAAATTGATGGACCACCTCCAGGATGGGGCCCAGCTAAAAATGCTGAAGTGGGGCTATCCTAATCATCTAATTAGTGGTACCTTTTTTATCATCCAAGATTACTTATTTTTTACATGTTATTGACATATTTATTTTCAAATCATCATATGAAGAGGGGGAAGATAATTCTTTTGCTTTATGGGCTAACATTTATCATTATGATTCTTATTACAATTTTTAATCCCCCATGTGCGCGTGCGTTAATCAATTAATCCAAAATGTTTAACAATCTACGCATATTTTCACCATTGAAATTCTCCAATCACCATGGATTTTTTGTTAGATTTTGTGAATTCAAATTAACTGATGTTCCAGTTTCAGTTTTATATTTTTGTGTTCACACATGCATGCCTGTGTAGCATGGTTCGAAGTTTCGGGATCGGAGCCGGGACCTGTGGGCTACCACTTGTTCGAGACAAGGTGAGATTTCTTTAGGAAACAGTGATCTCAGGCATGACGATCCATTTTTTGGATCGAATCAGTGAATGCTGGGATTGGCCAAGACTTCGAACCATGCCGTGTAGTGGTGCAGTAACATTGTGAGCAAGATGACTCGCATCATGGCATGTGCGGGTGTGCGGGTGATATGTCACGAGTGTCACCCAATAATTCCTTTTTTCTAAATGTTTACACATTTATTCGACCTTGGTTTTTAAATGAAAAAAAAAATGATGCAACGGGATGACTTCGAAGTACTTTCGCCCAGAAAATTTTAGATGCGGAGGACTCTTGATGCAGAGGACTCTCCTGGCCCTACCTAGTGCATTTTTTTGGGCCCCCATGTTTAGCCCATCCCTTTGTAGATATACCCACCAAAAATCACCCTGATTGGTAATCTCTAGCTATTAGAATTTAGCACTTTTTTAGGAGTGATTCTAGCCGTTGGTATACAAACATGTTTCATCATCTCTTTGGTAACAAATAAATTAAATAGTTATGAGTTTATGGATTCCTTTTGTAACAAAAAAGTTAAATGACACCACCCATCACTCGGGGCCCACCACTTTGGTGCAACATGATCGCCCAAAGAGCCTATTTAATACTTTCCCTATTGGCAACATGACTACTCTTGGGGACCGCAACTATATATGGTGCAACATGATCATTTGTGAGTTCCACATGATATGTGGAGCACACCACGTAGTGCTATATAGCAATTCTTGAAGCCCCAAGCCAACATATGTGGGGCCTACAACATTTGTCTAAATTAACCACGTACTCTTGAAGGCAACCTAATATGTTGGAACCACTATTTTTGGTGCAACGTGACATCTCTTGGGGCTTATCAAATATGTGAAACTCACTGTTTTGGTGCAACATGATTTCTCTTGGAGTCGTTTAATATGTGGGGTGCACCACTTTTGTGCAACATGATAGTCCTTAAGTGGGGCTCATTGTTTTGTGCAACATGACTTCTTTGGAAGCACATATACCAGTTCACATGATGTGGGCCCACTATTTTGGTGCAACAATACCATTTTGGGGTCCATAGCTAGGATAAATGGGGCTCACTTAGTATGCAACTGTTTGCATACTTAAAAGTATGCAAACATTGTATCCACCAGTGAATACTCCTTGAAAAATGTGTTTTTAATTTAAAAAATATTCTTTTTGAAAACATTGAAATAACACATTTTCCAAGGGACATCCAAGCGTACTAACGCATACTAGATTTGTCCGGATAATTGGGCTCACCTAATATAAGGAGTCTATCGATGGGACTCTATTTGTACTAGGGACTCCATTGTATTCTTCTTTTGCACTTTTGCCCTTTCAACATATTCTACAATTTTGCGAAAAAAAAAAAATATTAAGAGTTTACCATTCTACAACATGACCACTCTTGGAGCCCACCTAATATGTGAATCTCACGATTTGAAGTAATTAACATGATCACTTTAATGTCTGCCTAACGTGTGGGACTCACTACTATGGTACAACATAACCACTCTTAATACTCGGGTAATATATAAGTTCGCTACTTAAGTGCAAAATAATCATTCTTAGAAACCTCATAATATGTTGGTCCACTACTTTGGTAAATATGACTATTCTTAGAACCCACCATTTTGTGTAATATGATCTAGGATCAACCTAATATAAGTAGTTTATATATAGTGCAACATGATCACTCTTGGGCCCACTTAATTTGTCGGGCTCACTGCTTTAGCGTAAAACGACCACTTTAGGAGCACTTGAAAATAGCTATGTTACTTTTCGTAAAAGAAAAATGATTTGTTTCTTAAAATTTTATTTTAATTTTCGAACAATTATTATTTTTTAGGGAGCTCATATTTGCACACCCCATTTCCTATCCCGGTGGACTCCTAGTTGGGGCACACCCCAAAAAGAGAGATCTCTCTCTAAAACTTGGCTGACCGTTACCGTCAAATGAGCCACGTGTCACATTTTTAGAGGATACTGACCGTATGGATGTTTGGCCAATATCTAGGTGGATCTACAAACCAAAAATCGACTTGATTAGTGATTTCCAAGTCTTGGATTGGGGCCATTTTTTAACTGTAGAATTCGAGCATTATCGACCATTACTTGGGGTGCAAGATCGAATGGATTGAAATCACTAATGAGGCTGATTTTTGGTTTGTAGGTCTCTAGGGATTGGCCAAAAATCCATACGGTCAGTGTCCTCTAAAAATATGCCACATGTCTCATTTTGTGGGCGGTCAGTGACGGTCACGGTCAGCCAAGTTTTATAGAGATCTGTCTTCTTTGGGGTGTGCCCCGACTAGGAGTCGACTGGGATAGGAAATGGGGTGTGCAAATATGAGCTCCCTCTTTTTTAACCATCTGATAACGTCCCTAGAGTAAATGTTTTGCTAAAAGTATTTTACAAAAGAAAAACGTTTCTTCCATAAAACGTTACCACTCATGCCTTAAATTAAAAATAAAGCAAACAAAAGTAGGATGATAGAATGAAAATGAAGCTTGGGTCCACCCGTCTGTGAGAAAGTTGAGAACTGAAAACATAAAAAAAGTGAAAAACCACCCACTCTTTTGTATCATTTGCTTAGTTGTTAACGACCTGAGGGTCCGTTCTCCTTTCTTTTCTTTTTTTTTTCGTTTTTTTTATTGGATTTGATTCGATCCGTAAGCCAAGGGTCCTTAACCTTTGACCGAAAATTTAAGTAGCTGGGCTCCATTGTCATTTCAGTCTCCCTCATCTACTCTTATCTTTTCGATCATCAATAGTTTCTAATTTTCATGAGTGTTAGCACCCTCCTTAGGACAGTAGGCTGTGGATGGTCATCGAGATTCCCACTACACGAATTTCAAAGAACATCTAATGGTTTGTATACATGGATGATGATGCTACAGTATCCTCCTGTCATCTCCAAACAGTTTGTTGAACATCTAAAAGAAGGAACACAATTAGATGCTATCCACCAAATTATAAACATGGGTATTTTAGTAACACCCCCCAGAAATTTGAAAGTAATTAGTTATACCTTCTTTTACTATCAAACTTTAGGATTACCGCCTTGACCTTGTCCAACAAAATGATCCCCATGTAAGCAATGGGTGTAGCTGGAAAAATCTATGATACCGACTTCAGTATCAAAATTTTGATGCCGAAGTCCCTCAATTTGCCACGTAGTAGACTTTTTAGGGCCCACTGACTCCATGAATATTTGGCCAACATCTTGGTGGACCCACACACCAAAAATCAGTATGATTAGTGATTCCTAGCCATTGGATTTCAGTACTTTTTCATCATGGGCTTGGAATCAACTCATAGGCCTGTTCATAAAGCCCATGATGAAAAGTGCTCAAATCCTACAGCTATAAATCACCAATCACGCTGTTTTTTTGTGTGTGGGTCCACCAAGATGTGAGTCAAATATTCATTGAGTCAGTGGGCCCGAAAGAGTATACTACGTGGCAAATTGAGGGACTTCGGCATCAAAAATTTGATACTGAAGTCGGTATCAAAGAACAGCCCGGTGTAGCTCTAGACGGACTCGAAAAATATGTGAAATTTACGCTTTGAGGCGCAATCAAAAAGAAACCTCGAGGCGTGTCCAAAAAGACATCTCACGATGGGCTAGTCGAGACATATGGCTCACCTTATCCCTAGGTATAGCCTGCCTCTCCTTGGGTAGAGCGGATTGACACTGGTCTGCGGTCAGTCTCAACCATTTTGCCTGTGAAAAAAGAAAAAAGAAAAACGAAACAGAGAATCTTGTGAATCTCGTGTATGGAGACTCTCTTGACTTGCAACATTTATGGCGATAAGACTTGGACATTAGATCTTTCTTTTAGTCATTGTCTTCTTCTTACGTACAAAAGACAGCCTGGTATCCTAGACCAACAGTTTAGGCTTCTTTAGACCTACAAAAAAATTATAAAGTGCATTCATGGTCATCGATCCAGACAACCCAAATGTTACCTCTTGGTTTGATGTTACCTCTTGGTTTGGCTACAAAACAAGGTTCACACTGTTGATTCAATGATCCTCTGGGTGAGAAAAATTCGCTGGTTTTGAAGGTCCCCTCCCAAATTGTCTGATACGTACCCTTTGTTAACCACCATTAACCAACTAACCAAGGGTTTAACGTGGGTTTGGTCTAGGCCTCGACGTAGCCTTGACGTACGTGTCAGACATTTTGGGAGGGGAAGCCTTCAAATTAAGTTTGAAGGTCCCCGGGACCAGCAAATGTTCTCCCATCCTTGGGTGTTGTTCGGAACTTCGGAGTAGAGGTAGAAACTGATCAGAATCTGAGTCCAACCTTTAGCTGTATCAAATTATTTATTTTGGTTTTCTTCTTTGCTTAGTTTATCTTTTATTAAGTGATTATTTTTGTTGTGATAGGTTTCTTGTATTCTATAAGCAATATTCGTCTGCAGGGGTGTATTGAACACTTCCCAAACTAACAGAGCCCCTAGCCGGCCGTGCGCCGCCTGAGCCAATGACGCAATTCGTCCATACAAGTCAGTATAACTTATGTATTTTGTTATTCCAGACTTATATATATTCTCTGAAGGGGCATTAGGGTTTATTTGTACAATTCTAAAAGGTGAGAGAGGAAACTATTGTAACCCTAATTCTTTAAGATAGTAAGAGAGTTCTCGCCCGTGAATGTAAGCACGCTGTTGAACCACGTAAATCTGTTGGGTCTTTGTTTGATCTTTCTATTTTCTCTATTTTTGCTAGTTCGTGGTTGATTGATTTTCTACAATTCTGATGAGTCATGATGAGATCATTGTATCAGATAATTTTTATCACCATTATTATGCACGTCACATTGACGTCAGAAGCCTGATCTGCCACTTGCATGATGTAGATCACTCAGTGTTAGTATATGGAAGACGAGAGGCACATAAGGATGTGTATCATATGTTGAATTTGTTACATAAAATCATCTCTTTATCTTTTTGTTATTGTTTTGTTTGTGAGGTTTGGAAAAGACAATTTTCCTTAAGTTAAACTAGGGGGCACCTTACATGTGGCACACTCTTAAAGACCACTAACCGTATATACATTTGGCCCATACCTAGGTGGACCTACATACGAAATTTATCTTGATTAGTAATTTTCTATCTGTTGGATTAGAGTCTTTTTCATGGTATTTTTTTACCCGTGGATTTTGAGCATTATTTGGCCAATGAAAAATGATACAACCATGCAAGTCCATGGACCTTGGACCATACCATGTGATCATTACTCTTTAATAATGGGGCATGTATGTGGGCTTTCTTGTTTTTGCAAACATTGAGTTTTTACACAATTGATGATGGATCATATTATGAGACACGTGGCACACTCTTAGTGACCACTGACCATATAAATGTTTTGCCCATCTCTAGTTGGACCCACATAGAAAAATTCATCCTGGTTAGTAATTTATATCCATTGGGTTAGAGTCTTTTTCATGGCTTTTTTTTAACGTGGATTTCTAGCATTATTTGGGGTACTCATATTCAAAGGTTAGAAAGCACGAAATCAAGCCAATTGTTGTCATGTAAGTCCACCTAGGATGGGCCAAACATCTATACGGTCAGTAGCCTATAATAGTATGCCATGTGGTTCACACTGGGGGTCTGTCATCAACGTCGATAATGGACATCACCATCAAATATTTTTTAGCGAGAGGACTTCAGGCGCCACGTTGCATTTCAATACATGCTTCACATGTGAGTTGCAATGTTAAAAGTGTACATGAAAGAAGCAACAGTTGGGAATTTAAGGAATTTCATAACCATTTTAGGAATAAGAATTTTTTTTATTTTTTAGTAGGAGAGGAACATTTAATGAGTTGCAGGTGACATATTTATTGACACTACGAGACCAAAACACACCTACCAAATGAAAAATTTAAAAAGAACAGACGTAACAAAGTATGAGCATTTTATGGAGAGAAAATGACCAACATCCCAACCGAAGCTCATTCGTTATATAGTAATATAGATAAAAGAGGTAAGTATAGTTTAGTAGGGTAGTAGAGTTGAGGCTTTTCTTATTATATTGGAACGGTGTTAAAAAAACTTACTATATTTGAATGAAATTTTAAGTGAGGCATGTGGGGAAAATTTCTCCTCATCGCACGATCCTCGAGATCTAGTCTGAACTTGATGACTAAAGGCTCGAACTCTTCACAATCTGGACATCGATGAGTATCTATGAAAATACTCCGACGCTCAAGTAAGAAGTAGGAAGTGATCAGCAGGTGTTGAGAAGAACCTAGTTGCACTATACTAGACTAGGGGTGGCACGTGCATGTGATACACGTGAGTGTTTGTAGGGGCCTCATCAACAATGATGATGGAGAACATTATGAGCCATGTGGCATACTCTTAGAGGACACTGACCATATGGATGTTTGGCCCATCCCTAGGACTTACATACCAAAATTCAACCTGATTAGTAATTTCTATCCATTGGATTAGAGTCTTTTCCATGGTTTATTTTTAACCGGGGATTTTGAGCATTATTTGGGGTACTCAAATCCTAAGGTTAGAAATCACTAATCATGCTGAGTATTTATGGTATATAGGCCTACCTAGGGATGGGCCAAACATCCATATGGTCAGTAGTCTCTAAGAGTGTGCCACGTGGCCCATACAATCGTTTGTCATCAACATTAATGATGGGCCTTCATCAGCAAAGTTCTGCTCTGCATAGGTGAGCATCTTGTGAACCCGTGTGAAGGGCATGCCCCAACCCCATTTTTGGATTTAAAATTCGGGATCGAGAGTGCCCTCAATTATGATTAAATAAAATTTAGTCATTATAAATAGGGTAATTTAGTTTTACCCCATTGGGATGAAAAAATAATTTGTATTACCCCCTGATCTTTGTAATTGTTGTAATACCCCCTTTGACTAAGTCATGAGGTTGTTGACTAACATCAACTGATGTAAAAACTATATTTTACCCTTTATCTCCCCTATCTTCTCGTCTTTTAAAACTTTCTTCCACCGCCACCACCACGGGCCCCACCACCACCCGCACCCCTACCCCCACTACCACTGTCAATCGGCATCATTGACCAGCGCTCATTGCTCTATAGTCCATCGGAGCCAACCTTTGGAACATGACTGAAACTTCGTTCTCATTTTTATCGAGAAATGGGAACAGATGGTGGTGGTTTTGAGGTGCTTGAAATTGAACTTGATCGACCTCTATGATCCTCTTTCGCCGCTCTTGTAACCAGTAGATTTGCAAGCCTCTTGGTATCTTCGACACTTGCTGAAAGCTTACAACTCCAAACTTCTGCATTTTCTAATTTAATTTGCGCTCAGAAAACCTAGCCACTCTCGCAACAGGGTCAACTACAAAACCACATCTCTCTGTCTCTCTTTCAACAATGGTTCGATACTCTTTGGTTGCTTGCCAAAAGATTGAATTGATGATGGGGTGCCGGTTGACAGAATTGATGATGGGCCCACCTTCGCTCTTTGGTCCAAAGCCGACTAAGCTTGATTTCTTGGGTTGGGAATGGGCGGTGGTGGTGGTGGTGGTTGATTTCTTAGGTCTTGAAATAATGGAATTATAGACATTTGGGCATTTGGGTTTCTAAATCTATTGACAAGCATTCCATATATTGAAGGTCCCTGAGATTTGGGTTTTGCCCATTTTAGATAGCAACTCATTTAACATGTTTTACACCCTCTGATACTCAAATTCAGTGGGAGTTTTAGCCGTTCTTGGAGGGAAAGTTTATCAGAGAATCGTCTAGTAGAGTTAGTTGGTTGAAGATGTAGAGTTAGCTGGTTGAAGATGGTTAATGAGAAGAACGGGATCTTAGGTGCTTGCCAAAAGACCACTTCAAATTCGCCTCATTTTAGATGTTCGACCAACTGTCACAGTGTCAACCCATATCACAGTAAATAACCTTTTCTTGAATCTACACCCTGAAGTCCCAATGCTGAGAGGAGGTGAGGGGATTGGCGAGTTAACAGTCCTAAAAAAGAGTGCTTAGCTGGTAGTGTCACTGAGAGCTTAAGAGACCTGTCCAATCCGAATAATTACGACGAAGACAAGATAAAAGTTATCGGTGTTGGTGGTGGGGCCGATGGCCTGGTGGCAGTGGAAGAAAGGTTTAAAAGACGGAAAGATAAAGTGCAGGAACAAGATCAGGGTAAAACAGACTTTTCACATTGGTTGCTGTTACTTAACAACCCCATGACTTTAGTCGAAGGGTGTATTACATCAGCAGCAAAGTTCAGGGAGGTAATACAAATTACTTTTTCATCCCAAGGGGTAATACTAAATTACCCTTATAAATATTAAGGGGGGAAACATAATGATTTTGACTAATTATCCTAAGTTCTCCCAAATTATCCTTTTGTTATCCCAATTTGTTCTATTGTACTCCCATTAATTTGCCATGGAGTGATAGAGGCTCATCCACCAAGACCTCGAGGTGTGGATCAATATCCTTCGCCACACGTGGTCCGGATCGATTTTGCGAGATTCCAACACCTGAAGGGTACTCTTGACAAATTCAAAGAGAGAGAAGGTACACCGAGGAGTCACAATATTAGGGGATGAAGATCTCAATGTAAGAAGAGGCACAAAGACTAGGGGAGTCAATGGATAGTCAAAATTCAAATAATCAAATATTATCCAAAAAATTCATATATATATATATATATATATTAGATTCGGATTCAAATAATTTTTATATTTGAACACTTTTGAATACGAACTCAAAAAAATATATATATCTGATTCGACAATATCTGATTCGATATATTATATAAATATAATTATTGTAAAAAATATAATTATGTTTATTACATATAATATATTACATTATATTTATTATATAATATTTTATTATAATAATTATATTTATTATATAAATATAACATTTATTATATCCTATTTTCTTATTGGACGAATTGGGTATTATCGGATATCCAATAAGTTAATCAGATTTAAATTCAAATATTGATTAAGAATATCTATCGGATATCGAATTTTTCGGATTTGGGTTCGGATCTTCTCACATTCGATTCGAAAAATATCTATTGACAACACTAACAAAGACAATCAAAAACCATGTCGCTAAGATCATCCCCACAAAGTTCTACGTAGGCATGCCAATAGCCCCGTTTGCAATCTTTAGATTGGGCGTTGGTATATACATATCTGGCCTATTATTAATAAAGATTGAAATGGACTCAAGTAAGGGTTGTTAGAAGAAAGAACAACAAACACAAAGATGCAAACACACGATATAGAGATTTGCGTCATTCCCTTCAAGATCGAGGTACGTCCATGGACTCACATTGATTCTATTATGCTCTGAGGCAAAAGAAATACTCACAATACAATGAATAATTGTCTCATGAAATTGAGGCATATATAATCCCAAGATGAAACTAGAGTTTTCGTATCTCTATCTAAAAGTACAAAAATGCCCTTAAGGAAAGGACCTCCAACGATGTTGTGATTTGATTCATAGTACTCTAGCACCATTAGACTCCACAAAACATAACAAGGGTGTCAACAAGTTGGTTCCAGTTCGGATACACCAAAATCTATGTACGACGGCTCCTATTCCTATTAGTTCTAGTTTCGGTACAAAAAAATATGTGGATCCAAAACTTGAACCGATAAATATTCAATTCTCCCATGGGATATCAGATATTTGTATGTTGTATAAATAATGTGTCAAAAAAATAAATAAAATCATTTTCTTATTAAAGTTTAGAAGAAAAAAAAACTTGACATCTTTAGTATTATTATATAATTCAGCTCTGGGTCCTATCAGTTTCACTTCTGTTTCAATCTAGGTACTAGTATCCCAAGAACTAAAACCTATTATGTACTTCAATTCTGGGTCCTGTCGGTTCTAGTTCTTTTCGGGTCCAATTCTGAAATAGCAAGCTCCGTACAGGTTCCCTGTCAGGTACTATCAAGGTCATGGTGGCACATAAATGATGTTGGAGTTCGTTGGAGTTGAGCAAAGAGGATTTGGTGTTTCTCCAAATTTGACAAGCAAGTTCTTAATCTCTTTATAATATTCTTTCTTGATTAGTGGATTTTATTTCTTGCCGGATTGCTCGTGGATGTAATATCATATGAGTAAACAAATTTCATCGTTGTACAATTTTTTTAACAAGTTTTGCAAACTCATTTCCAACCAACGTACATGTAAATATATTACTTTAGAAAAATGTTTTCACAAAATAATGATTTACTCGATAATGTAGAAGTGCATTCAGGTTGATGGAGACTTTGAGAAATATAACACATATGTCATAATCCATCAATCTAGGATGGCCATGAATCTTCGAAAAGTTGATGGAGATGGGATGATCCATGTTAATTAGAATGGGATCTCTTTTTTAACAAGGTGTTGGGTCACATGGGCTGCATACCTCGGATCCTAGTTAGATCCAATGTCATATCATTGAGGAGTAGGGGAAAAGCTTGGTCCGACATTCGTGGAAACTATGGCCCTGCTTGGTTCAATGCAATTCTGATGCAATGCACGCACTCACTTGCCACAGTTTTGGGATTACAAGTAATTGGTTGGGGGCATCCAAATTAATGAGCTGGCGTATAAGTGGTTGCCAAGCCCTTGCAAACTCTTTAAGAAAATGGACGCAAGTATGTGGAGCCCAAAAATTGTGGTAAGTGACTGCAATGCAACTCACCGCATTTGCACCCGAGTGCAAAATGCATCTCAGTGCAACGAACCAAGAAGGGCCTATATCACCAAGTTTGATGTTGCTAACCTAGTTGCATTATAATAGATTCTAAGGATCTAGTTGTAAAAATTTTGGGAGTGCTCCTAATTGTAATTAAGGCCTTACTTGGTTCAATGCAAATCGGATGCAATACACTCACTTGCCACAGTTTTGGGATTACAAGTGATTGGTTGGGGGTGTGCAAGTGGTTGCCAACCCCTGCAAACTTTTTCAGAAAATGGATGCAAGCATGTGCAGCCCAAAAATTGTGGTAAGTGACTGCAATGCAACTAACCACATTTCACTAGAGTGCAAAATGCATCCCAGTGCAGCGAACCAAGCAAGGCCTTAAATAAAATTTAATCATTATAAATAGTAAGGGGCCGGGAAAACTTAATTATTTTAACCCATTGTCCTAAGGTTCTCCCAAATTATCTTTCTATTATCTCAGAATTCTTTTTTGTACTCCCATTTATTTGCTATGGAATGATCTAGGCTCATCCACCAAGATCTCGAGGTGTGGATCAATGTCCTTAGCCTTACACGTGATCAGGGTGGACACTGCAACGTTCCAACACTTAAAGGGTCATGACAAATTCAGAGAGAGAGAGAGAAGGTACACCGAGGAGTAATCATGATACAGGATGAAGATCTCACATGTCAGAAGTGTCACAAAGACTAGGGGAGTCAATGAATAGTTGAAATTCGAATAATTGGATATTATTCAAAGAAAAATTGGATATCAGATTCGGATTCGAATAATTTTTTATCTTCGAATACTTTCGGATACAAATTTGAAAATTTATATATATCTGATATGATAATATCTGATCTGATATATTATATAAATATAATCATTGTAATAAATATAATTATATTTATTATATATATAATATATAGGTTATATTATAATTATTTTATAATATTTTATTATAGTTATTATATTTATTGTATATAAATATAATAATTATATTTATTATATAAATACAAATTTTTAATATCCTATTTTCTTATCAGACGAATTTGATATTTTTGGATATCCGATAAGTTAATCGGATTCGAATTCAAATATTGATTAAGAATATCTGCCGATATCGAGTTTTTTTGGATACCTGGATTTGGATATTCTTATATTCGATTCGAAAAATATCCATTGACAACCCTAACAAAGACTATCAAAAACCATGTCACTAGGATCATCCCCACAAAGTTCTGTGTAGGCACGCCAACAACCCTATTTGGAATCTTTGGATGGGGCATTGGTATATACAAAGTGGGCCTTATTATTAATACGGACTAAAATGGTCCCAAGTAGGGGTTGTTGGAAGAATGAACATCAAACACAAAGATGCAAACAAACGACACAGAGATTTATGTGGTTCCCTCGAGATCGATGTTCGTCCCCGACTCACACCGATTGCACTATGCTCTGAGTTAAAAGAAACACTCACAGTATAAGGAATAATCGTCTCATGAAAACGGAGGTATATATAATCCCAAGATAAAACTAGGGTTTCCCTATCTCTATGAAAAAGTAAGAAAATGCCCTTAAGGAAAAAGGACCTCTCCTGGTGTTGTGACTTGATTTACAGTACTCTAGCACCATCAAGCTCCACAAAACATAATAGGGGTATTGACAGGTCGGTTCCAATTTGGGTGCACCAAAACCTATTATGTACGACGGTTCCGGTTCCTATCAGTTTTGGTTCCGATACCAAAACAAGTGGATCTAGAATCTGAACCAATAAACATTCGATTCTCCCATCGGATATCAAATATTTGTATGTTGTATAAATTGTGTGTCAAAAAAAATTATAAATCGTTTTCTTATTAAAGTTTAGAATAAAAAAAATTGACATTTTTGTATTATTATATAAGTCAGTTCCAAGTCCTATTGGTTTCACTTTCGTTTCAATCTAGGTACTAGTGTCCCAAGAACTGGAACCTATTATATACTTCAATTCCAGATTCTATCAGTTCTAGGTTTTTTGGGCCTGATTCTGAAATAGCAAGCTCCCTACAGGTTCCATGTCGGATATTGTTAAACAACCATTTACCCCAAAAGATCGACTGTTGGGGAAAGACGAAACAATTAAGTATATCAACGAATCGTCGGGCCAATACAACACGTGCACAAGAACACACCATTTGCTAACACACCCCCTCAGCAGGAATACACTCCTCTAGAGACTTGAACCCGCAACCTCCCAAGCCTTAAGGCTTTGATATCATATTAAACAACCATTTACCCCAAGAAATAGACCTATTGGGGGAAGGCGAAACAACTATGTATACCAACATGTCGTTGGGCTAACACAACACTCACCATCCGCTAACACGCCCCCTCGGCGGGATTACACTCCGCTGGAGGCTTGAACCCACGACCTCCTGAGCCTTAAGGCTCTGATACCATGTTAAACAAACCATTTACCCCAAAAGATTGACCTATTGGGAAAAGACGAAACAACTATGTATACCAACGGATCGTCAGGCCAACACACCATCCTCTTAACATATATCAGTTAATGAGGTATCCATTGACACCCCCCTAGACCTAGGCCGCCCAAAATTGATCAGGTTATTCTGATAAATAAATGGATATCAGGTCCAAGAATCAACTCCAAAATGGACCCAACCTGAACGCATCGGATTCCGATCTGTCCAGTAATCAGGTGCCAATTGTCATTCTGCTCATCTAACAATCGGACAGTCCTGATTGAAGACCATGAGTGTCACTCCTGTTTAGGGTTTTTGGTCATTTCAGCTCTCAAAGTTAAGCGGGTCGATTCTGAAAGAAGACAGCCCTAAAAGAAATGGAAGAGATGTCCCCTTCTTTAACCACTTTATTGAAACACCACTCCGCTCTCCCTCACCTTTATGCTTTATGATTGATTGATAGATGCTTTTGATATGGTTTTGTTAATCTAACGTTCACTTGTCCATCTATATACATTATTATAATAAATCACTTTCGCAATTATTATTAGATTAAGATGCCAAGCAAAGACCCAGCTTCCTTCCTTTTTGACCGTTTTAATGCAAATCCAATTCAAATCACCCCTCCCTCGTGACCACGACCCACCTCTCATAAAAAGATGTGTTCTCTCACCCACACGGGTCGGTGCACGTCCTTTTCAGTCATGGAGGATAGAGAAACTTTTTCTTCTATTGGCGTTGTATTTAAGAAGATTTAACAACACTAGTGAAGGGCACGGGCGATCCCTTCATGCAATTGCGGATTTCGAAAGTTAAGTGCGTTATTTAAATAACAAAATTAGGGTAAAACTCGTATGATCGCCGACGGTCATATAGGGCCTGATCGCCCACAATATGACCCACGTGGTACATATTTAGAGGATGCTGACTGTATGGATGTGTGGCCAATTCGTAGGTGGACCTACAAACCAAAAATCAGTCTGATTAGTGATTTTAAACCTTTCGATTTTGTACCCCAAATAATGCTCAAATTCCCACGGTTAAAATGACTCCAATCCAATGCTTAGAAATAAAAATATTTAGTAAAGTTTTATAACGGTATCATTTTCAAACCAAGAAATGGATCGAAAGTAATGAGTTTTTGAAAGAAGTTTCGTTTCGTAAAAAGATGTTAATCCAATTTTGTAAAAGAGAGAAAGGACCCATATTGAAATGAACTTTAAGATGCAAAAGACTAATGTACCCTTTAGATAAGTTACGTAACTGCTGACTCAATATTTTATTCCCATGTATGTCATTTTCATAAAATGAAGTAGAGGTTATAATTAGAATCTAATCATCCGGCTTCAAATAATCAATCCCAAAGGTCGCTTTGCTTTATATACAGTACTTATATATAGTCTTTAAACCATACCATATATATTCATTATATGACAGACGGCCCATAAAAGAGTCCATCGATCGGATGGTTGTTATCATCACGATCATGCGTTACCCAAGCGATGTCCTAATTCGTAGCCGCCCGATACATTTAGATTGATCAATAATATCAGTATTTTCTTCTCAAAACATGCCACATAAATAAAAAGAATTAAGAGGAAAGGTGTTGGTCACTATTAATACATGTTCTGCGTGTCGGTCGGGCCAAAAATTGCCACTTGGGACACTCTTTGGCCCCACTGACCTACATACCAAAAATCAGCCTGATAAGTGAATTCCAGCCAGTGGATTTGAGCATTTTTTTTTCATCATGGGCTTACAATTCATTTTTTTAACCCATGTACCATTTCATAAAGCCCATGATAAGAAATAGGCTTAAATACAACGACTAGGAATTATTAAGCAGGCTGATTTTTGGTGTACGTTCATCAAGGGTTGGGTCAAACATCCATTGGATCACGTGATAATTCAAGATGCAGGGAGGGATTAGAAGCCACCACCCCCAATGGGTCAACAGCCATCCTCGCTCACATGGAAAACATACGTGTAGGGATTAGAAGCCACCATCCAATGGGTCCCACCAAGAAGATTTCCGAAGCCGAAAGAAACCAAGTCAGATGATCATAACCATCCGATCTGAGTCATGATGCGGAAGTACCTAAGTTAAAATATTTACGAATTTGCAGTGAGCTTCATGATGCGTGCACGCTCGTATCCGTGAAGACTCACAATCTTTTGTGTACTTCACACTGCAGCAAAAGCGTGGACCACAAATTGAACAGTAACCGTTGATCCAAGCCACATTAACGGTGTAGCGTAAAGGTCACAACTTTTGTGTACATCACTGACACAAAAGGCTTAACTTAAAAAAGAAAACAGAATCTAAAGCTTTAAAACATTCTTATTAGGGTGGCGATGTAACAAGCTATAGTTTAATCCAAAAGCATAAGCTAGCACCATTTCGGTTGCTAACCGCTGCCGTCTGGGCTCACTGACCACATGGATGTTTAGCCCACCCCTTGGTGGATATACACACCCAAAATCACCATGATTGGTAATCTCTAGTCATTAGATTTTAGTACTTTTTAAGACGCGATTCTAGCCGTTGAATTCAGCCATTTTTTAGTTCTAAAACCAACGGCTAAAAATTATCAAACAAGCTGATTTTTCTACGAATGCCTACCAAGGGGTGGACTAAACATCCATCCATACGGTCAGTGGGTCCTACATGGCAGCAAGTGAGTAACAAAAATGGTGCATCCCGACCCTTCTTATAATTACCCCCATTCCTACTTTTCCCCAAACCAAACTCCCCATTGTGCATACAGAAAGATGGTCTGCCGTCTCCTTATAGATATACACGTGACACACATAAAAGAAATCAGGACCCACCATCTGATCACCATAATCATTCAATCCCCCATCTCTTGGACATCTTCAATAAAGACAATTTGTGTCATTCGATCCGTTGCTTTTTAGCATAGATCTTCTTGGGGTGTGTCCCACCCCTCTGCACGAGACACACACAGAAAGGTACAATCACAGTATAATTAGACTGTCTTCCTACTCAGTGTACGGTTGTCCGGAGGTCAAAGACTGGAGGACCGTTGGATGAACTGTTCATTCAAACACCTAACACGGCTGGAATTATTGGATTCCCTTGAGAGAAAGATAGAGAGAGAAGATAATGCAGATGTAATAGATTTTTAAGCTTTCTCCCCTAGTGGCCAACACCATCCCAAAAAACTACCAACCCCACTGTCCCATCTTGCACCCAAAAGCAACTCCATTATATTCTCATATCAACTACCCCACGACGTCATTCCCTCACTCTTTTTCATTCAAGCTTTCTTTTGTTTTTCCAGTCCCCATGCTCTCTTGTGAGTTCATAGATATGGCTTACCTTAGACTGGTGTGTCTGCAATTGCCTCTCTTTTGAATTTTGTTCATTTCAATTCTATAATGCAAATTCCCATGGAGATTTTCTCGAGCTTCTTCGCTGCATCTCTGCTCGTCGCCGTGACATTTGTTATAACTGTTTCGGCAGCCGATCTCTTCTCTGAAGCACTCTTGGGATTGAAATCGGGACTCGTGGATGGTTCGAACAGTTTGTATGATTGGTCTGCTTATAACGGGGGGAACCCGTCCGACGCAATCTCCGCTTGCTCGTGGTCGGGGATTACCTGTACCAAGAACTCTAGCATGATCATCGGTTTAAACCTCGCGCATAAGAATCTCTCTGGTGCAATATCTGGCAAGCACATGAAGCTCTTGACTGATCTTGTGGACCTCAACCTCAGCCATAATTCCTTCTCTGGGCAACTTCCGGAAGAAATTTTCAGTCTTGTTAATCTAAGAAGCTTAGACATCAGTAGAAACAACTTCACTGGCCCTTTCCCTGCTGGTATATCTTCAATTCAGCAACTGGAGGTGCTTGACGCATTCAGCAACAGCTTCTCGGGCTCACTGCCGCAGGAAGTTGCCCAATTGGAGTCTCTCAAGGTACTGAATTTAGCTGGGAGTTATTTTGCAGGTCCAATTCCCTTGGCTTATGGGTCCTTCAAGAGCCTCGAGTTCCTTCATCTTGCTGGAAATTTACTCGATGGCGAAATCCCTCCGGAGCTGGGGAAGCTCAAAACAGTGACCCATATGGAAATTGGCTACAATTCCTACCATGGGAATATCCCGTGGCAATTGGGGAACATGAGCGAGCTTCAGTATCTCGACATCGCTGGTGCAAATCTCTCTGGACCGATCCCCGATCATCTCTGCAATCTCACCAAGCTTCAATCCTTGTTCCTGTTCAGAAACCGACTCAGTGGTTTAATACCATGGGGTTTAGGCAATATCATGCCTCTTGCAAGCTTGGATCTGTCCGATAACTTAATTTCCGGGTCCATACCAGAAAGCTTTGCACACTTGAAGAATCTCCGTCTACTGAGCCTTATGTACAATGATATGAGTGGCTCCGTTCCTGAGGGAATCGCAGACCTTCCACTCCTGGATACTCTTCTCATATGGAGCAATTTCTTCTCCGGACCACTGCCGCAGAGCTTGGGCAAGAACTCTAGACTAAAATATGTGGATGTTTCTACAAATAGCTTCACAGGAAGTATTCCGACGGGTATCTGTACAGGAGGTATGCTGTTAAAGCTGATCCTCTTCTCCAATAATCTAACAGGTAGCCTTTCTCCTGCTCTCACCAATTGTTCTTCCCTTGTCCGTCTCCGGGTAGAAGAAAATTCATTCTCTGGTGAGATCCCTTTGAAATTTACTCTTGTTCCTGATGTCACATATGTGGACCTATCTAGAAACAGGTTTACAGGAGGGATCCCCACAGATATATTCCAAGCTTCCAAGCTTCAGTACTTCAATGTCTCTCAGAATCCAGACCTAGGAGGCATTATCCCAAGAAAAATATGGTCTTTGCCGCTACTTCAGAACTTCTCAGCATCCTCCTGTAATATCTCAGGCAATCTGCCTCCATTCGAATCCTGCAACTCTGTGTCTGTAATTGAGCTGAACAGCAACAATTTATCAGGGACTGTTCCGGAAAATGTTGTCAATTGCAAAGTTCTCGAGAGGATGGGTTTGGCTGACAATAAATTGAGAGGTGATATACCTGTGGAGCTTGCAAGTCTTCCTACCCTCAGTGTACTAGACCTATCACATAATGAATTTAACGGCTGTATACCTGTCAAATTTGGAAATTCTTCAAGCTTAGTACTTCTTGGAGCACCTCTGCAACCCTGTCCTGATTCAAAGGAAATTTCAAATGCGGCTGGTTTCAGATTGGGGAGAAAAGGCTCAGGGAAACTGACATGGGTTTTGCTATTATGTGCGGGGGTGATTTTATTCATTCTGATATCAGTTTTGGTGATCTTTTATCTTCAAAGAGAAAGTAAGGGCCAATGGAAAATGGTGCCATTTATTGGACTCCCTCGATTCACAGCGAATGATATTTTGAGGAGCTTCAGTTACACCGATCCCGCGGAGACGGCGCCACCATTATCAGCTTCAGTCTGCAAAGCAGTTCTGCCCACAGGGATAACAGTTTCAGTGAAGAAGATTGAATGGGAAGCAAAGAGAAGGGGGGTGATGTCAGAATTTATAACCCTGATTGGGAATGCCAGGCACAGGAACCTGATCAGATTGCTGGGGTTCTGCTGCAACAAGCACGTTGCCTATCTTCTTTATGACTACTTGCCTAACGGGAATCTAGCCGAGAAGATGAGAATGAAAAGGGAATTAACAATCAATACTTGGGAAGCTAAGTGCAAAATTGTGATAGGGATTGCAAGAGGGCTCTGCTACCTTCACCATGACTGTTATCCAGCAATTCCCCATGGAGATCTGAAGGCAAGTAACATAGTGTTCGATGAAAATATGGAGCCCCATCTGGCTGAATTTGGGTTGAAAACTCTATTACAAATGAATGAAGGTTCATTTCCAGTAAAGATATCCAGGACTGATTCAGTAACAGGTACAGATACAATTGTTCTACTTTACTTTTGTCTCACATACTTGTCATGGAATTCTACATTTTCAAGTCTTTGAAAGTGACTAAATCATCTTTAACCAAACAAATTAGGCTTTCTATTGAAAGTTCTAACATAACCCAAGTCTTAAGGAAATGTCTGAACTGCCTTTAGCGGCCAGACAAACATTCAATAACCTTTAGTGACCATACAAACATTCAATATAAACATATACTTCTGAGCTTTTGGTAAAATCATAAAAGGCTCTATTGAAGAAAAGCTGTTACTTGTCTCATTACTGGTTAGATTGTTGAAGTTCTTATCTTCTTCTCTGGCCACTCACGTAAAAAAATAACAAAGCCATAACTGATTCTAAATCTAAACATACGGAAAACTTTCAATTCTTATGCCAACAATCCGAAAAAAAAAAAAATTATCCACGATTTTGGAAATACCACTATATACAGCACCTTGGGACCTTTTTGTACGTCAGACCATATACGGTTTTCTTTCTTTTCCTCTCTTTCAGGACCTGGAAGCAGTTCTCTAATTTGTTCTAATTTTTTGGTACAGGTGAACTCAATGCTACCATAAAAGAGGAGCTCCGCAGAGATATTTACAGCTTTGGGGAGGTCCTTTTGGAGATTTTAACTAATGGCAGACTGTCAAATGCGGGAGGAAGCATACAGAGCAAACCAAGAGAAGTCATTTTACAAGAGATTTATGATGAAAATGAAGTTGGTGCCACCGATGCATTGAGAGAGGAGATAAAACTGGTGCTTGAAGTTGCTTTGCTCTGCACCAGGTGCAGGCCATCTGACAGGCCATCCATGGAAGACGCATTGAAACTTTTATCAGGGTTGAAGCCAAATAGAAACACTAGTGACTTTTGAACCATAAGGGCTACAATTCCAGTTACCATATGAACATATGTCACATAAGTAGTTAGCTGATAAGAGTAACCGTCTGTGTTTACATTGGTTTATAGCTTACATTCGTCATGACTAATAGAGTTGTTATGCTATAAAATAATGGTGAAGTTTGTGTGTTCTTAAAGCACATGTGATGGGAAGACGAAGGTCAATAGTTGTATTTATATGACGTTTTTCATCTTTGAAAGACCAGAATGTTTTACGGTTATGACAACCATCTTATTTCAGGTAACTAGTTGAGGTACCCCGAGTCAGGTTTCAACTCAACACAATCATAAACTTCTTCTGCAACAATCTGCTAATCCATGGGTTCTTTATTCTTTGATAAGTAATGGGTATTGTATTGAAGAAAAATGCCCAAAAGTCCACTGTACAGGAGAAAAAAGAAGCTAGAAACAAGCAGCCTCCATCCATAAAACACACACACACATCAATCAACAATCATGTACCATCTCCCCATTGGAATACAAAATCTTCAAAGTGGGATCCTTTAAATTCCTTAAAGGTGGATAAGGTTTAAAATTTCATTTTGGAGGAATGTCTCGGTCAAGTAAAAAACCGAGACAAACTCCGAAACGCAACGAAACATTGAAAAAATGGTGAAACAACAAAATTCCCGAAATATTCCGAAACATTCCCAAAATCATGAAATCATAATTTTTTATTTATCTTGATTGTATCGAATTGTATCATAATGTCTTGGTTTGTCTCGGCAAAACAAACTGAATTCTCTTACGAAACGAAACATACAAAACATTCCGAAATTTTAAACCATGAAGGTGGACGACCAATGGCATAGAAGAGATTTAACCTTCTGAACGATGGCTTCGATCCTTTCTTTTCCCTCAAAATTATGAGTGTTCCTCTCCTTCCAAATGGTCCAGCACATAGCAAAAGGAAGTAATTGTTGGTAGATGTAATTGGGGGTATTTTTGGGTTTATTGCTTTTTACCACTATTAGTGACATAATTGTAATTTTAACATCTTCAATCATTATAATAAATAAAAAGGGGGACGTGCACAACATAACTCTACTTCTCTCCACTGTTCACATAACACTAGCGACATTGTTCACATGACACTAAACCATAAAAGGTATTAGAGCAATAATTTCTAGGGTTCAGTTTCTTCTACTCGTAAAACCTAATATAATCTAGGGTATGTGTACCCTTTTTTGGGATTTCGATCCCACTTTGTGTTCTTAGCAATAAAGTGATGTGCCTCCATATGTCAAGAAACTTTGAGGGTATGACGTATTTCTCTTGAAATTTAATAGTGTAGTTGCTGAAAATCAAGCAAAGATAGTTTATATGATGTTAAAGACATCATAAAGATGATCGTGTACGTGTTCCCCTGTAGTATTACAATCGTATATGTTCAAACATCTAGAAGACTAGAAGTGTGTTGAGAGAATGTTTCTCTATAGTTGCTGATCGTATATGGGATGAAAATTGAAAGAAGAAAAATTGTGCCTTTATTAGATATTCAGAATTTTCCAATCGCTTTCTTCATATTTCTGATCCGAAACTCCATTATTATGGAAACCAAGTTTGGAGTTATATCCTATAATGATTTGGGTAATGGTCAAATTACCATTATTAAATTAAATGGTGCAAATATCTTTAATGGGCCAAATCTGTCAAGGTTTCCTTAACAGCCCGTGAAAAGGAGATGTTTCTCACTATGGAAAAGCTGAAGGAAGACCCCACGTAACGGGGTCTCACTAAGGCTTTGGGTACGTGATGATGCTTTGGGCCAAATTATCTTCAAAAGGAGATGTTTCTCACTAAGGATTTGGGTACATGATGATGCCCAAATTATGACATTGCTGTGGAAGAGTATGGAGCCCTCCATTAGCACTAATGTAACGTTTTTGGACACTTCCAAAGAAATATGAGACACATTGAAGGAGATGTACTCTTCCAATAAGAATATTAGTTGTATTTATCAGTTGTATAAAGAACTTTCTAATGTGCAAAAAGGGGCCATGATACGGGAGGCCAGGACAGAGGCCAACATAACCATAAGTGTACGTACCATGGTCTGACCAGGCATACAGTTGACACTTGTTAGGATCTTCATGGTAAGCATGTGTGGGCTAATCAAGCATATATTACTAAAGATCATCAGGATTGGAAGACCTCAAACAGTCATGTTGTACCTCCTACAGACACTACAAAAGAGTCGATTACGATTATCTCATGTGAGTATGATAAATTTATTAAGAGCCAACAACCTTCAACCAATGCTCCAGTTTCTTCCACTGCTACCATCGTAAAATCAAGTAACACTTATCTTGTTACTCATTGGTCTACTCCGTGGGTTATTGACTCTGAGGCCTCAGATCACATGACTGGAGAGTCGGGTGTCTTTTCTTCCTTTCACGATTCTACGATTCATTCATCTGTGACATTAGCCGATGAACCTTGTCTAAAGTTCTTGGACAAGGTTTAGTATACCCTTGTGAGTCGTTTCAATTGTCTTCTATTTTATTTGTTCCAAATTTCTTGTTAGCCTTCTTTCTATTAGTGAACTTATCGAATCTCTTACCTATTCCATCACTTTTTATCTCTCTCATTGTGTATTTCAAGATCTAACGACGAAGGAGATGATTAGTAGAGGACGTGAGGAAGGTGGCAGGAATTACTCTCACTCTGATCAGAATAAAGCTTCTTATCATACATCTACTACACCGCTCCAATGGCATTGTCGTCTTAGACATCCGTCCTTGGCAAACTTACGTGTTTTGATTCCTTTCTTGTCGAGTGTGTCTTCCTTAGAGTGTGAGACTTGTCAATTGAATAAATATCATCGTGCATCATTTCCATCTAAGGCGGATGACCGATGTAATACTCTCTTTTCCTTGATTATTATAATATTTAGGGGCCTGCCAGGGTTCCGACCATAGTTGAATTTCGGTACTTTGTTCTTTTCATTGACAATTGCATTCGTATGACATGGATATATTTGTTGAAAGATGGTTCTAAATTCTATTTTGTTTTTGTTAAATTTCATGTTGAGATTAGAAACCAATTCGTTATGAATGTGTGTACTTTTAGATTTGATAAGGTAGAGAATATATGTCAAATTCCTTTCAACAGTATTTGTCTAATAATGGAATCCCACATCAAACATCTTGCACATCAACTCCTCAATAGAATGGTGTTTGTGAACAAAAGAAAGAAACTTGATTGAAGTATCCCGTACATTAATGTTTAACATGCATATTCCTAAACAGAATTTGGGGATATTGTTCTCAATGTTGTTGGAAATGTTTTTAAAATTTAGGTAAGTTTGCTTTTGAAAATGTTCTTTTCAAAAGTAATCTTCGAAAAAGCTAATTAGACTATAAATATAATAGTGTGTACCTTTGGGGTTGCTTTTTCCAATAAACGTTGGTTACATTTCTTTATGTTATTTGTACCCCGAAATAACCGCTACGCTAGCTCCACCCGCCTATTCGCACTAATGCCTTCTACCCGAATCGAAATGATCGGGAAAGACTGAACACACATTATATACATCATCAGAGATGAGGTCAATTCCTTTCACTAAGGACTAACCGATTACAACAAGGGAGAATCTGTTTATATAAACAAAGAAAATCAATCTAGCTATGGTTGAGAAAACTAACTACACTGATAGGCGAAAGACACTAGAAGAACTTCAAACACTGGATCTGTAGATCAACGTGTATTCAAAACTATCATAAAAAAGTTGGTTGGAAAAATGGTTCTTGTCTTTCTCATAAGAGTGCTTTTGGGGAGGTCTTGGGTTCAAACCTCTCCAAGTGCATAGCGCTTGTGGGGGCGTAAGGGGCGTTTGAGGGTGCACTTTGTACAACACAGTACACGTGAGTCTGTGTGTACTCCGCTTGACTCTTGGTATGCCACCAACTTAGATTGGCTTGCAAGGCAAGAAACCTGGGCTATAAAATAGCCAACCTAGTTCAATTCAAAGGGTACTGGACTAAAGAGCAGACTGGGTGAAATGGGACTGAAGACATCCAATACAAAAGACGGTCCAAAATCGTGAACAGGAAGGAAGGACCTATGTCCCAGTCCAAATTAAGAGAGAACCTTTGTCCAGAACCAAGAAACAAAGAAGAGGACTTACATCCTGAACCAGAAAATAGGATAGAACCCAGTCCGAACATAACCAAATATATGGATCTAATCCAGGACCAAAATTCAAAAAGTAAAAGGGCTTTAGCCCTATCAGAACCAGATCAGAAATGGATTTAGGTCCAAGAACCTGATCAGAACAGGATGTATTTTCTAACACAGATCTGAACCAGTTAGAAAAGGAACCGAATCAAGACAACAGCTAGAAGAACCGCCGAAGGAAGCAGGAGGAACACAAACAAAATGCTCTTGATGATGAAGAACTCAAAGGAAGGCAGAGTAAATTGGTGAGTATGAAGGGTACGGGGTATTTATATAGTCGAAGGGGAGGGGAGGGGAAAGCTCGTGATTCGAGGAAATCCAAGGCCGGTCGACCTACTAATCAGACTGGTCGATCGGTGGTCATTTTCCACCGGTAACCTCGTCTCCAAGTACGGTTGACCCCTCTACTCAAAACTTGTGTTTAGGGTTTTGGCAAATGGGAATTTCTCATAATAGGCTAGGGGCTTCAAATGTGTCCAAGTGAGACTCTGACGGTTTTCATAAGTCTACTAACTCAAGACCCTGCTGCGCATCAGGGATCGCCTCATAGCCTTTCTCAGAATCACTGAGTCCCACTCTCCCAGTCCTCGGCAATCAGTTTAATAGAGATTACATAAATACCTAAGGTTGTTCTAGAATTGACAACACAAGGAATAAACTTATCAAGATTTAGTACTTAATATCTGGAAAGTGCAATTCTGAGAGATTCAGATTGAATCTGGACTAGTTGAATCCCGGAGATAGCATTGCCAGGATAATCCTTGTTCTAGATTTGGGAGGCTCCAACTATGTTCAAGATAGAGATATCTCACCTCAAGCTTAGATTCAATATTTTGTTAAATTTATTTTTTGCAAGAAACTGGTTTTCACCCTTTGGTTCCAACAATTGCCTGCTTCTTAATTAACTTTATTGCCTTCTTCATTGTTAGAGGGGTAAAACTCCATTCTCAATATTGTATCCCAAAGCTTCCATGTTTTCCATTCCCCCTATAAAGTATTTTGTTGTGTATGTTTTATGCATAATTTGGAGATTAGCAGAGATAAAGTTGAGCCACTTGTTATAAATCGTATTTTTCTTTGATATTCCCGGACACAAAAAAGGATATCAATGTTACATTTTATCTTTTCGAAAGCATTTTATATGAGCTGATGTTACATTCTTTGAGTCCATTCCCTTCTACCAAAGTTAGGTCAAAGAAGTTACACATTCATCTTAGGTCGATAGGCATGTTCTTCCCTTATCTGTTCTTCCCATAGAGACTACGACCACTTGGCCCACAAAAAAAGCTATATGTTCGAAGAGCAAAACATAATAAAGACCCACCAACTCAACATGCTCTTCCAATGTCTCTCTCAACGAAAGGTCCACCTCTAGAGCCCACTTTAGCTAATCTTCATGTAGCCCTTCGTAAAGGTAAGTGTGCTTGTACTGACCATCCCATATCTAAATTTGTTTCTTATGATGGTCTTTTGTCAAGATTTCGTACATTTTATTTGGCTATCTCTTTATGTTCTTATCCTAGGTCATATAATGAGGCTCTTTCACATGCTAGTTGGAGGGCAGCTATAGAGGTTGGGATTTCAGTGCTTCACATGAATAATACTTGGGATTTAGTGTCTCTTCCTTAGAAAAAAGGCAGTGGGTTGAAGATGATTATATACTATCAAATATAATTCAGATAGTATACTTAAGCGACTAAAAGCCCACCTTTTTGCAAAAGGGTACGCCAAGTCCAATGGTATTGACTATTTAGAGACATTCTCCCATGTTGCCAAACTCAATTCTGTTAGAGTCATGATCTTTGTTGCCGCTAATCAATGATAGCCCTTATTTCAGCTTGATGTTTCTTTATGGTGATTTTATAGAGGAGGTGTACATGGAGCAACCATTTGGGTTTGTTGCTCAAGGGGAGAGAGTATGTAAACTCCGTACGTAAGGTTATCTATGGCTTGAAACAATCACCAAGGGCTTGGTTCAATAAGTTTAGTTAGGTGGTTATTGCATATAATCTTTGTCAAAGTGAGGTAGATCATCTATATTTGTTCAGCGTACAGGAACATGTTATATTGTCCTCATTGGGTATGTTGATGATATCGTGGTCACGAGGAGTGATAGTGTTAGTATTGATGAATTGAAGTACTACCTAAGCCCCCATTTCCATATTAAAGACCTAGGGCAGTTACGTTATTTTTTTGGGATCGAGGTTGCACAATCAGAGATTGGGATAAATTTATCGCAAAGAAAGTATGCCCTAGATCTTTTATCTGAGACAAGAGTATTGGGAGGTAAGCCAAGTATTTCTCCCATGGATCCTAATAGTAACTTGTGATAATCAGAGGGAGCTAATTGATGACCCAAAAAAGTATAGAAGGCTAGTCGGCAAGCTTATCTAGCTACTTGACAATTACTAGACGAGATATCCCATTCGTTGTCAGCATTGCCACTCAGTTTATGCATGTTCCCCGTGCTCCTCACATGGAAGTGTAATCCATATCTTATGTTATCTCAAGAGTGTTCTTGGTAGAGGTATCTTAAAAAGGGCCAATGTCCATTTACACGTTGAAGCATATTCAGATGTTGATTGGGTAAGATCTTCATCCAATAAGAGATCTACTACCGGGCGTTACACCTTTGTTGGGGGTAACTTGGTAACTTCGCAAATTAAAAAGCAAAGTGTTGTTGCCAGATCTAGTATTGAAGCAGAGTATATGGAGATGGTCCTTACTGTTTGTGAGTTATTATGGATCAAATCTCTAATGGAGGAGCATGGATTTCCTGTCGATGGCCCTATGAACCTTTATTATGACAATCAGGTTGCAACACACAGCCACTAATATATAGTCTTTCATGAAAGGATCAAGCACATAGAGATCGATTGCCCTTTCTTCAAAGAGAGAGTGGAAGCCAAATTTATTTCTACACCCTTTGTGAGGTCATCCAGTCAACTTGATGATATGTTTACTAAAGCCCTCGGTCAAAGCCAATTAGAGAAGATTCAATCCAAGTTTGGCATATATGACATATATGCCCCAACTTGAGGGGGAGTGTCAGTAGATGTATTTGGGGGTCTTTTTGGGTTTATTGCTTTTTACCACTTATTAGTGGCATAATTGTAATTTTAACATCTTCAATCAATATAATAGGGGGGACATGCACAACATAACTTCTAACATCCCACTCTCTCTCATGTTTCTTCCTTCTTCTCTCTCATCTTCTCTCTTCTCTCTGATGTTCACGTAACACTATTCACACGACATTGTTCACGTGATACGGTTCACGCGACACTAAACCCTAGAAAAATCTACAGTAACCTCCATAGAATGCTCCCACGTGCCCTTTAAATGTCAAACGACCAGCCATGGAAAAGATCAAAAAATTTGACTTGGGACTGTCCAACATACGCCAAATAACCCAAAAAAAGACACTCCAAACATCACTTGTGACTGACAATGAATGAATGAATGATATACTATCTTGATACCAAACATCACTTGTGAGCTGGCAATGAATGAACAAATTATGTACTATCTTCACACTTGACTCACAAAAGAAACACATGTTGGGCATAATCTTACCCCAACTAATCAAATGATATGTCGACAGTATCTTATCTACCATGGCAGTCCAATTGAAGAATGTGACCTTGGAAGGGACATGAGAGTTTCATAGAATCTTGGTGGGTTAGGATGAAAAAGCTAAGATAGCTATCTTATGAATAAAAAATTGCACTGAAAAATCTCCTTTCAAATCCCACTTCCACACACCCTTATCCTCATTATCCGACAAAGCCTCCCTTTGAAGTCGATCAAGAAGGATAACCAGATTATCCATTTCTCAATCATTATTGTTCCTTCTAAAACTAAGATTCTCAGCAACATCATCACCATCTCTAGTATCAAACTCCTTCATAAGGGCCCCTTAAAGATCCAACATCGCATAAAAGCCCAGAAATGCATGCGAAAAAGAGTTATCTCCAAACAAAGTGTCATTTTAGAACCTATCTCATATTCCCACTTTGAAATAGAAAGAGGGTTGCACTCCCACCCATTGGTCCTCATATGCCATACGTACTTGCCACTACTGTTCTCCACGAGCAGTCGATCTCCACCCCAAACTCCACAACCATTTCCCTAGTAGAGTGATGTTCATGTCCTTGAACTATCTGAAGAAGAGCCCACCTTCTTTATTAGGTGTACGCACTTTCTTCCAATCAACCAGATAAAACCTTTGCTCATCCTCTTTTCCATAAGAAATCCCTCTTTAGTTTCTCCAATCTGTGAGCCATACCGGTTGGTATTAATAAAAGAGAAAAGTAATGAATGGAGAGGCTGGATAAAGTATTCTTGATGAGAGTGATTCCAGAAACACCATGCAGGATGAGTTACTAGCTTAGCCTTCATAATAAAACCAAAACTTGGCATCATTTAAATGATCGACTAGAATCATTATTGTCATCATAAGCCTTATACCAACTATATGGAGTCAGCTACACGAATCATGTAGCCATGTCTTCTGTTAAGGCAAGCATCAAATATGTTCTCAATCCACATCCTTCTCATTGGTGCTCTCATTGGTCTTTGTTGTACATGACAAAGCTATTTCTATTGATTCTCCCTTATTTATCACCTATAGTACTCTCATTGGTCTTTGTTGGGCATGAGAGATATTTATGTGCCAACCAGTGTTTTTGAACACAAAGGCGTGAGGCGAGGCACTTCACTAGCCAAAGCCTTGAAGCGTAAGCCTCAAGGTATAAGCAGCAAGTAAGACAGACTCAGACCAATAGTGTTTAGGAACCTGCATGCCGAACCGGAGAGCACGCTCAACTTCAAGAAGGTGACGATTTTTTCTCTCAGCAGTCACATTCTATTGAGGTGTTGAAGGGCACGAGGTCTGATGAACAATACCATGTGAAGCAAAGTAGGATTTCAAACCGCCATCGAGGTATTCCCCCCCATTGTCAGAGCAAAGAATCTTAAGAGTGGTATGGAACTGAGTGGTAACCATCTTATGGAACTCTTGGAAAATGGAGAATACAGCATCTTTGGTTCGCATAAGGTGCACCCAGGTACAACCACTAAAGTCATCTACAAAGGTAACAAAGTACCGATATCCAAACAAAGAAGTCATGGACGTGGGGCCCCACACATCAGAATGCACAATAGAAAAAAGAGTATACTTTTATTCTCACTAATGGAAAAAACAGAATGACAATGTTTAGCCAGTTCACATGTTTCACAATGAAATGGAACTACAGAAACAAAAGAGAAAGCATGAAAGAAACGCTTTAAGACTGACACGGGTACATGACCTAGCCGGTTATGCCAAAGCATTAACTGGTCTTTATTGACTCTACTACTGATGCTAGACTGGTGTGCAGATGTAGAAACCGAAGAATCTAGGATGTATAAGCCACTGTCCTCACGTCCACTGCCAATCGTCCACCTCGACTACAGATCCTGAAACACACAGTGAAAAGAAAAAAATGTTACACTGCAGTTAAGACTTTTGGTAAGACTATTGACGAATAGTAAATTAGCGATGAATTGCGGAACATGCAAAATAGAAGACAAAGAGAAAGCTAGTGTGGCATGAACATCCCATTTTCCAGAGATAGAGGAATAGGTGCCATCAGCTATCCGAACTTTGTCACGACCAGAGCAAATACCATAACTAGAGAAAACGAAGGACATACCAGTCATGTGATCAGATGCCCCTGAATCAATGATCCAAGAAGGGTTGGAAGGTACAGTAAAGGCAGAAAAAGCAATCCTAGTACTTGTGTGAGCAAATGCAGACGTGGAAGTGGAAGCCTGGCCATTGAGTTGGGCCATCATGCGGCAAAGTCGCTCAAGATCTGCATGAGAAAACGAGTCTGTGTCCCCAGAGGAGGTAGACACTGGTGGTGCGGTGTCCTGTGTGACTGAGTGCGCTGAGTGAGGTATCTGTTTTGCTGATTGACACTAACGGGAAGTCAGAGCCTGTCCTGGGGGATGTCCATGGAGCTTCCAGCAAGTGGCCTGGATATGGCCCATGCGACCGCAGTGATCACACTTAGGTCTGGGTCGGTCCCCAAACTCCTTCGGACTGGAGGTCTGGACCCTTATGATTGGTAGCAGCCAGGGCAGAACGGTCCTGAGTATCACTCCCACTGCGGAGTTGCATGGCAGAGCGGCGGCTGTCCTCCCCCTGAATGTAATCATAGACCTGTGCTAGAGAGGTAGGAGCAGGATCCCTACCAAGGATCTGAACACGAGCGCTCGGATGAAGGTCGGAGAGAAACTAGAAGATTCGGGAACGTTCAACCATCGCCTTGAAGGACTTGACGTCATCTGCGCACTTGGAGGAGTAACTCTAGTAGTGATCGATCTCCTCTCATTTGCTTCGAAGGGAAGCATAACATGTACCAAGCTTCATCTCCCCCCGACGAAAACAAGATATCTCTTGTTCTAGTTTATAGAGCTTGGCAAAATTGCCCACCTGGGAGTATGTCTGAGATACGGCATCCCAAACACCTTTGGCCGTTGGTAAGAACATAAACCCTTTGCTGATCTGGGTTTGCATCGAGTGAAGAAGCCAGGACATGACAGTTAGGTTCTCCATAACCAAAATCCGATGAGATTTGTCTTTCGGATCTGGTTCTTTATTAGCACCTGTCAAATACTCACTGTAGCCACGGCCCCCAATGTACATGAGAGTAGAAGTCTTCCATTCCAAGAAGTTGGTGCCATCGAGCTTCACAGTGGTGATGCAGAGCTGAGGGTTGTGATCTCCATGAGAGCTATGAGTCACAGGACGATCCTCAAAGGAAGAGCCAGAAATCGCAGATGTGGCCTGGGGGAACTCATCGGAGTAGGACCACCAAAAATAGCATGAAGCGTACCGGAGGCTCCCAGAAAACCGAAGCGAGGTCTAGAAGATCCTTAAAGGCCCAATGAGTGGTGCGCCTAGGACAAGAGGACCTAGAGAGGTTTGATTTTGAAAGAAAATCAAAACCCAAAAAGTAGCCGGGGGATCCGGGTGATTTTTGGAAACTAGGGTTCCGACGGTCAGAATTCGTCGAATCAAGTTTCGAACTGTTCCACGAGCAGTACTGAAGAGGGCGGCAAGGTCAGAGGAGCTTGTTGTTGCGCGAATATCACAAAAACCCAAAACCCAAATATTTGAAAATCGGGCCAATTTTTGAAAACTGATGATCTGACAGTCGGAAAAATGCGATGCAACTTTCTGACAGTCCCTGGGTGAATACTGAGGGGGCGGCTAGGGTAGAAAACCCTACCGTGGTGCGGATCTCAAGAAAATAAAAAACTCAAAAATCCTCGAAAAATGTGTTGACCGAAAAAATGCTGGAGAAGCTTGAGAAGAAGACAAACTGGATCTCTGATGCGGCTGAGGGAAAAAACTAACCAGGAAATAAGAGCCTTTGGTGTTTTGCCTCAAGATTAATCCACGGATAGCGCAGGAATGATCTCTACGATTTTCTCAAAAGTTCTTATCGGCTCCGGATGCTCACATAACCGTCTTAGATCGGAATGGAGTCTCTAGGGGACAAAGACACATGCCCTAGAGCTACCATGCTCTGATACCATGTTGTAAATAAGGTTATAACCAGTAGATGAAGGTTGTAGATAGAAGAGGGAAAAAGTGTAATGGAGGCGGAAGGTGGAGAGATTAAGATTAGAGAGAGAAGTTGTGGGAAGATGAGAGAATGAACACTGTATATATATATATATATATATGATGGGGAGAAACCCTACAAAAGATAACACTATTCATGTGGTACTATTCACATGACACTATTCACATGAATAGTGAAAACCCAAAAAAGGCCCCACGTGAAAAGTGGGACGCAGTCCACTTAAGACACCCACGTGGGTGTATTACATAAACTCCAACACATTTATCTTCTGTTTTGCATGTTCCTACTTTTACTCTAACCTACTGTCTGTGAGTGCCCTTACTCCCTAGCTAAACTCTAGTGTGACCTTCTTTCCTTCCTCATGTGTCTTTCAGAATCTGGAAACGAGGAGGACGATTGGCATTGGACGTGAAACCGATGGCCTCTATCTTCTGGTTGGACGTACCTCTGAGCACACAACACTACAGTCTCATAGTAGTATTAGTAGTAGTTTAGCTTCTATTCTATGTTGGCATGCCCGCCTGGGGCATGTTTCTTTTCAGCACTTGAAACACTTATTTCTTACTTTGTTTACTTTTGTTTCTTTTTTTGAGTTACATTGTGAGACGTGTGAACTCTCCAAACATTGTAGATCCACTTATCCATCCAGAGGTAATAAAAGCACAAGTTCTTTTGATATTGTGCATTCTAATGTATGGGATCCTTCTCCTGTTACCTCTATTTTTGGCTTTCACTACTTTTTTACTTTCGTTAATAACCATACAAGGTGTACATGGGTTTATCTCATGAAAACCAAAGACGAAGCTCATTCCATCTTCAAGGGTTTTCATAAGATGATCCAAACACAGTATGTGCCTCCATCAAGGTCCTTCGATCTAACCAAGGTGGAGAGTATATGTTTGAAGGTCTCCAGCAGTATTTTTTTGATCATGGGATTTGTCATCAGAATTCCTACAACTATACCCCTCAGTAGAATGGTGTAGCTGAAAGGAAAATGCGTCATCTGACAGAGGTAGCTCGATCTCTTTTTATCGGTGCCCATGTCCCGAGCTCTTATTGGTCCGATGCTGTTTTGACCGCTGCTTACCTGACTAACCGGATGCCTTCGCGTGCGCTCAACTTACAGTCTCCGGTTCAGGTTCTCGCTCCTAGCTCGTATTTGTTCCCTATCACACCTCGTATCTTTGGGTGTGTCTGCTTTGTTCACATCCTAGGTCCACATCGCAACAAGTTGGATCCTAAAGTTCTTAAGTGTGTCTTCCTTGGTTACTCTTCTACTTTTTTTGATAAAGTGGGATTCATTAATAAAAAGGAGGATACAAAGAAAGGGGGAGAGGGGTCGAGGAAACCACCTCAAAAAGCAAAAAAGACAAAAAAGAAACAGAGCCAGATACTAAATGCCCCTAGACATAATAGAATCACATCTGAACACTAGATTCTCGAAAGATAAACCTCTGCACTCCTCAAATAACTTAGATCAGAGATAAAGGAGAGCCTTGATGGAAATGATGATGTCAAATAGCGAGGCTTCCTTCCCCTCAAAAATCCTATTGTTCCTCTCCTTCCATATTCTCCACCAGACCGCAAAGGAGAGAAGGCTCCAGAGTCTACGGCTACATGAGGGGAAGCAGAATCACTGCCAGCTACGAATCGTGTCTAAAACGGATTCTGGAATGACCCAACATATTCCGAATGAGACAAAGAAAAGACAAATCTCCCATGCAGCCTTGCAATGCAACAATAAGTTGTTGACAGACTCCCCCGCTTCCTTGCACATGTAACAGTAGCTCGCCATCACCCAATTTCTTTTGACGAGATAATCCGCAGTAAGGACTTTCCCAAGAAATGCACACCAGACCAAGAAAGCTACTTTTGAAGGCACTCTAGACCCCCACACTCTGTTCTTTGGATAAGCAATCCTCCAAGCAGTGTATGAAGGCATCAAGCTCAACCTCATGTGTCTGTCCAACATCTCATAAAAAGAGTGGACAAAGAACTGCCCATCAGTCCTGCCTAACCACCTAATGTCATCCTCACGAGATGTATCCAGCGTAGACCCTTCCAATTTGAGAATCAGAGCCGCCATAACATGAATTTCCCAGTCATTCAAATTGCGTCTGAAGTCGAAATCACAAGAGTGAGCACTTTCTCCCCCTATTAAAAATTGTTGTATAGTGCCCTGTTTCTTGGAAGAAATCGCAAAGAGTTGGGGAAATCCATCATGAGAGCCTTGTCGCCGCACCAAACGTCTCACCAAAATCGGACCCTATTGCCAATTCCCACTCTGAAAAGGATACCTATATAGAAAGAGGATGATGTTTTCAATATCCCTTTCCAGACGCTGCATCCATAAGAGGATTTGACTGCCCTGCTAAACTACCCCGGAGGCTCACACCCGTGTCTAGCTACGATGACCTGTCTCCATAAGCTCTCTACCTCCTTAGCGAAGTGCCATAACCATTTCCCCAAGAGAGCGCGGTTCATCAGTCTCAAGTCTTTGATTCCTAAACCACCCCAACTTTCTGGGAGAGCAAATGGTCTTCCAACTCACCAGAGGAACACCGTTCCCCTCTAACCTGCCAAACCACAAGAAATGGCAGAAAAAAGACTCCAACCTCTTGGCCACTCCTACTGGCAAGGAGAAGAAGGAGAGATAATAGATAGGGATATTGGAAAGCGTACTCTTGATAACGTAGACTCTGCTACCTTTGGAAAGATAGAGAATTGGTTACTCTTCTACTCGCAAGGGGTACAAGTGTTACGTTTCCATAGATGTCACATTTCACGAGGAGACATTCTTTTTCTCCTCTACCTCTCTTTAGGGGGGCAAATTTAGGAAGTACGTCCTAGATCTATTGAAGAATTCTAGTAAGCTAGGAGCTAAGCAAACCCTTTTCTACAACCATGAAAGGGGAGTTTCCAGATTTCGCATCTAATTTAGTACGCCTTTACAGGATATAGGGGGTTTTCAGAGATTGGTTGGGAGGTTGATCTACCTCTCCTTGACTCGCCTAGATATTGCCTATGTAGTCAGCGTTATCAGTCAGTATATGCATTCTCCTTGGGAGATTCACTTAGAGGCGGCACACAAGATATTGAGATATCTCAAGTCTGCCCCTGGACGAGGCCTCATCTTCAAGAAGAATGGTCACATGAGAAGAGTCATACACTGATGCAGACTGGGCTGGTGCCAAGGATGACAGGAGATCTACCTCAGGCTATTGCACCTTTGTAGGAGGCAACCTGGTTACCTGGAGGAGCAAGAAGCAACCTATAGTTGCCAGATCCAATGCAGAGGCAAAGTTTAGGGCAATGGCACATGGCTTATGTGAGATGCTTTGGCTGAAGATGTTGGTTGCTAAGCTTGGCTTTCCAGTCTTGGGGTCTGTGAGCTTATATTGCGACAACAAGGCTGCTATCAGCATTACTCACAATCCAGTACAACATGACCGAGCCAAACATATTGAAGTGGATCGCCACTTCATTCGGGAGAAAATCGTATCTGGAGAAGTTTTGTACCCCCTTTGTGAAGACCGATGAGCAAGTAGCAGATGTCTTCACCAAAGGAGTTCCAAGTTGGCAACTTCACAGATGTTCGTGCAAGTTGGGCATGAGAGATATCTATGCGCCAACTTGAGGGGGGTTATCAGATACGTATTTTATACGTATTTAAGGTAGTTTGGTTATTTTGTAAATACTCCGTTGACATAAGGGGTATACTTGTCTTTTGTAATAGCCCCTTTATATAAATAAGATTTATGGAGTCATTGTGACCTACATACGACATCCTTTCTCCTCTCTCTCTATCTCTCTTCTCTCTTTGACCGCCTAACCCTAACCCTAATCACTATTTCAACTCTTATTTCCTTGAATGTGTTCATTTCTGATTTTGTCTTTCTTAGTCTTTCCACTCATCCATCTCAGCATCCTCATCCCAAGTATGCTTATTCTACAAACATGTCTATTGATTGTACTACATTCTTCTCTATAAAGCATGCCGAATCCTACTATTGTCTTATAAAAATTTTCCCTTCGGTTTGATTGGTAAGCAATCAGCCACATAGCACCCTAGTAGCACATCCCCACTTTAGCTACACAACTCTAACATATGGGCGACCGCCTCTTCAATCTCTCCCCCTCTACGTGTGTCCTTACAATTAAACTTGATATACTCTATCTTGATTCAACTTATTTTAAATCCCTTAATCTTTAAAACATCCCTCCATAACTCTACTTTTGCATTTACACCTTCTAGTCACATCAACCAACACTATATCATTTGCAAATAACATACACCACAGGACCTCCTTATAAGCAGTTACTTCATCTAAACTAGAGCAAAAAGATACTACTCAAGGCCAGTCTTGATGTAAACCCACTATGTCTGAAAAATCATTTGTCTCACCACAAATTATTCTCGACTAGTCACCACTCCCTAATACATGTCCTACTGATGTCAATATATTTTCTTGAGACTACTTTTTTTCACATATCCACCAAATTAACATTAGGAACTATGCTTTATGTTTTCTCTAAGTGGGCGTTTGGTAAAACTTATTTTCAGCACTAAAGTCTGAAAAAACCAAATTTCAGTGGTTTTTGCAAAATGCATGTGTTTGGTAAAAAAAGCATTCAGTGCTTATTTCCTAAAATTTGCTTAAAATCTTACTTTTTTTAAGTCAGAGCAATATCATTTGTTCGTTTAAGTCGAAAATCACTTAACGCGGTAAGTGATATTTTGTCGGTAATATGCCTATTGTATCCCTATCAAAATTACATAATACCTATTTTACCCTCCCATCAAACAAAACCCATTTTCATTCCTCTCAAACCCCTTTTCATTCCTCTCAAACCCTAGCTCTTCTTGCATCTCTTTCTCCGGGCATCGCATCTCCGTCTACCATCGCCGTTACCTCCACCGGGAGCAACCTCGACATTCATCACCACCATGAGCCACCATTATCGACTGTGCGCCACGTTCAGGTAGGGTTCGAACCTGATTTCTTTCCTCTCTCCACCTCTTTTCAATCTCTTCTCTCTCACTACCTCGTGGGGTTTTTTCTTTTCATTGTGAAGATGATTTCTAGGATTTGTTTTTAGGTTGTAATGATGAATATTTCTGATTTATTTTTTTGTTTTGATGATTTCTGAGTTTTTATTTTTATTTTTTTCTAGTTGTGATGATAATTTCTAGGGTTTTTTATTTTGTTATAACGATTTGGGGTTTTTTTTTTTTGGGTTAGTCTCAACGGACACATTTCACACAGAAATATCGTTGGGCGCCAATATGTAAATTAGAAGTTGTGCAATGGGATGATTTTTGGTGAGGATGGTCTCTATGGTGAGGAGATCACCCTCACAAAAATTCAAATCATTCTGATATTCACAGCATGGTTTATAAGTTGAAGAATTATGCACCGTCTATTTTTTTTCCATTAACTTGAAGGGTTGGGTTCAGCGGACAACCATTTGGCCGACCCACATAGAAGATGAATCAATGGCTGATTTTTTGTGAGATCATCCTCACAAAAATTCAAATCATTCTAATATTTGTAGACTGGTTTAGAAGTTGAAGAATTATGGATCGTCGATTTTTACTGTGTAACTTGAAAACCACATTTGATGGGGTTAGAAATTTCAGAATGGGCTGATTTTTTGTGAGGGTGATCTATATGGTGAGGAGATCATGCTTGCAAAAAATCAGCTACTGATTCATCTTCTATGTGGTTCCAGCAAAATGGTTGTCAAAAATGGTTGTCCCCTCAACCTGACCCTAACTTGAAACCCACATTTGATGCTGTTAGAAATTTCAGAATGGGCTGATTTTTTGTATGGGTGATTCATAAGGTGGCAGATTGAAATGCTTCAATAGAACAATTGAAGAAGCTATATATCTCTTAATTCTTTGGGGGCATGCAAGGTCGTTGTTGAATCTGAGATGAAGTTAGGATTGTTTTTCATTTGCTTTTTTTTAACTTATCGTAAATAGAAATTCTTTGTTTACAGCTGCTTCAATTCTTTGATGGGAACACCAGGCAGAATAACCATCCAAGACTGAATATGCTACCTCAGATCAGTCAATTTTGTAATCCCAAATATCTCTTATTCTTTGGTTATTTACCTCATCACATATGTGCAGCATAATATCATTAGAAGGGGAGGGATGAAGAGAGTTATCAAAAGTGAGAAAAAGAATACATAAAATTGAGTTTTTGTGGAAAATAGCATGACAGTTGTCAAATGCCTCTTATGGAAAATATATTGACATGCTACCATATTAACTGTTACTCCCATTTTATGAGTTGTCTGCAGTTGGAAAATCATATTGTAGATAAAGGTTATGCGGAGGTCACAATTGATGTGGAAGAGGTTACCGTTGCTACTAGCCCAAGCGGAATGGCCCATGCTTCAGTGATTATGGATTCCGTAGGAACCAAATTTTTCTTTGGGTGCCACCGATTTTAACGTATGAAAGTTCATTGAATGTTAATTAAGCCTGCCTTATTTTTTCTGATGATCTGGAACTACACACATAATAAGGCAATAAGCACATCAAGGAGTATACATAGCGATGTGCTTATCCATACACTGAAGACATGGATGGGATTGGATAGTCTTACATCTATATGTAATCACTAGTAGTGGTGGTGCTATTGGCAAAGGAGAAGATTGTGTGGAACATTCACTAGTAACAAATTAAAAAGATCACAGTCAAAAAAAGTTCAGAAAATTCTATTTTGCTATCCGCTTAGTAGTGATTGTTGCTTGGTCCAAAGTAAGCTACTGGTGGGAATCTTCATGTGCAGCCTTGATCTTAGGACGAACGATGCTACAATAATGCTAACACTCCTGGTCCTATATATGGACATTTTAACACTCTCCGGTGGCTGTATGTGCTATGTGGCACACTCTTCGAGCCATTGATCGTATTGATGTTTGGTCCTCAAACACTTTGCTGGACCTACAGACCAAAAATCAGCTCAATTGGTGATTTTTAGCCGTTGGATTTGAGTTATGGTCTCATACAAGTGAGCCCAGAAATCAGCCTGCATGAAATTTTTTTCTTCTTGTATATGTAGTAAATTTTTATATTGATATGTAATTGTCACACTTCACTAAATTTTGGAAAAGAATACTGTGCAAATGAAGACAGTGAACCAACAACGTGCTTCTGGGCTTCAAGCAGTAGCTGATGTGGCTGCTGCGATAAAAACTGGTTTTTATGATTGTGATGTTATTTTGAGATTTCTATGGTTCATGGGTCTTACTACAGGTCAGAACTAATGAGAATGTTGGGACTTACTGCAGGTCATTGATAACAAAAAGTGGAGCTGAAAATCTCTCATTGTTTTAGTTGATGAAGGATTTTGTCATGATTCCTCCCTTCCTATCTTAGCTAAGCTTAAACCTTCATTTAATGCAGGTAAACTTTCATTAATCTATTTAGCTTTCAAGTCAAATAAGTGATGGAGCATCAGCTATCCTGCTCATAAGAAGGGAAGTTGCACTGCAAAGATACTTGCCAACACTTGGAATTTTCAGATGCACATTTGTTATATGATTAAGCTCTTTTGGTCTCCAATGGTGATTTTTTAACCCTGTACAGGAGTTTTTCTGTTGTTGGAGTTAAACCAGTAGTCGTGGGCGTTGGTCTTGCATTAGCAATACATGTTGTTGTTGATGCTATAATTTATATTTGGCCTATAACATTTTTAAGCAGCCTCTATCGTTCTAGGATTTTCTACTTGTTTCTTAATGGTTGAAATTTTGATAAGTTAACAAGTATAATAACATAGCAGATATTGATGTTCTAAACCACAGCAGTTGGTTTTCTGAAATGCTCTAATTTTTAATGAAAATCGTGGCATATGTAGGATAGATGATGATCAGTCCACATGATTGTATAGATCATACTTTTCTGTTTGATGGTGTTTGTTCTCCAGAACTTGAGGATTAGTGTTGTTAATTGTTGTGGATCCCAATTCTCAAGTAGTTCTCTAGGGTTTGCCAACAACAATCTTGGGCATTTAAATGTTGCTGTCATTTTGAATGGGTTGAACAATGCTGCATGGAGCTAAACAATTTTGCAAATCATGTTCTGGTTGTGCTTGATTTGTGGGTGTATGCTAATTAGCTTTTTGGAACATCTTACTTATTAGTTACGAGCTCCATGTCAATGGTGTGTGTGTTATGACGGAACAGGATCCTGACTTTTACATCCTCAAGGAAGATGCCTCCTCTTGCATTTTTGGTCCTATTGAGAAACAAAGGTGGTCCTATGCATGTGCAAAGCAACTGATTGAAAGGCTGGTTTATGGTGGGTGGCATTATATTCCTCGAATTTGGTTAAAATTTTTAAACAAAGCAATCATATCATACTCTCCTGTCATTTTGCTAATTTTGAATTGATCTAGCTGAGGGTGCGAAAATGGTCTCGAGGTCACCATCGTAAGGCCTTTCAATTGGATTGGTCCAAGGATGGATTTCATTGCTGCCATTGATGGTCCAAGTGAAGGTGTTCCAAGGGTTTTGGAGTCATTGGGTCCTCTTATGTATTAATATATAGGATTGTAAAGGGAGTACTTGTTGTATTTAACACTTAAATCAAACTATGAATTTTATATTTTGTTTGTCTTCAAATATTATAATTATCATTTTTTTATTGTATGGAATGTGAATGGGGTGTTTTAGATTGTGAATGAATCTTCACGGGTAATTTATTACATTAATAGAGAGATTTATGTATTTAGAAAACTAAAAGGTAAAATCAATCCATGAAAATAATTCCAATCCAACACTTACAAATCACTAATCAGGTTGATTTTTGATTTGTTGGTCCACTTAGGGATTGGCCAAACATCCATACAGTCAGCATCCTCCACAAATGTGCCACTTGGTTCATATTGCGGGTGGTTATGGGGGCAGTCATTGTAGAGGTTCAGCAAAGTTTTACTCCAAGATAGACATCCAGATCAAAAAATAGCCTGATTAGTGATTTCTAAAAGTTGTATTGGAATCATTTTCGTTGGTTGTTTTTAAACGTGGAATTTGACATTATTTGGGGTACAAAGATCCAAAGGTTTGAAATCACTAATTACCTAGTCTAGATGGTACCTAGGCTACTTAGGCAGCTGAGTGTGCCATGGTTATCTGGCTAGCTTGACCGAGGTAGCCTAATTACCCTTGGCTAGTCCAACCGACAAGGCCAAATGTGAACTTCGGCTGGGCTGGCCAAGGGTGCCTGCAGATGGCCAGGGACTCCACTCTAAAAAGTAGGAGTTATGAGTTCAACTCTCTTTGGGGACAGCCCCTCGAAAGAGTAGAGGGTAATAAGTGGTCCTGTCCACATTGTTTGGTTGTATTTACCAAACAGACTTAACACTTAATACTTAATAAGGGCAAATATGACAAAATGCCAATTTTCAGACATTTCTAGTTGTGTTAAGTGTTTACCAAACAGACTTAACACTTATTTTCAGATTTCAGCAATTTTTTCAGATAGTTTACCAAACAATTTTTTCAGACCTTCTATTCAGCACTTTAAGATTTCAGATCTCATATTCAGCACTTTAAGATATCAGACCTTAAAATAAGTTTTACCAAACGCCACCTAAGTCAATAAAGACCATGTAGCAATTCTTCCTCTTTTCTTAAAATTTCTCCATCATTTATCCAAGTAAAAAGATTTACTTGATGGTTGACCTTCCTAGCATAATACCAAATTGGTTCTCTGATATCCTTGTTCTTTGTCTTAATCTTTGCCCTATCGCTTTCCCACATATTTCATAATGTGGCTCGTAAGTTTAATGGCATGGTAATTTGAATAACTCTTTACGTATCCTTTCTTACATATAAGAATACCCTACTTCTCCATTCATCCAACATTTTCTTAGTCTTTAAAATATTATTGAACAATGTAGACAGCCATAACAATTCAGTTTATCCAACGCATTTCTACCTTCTATTACAATAACATCTAATCTGAGAGCCTTATCGTATTCATCCTTGCTAAAGCTACTTTCACCTTTGTAACCCTAATTTTACGGAAGGACGTATGCTCTCTGATCTCCCAATATCTCCTCATAGTCCTAACACTCCAATACATTCTTTACTTAATAATTTTGAAAATAAACTCCACCTTTCTTTTATATCTCCAATCTTCCACCAAGACTATGTCGCCCTTAATGCATTAACATGATATGCTAGTTTTCCTTTCTCATCCGTGCAAGCTTCTAAAATGTTTCTCACCCTCTCTTATCAACTTAATGTATAAATTATCATACCGTTTTTGTTTGGTCTCACAACTTTCTTTGCTTCCTTTTTGGTATTTATATCTTTCGGAATTTTCCCTTTTTAGTCTATTGCCAAGTCTTGCACTAGATCCTCTTTTCTCTAATGGCCTTCTAAAATGTTCATCATTCCACCACCAAGTTTCCTTGTGCTCTTCCCCTTGTTTTCCCCAAGAATATCTTTCGCTACTCTTTTAATCCAAAATGCCCAAATGCGATACAGATAAAGACAATGATATAGGAAACGGGGATATAACTCTTCCATCTCCCAAAATATAGGACATGAATACAAATACGGGTATCCCATACAGTTATCCCATCCAATAATAAGTTGATAACATGCTCTAATTTATTTTTCTAGTTTTTTCTCCAGCCAAATATCATTTCTTAATATTCACATCAAGACAAATCTAATGAAACTTCTAATGTAGTCAGCTTCCCTACGGCTTAACTTTTTATTCATATGTTTGATTGGCCGTTAGATGCACTAGAAAGCTCTTTTCGATATCTTCAACAGTTATATCACAACTTTTATCGAGATTCTGGTGTTTCAAACATTAAAATTGTGTTAAAATTTTGAACATAATGATAGTGACGTGATTTAGGTTTGGTCATTTTAAAGGTTAGATTTAAGTTATTTTATATAGTTCATAATTTCATATTAGTTTCCTAGTCCTTAAGTTGGCTTTTAGGATTTATTTTCTTATAAATTATTGTTAAGAAATCATTGTATGAATACTTTTGATTTTTGAATGAAATTTCCCTTTAGGCCTCTTAGTTCTTTTGTGAACTTTGGATTAGCACCCTGTAGGAGTCTTATTTATCAATGAAAAAAGAATTTATATTAGGTATGCAAAAATTTGCAAGACTGAAACCCAGAAAAGAAAGGGAACACGAATGAACCATTTGTGGAGGATACAAAGCTATGCCCGACTACACCTCATAAATTACAAAACCCCAATTATGGACCAAGTCTTCAAACTTGATACTTCGGAACTCCAAAATGGATAGCAATATCCCCCTACGTCAAACGGTATCAGAGCAAGTTCCATTCCTTGGAACTTAAGGTTTGATCAACAGAAGTCATGAAGCTGACAAGCGGAAACCAACGCGATCTCACTAATCAGATAGAACGATTAGAAGAATTGAAGGAGAAAATCAATGGATAAGTCGAACAAGTTACAGAAGTGTTGTAAATTCTACGACTTTTGGAGGGCACCTACAGGATCAACGAGACACCGAAAGTCCACCAAGTAATGGCGTAGACAACTCATCGAACGTGAACGTCCCACATGAGACCCTTCAAGTCCATCAAGATGATGAACATCCACACCTCAATCATTATGGGAGACGTGATTGAGGTGAGTATCCGAAGGTAAAGGAATCCATCGTTACAATAGATTGGGAGTCACCACCAATCTTTGACGAGGAGATAATTAAAGAAAACGATAGTGAATACATCTTTAATGAAGAGTCTATTTACAATGACGAGATTGTTGAAGAAGATTGTAATATAATGAAGTGAGATCACATGTCTTCCTAGTTTGAATCTTTGATCAAGGTGAAAAGGATTGCAATGGTAAGGAGGTTTTGGTTGATGATAAAGAGAATGTTATTAACTTGATGCATCCTAAATGTTCGAGAAAATGCCAAAGTGAGGGTTTGGGTGTTAAAATGACTAATATCAATTGTGGATCTATAAATGATGATAAAGGTCATTCATTTGAAGATGATGTGTTTGATTATCATATTCATAAAAATGCATATGAGGATCATGTCCAATGAAGATCTTCTAATGCGTTATCATTCATATATATAGAGGAGACAATTCAACAATATGACATCAAGCATATCGTGGTGAAACAAAAACAGAAGGAAGACGGACCATAATTGGTGGTGGGTTTGCATAATCAATTACCACCAAAAAGGAGGCCAAAGAGAGAAGATGGGAATGTGACAAAGCAACTCGAGGACAAGTTTTCTTCAACTGAAAAAAAAAAATTATGCAGTCAACATCCAGGAGACTACTTTTTATTCATATATTTGATTGAACTGTTAGCATGTTAGATGCACTGGAAAGTTCTTTCTGATATCTTCAACAACTATCTCACGACTTTTGACAAGATTCTAACTTTTCAGGCTTCAAAACTGTGTTAAAAATTGAATGCAATGACCATGGCATGATTTAGGGGTATTTTAGTAATTTTAAAAGTTAGATCTAAGTTATTGTAGAACAGTGTTTCTTCGTCTTTAAGTTAGCTCTTAGGGTTATGTTCTTATAAATGAATATTAATTGATCATTGTAATAAACTTTTGATTATTGAATGAAATTTGCCTTTAGGCCTCTTCATTCTTTTGTGAACTCTTGGGATAGCCTGGATTAGCACCTTGTAGGAACTTTCTTAGGGGTTTTCATTCTAAGAAACATTGGCAGTGTGTTGAGTCAAACTCCGCCTACGTCAAATTTACAAAGTTTCTCGCAATAATTTTTTGTAATACATTACATCTACCTATTCACAAAATGAATAAAGATATCGTTAAGACTAAAGAAAACGCACAATAATATAATAGGAAATGAGAAAATGGTGTTCTAGAAGTATCCATGCACTATCCGATACGGCATTAGTATCATATCATGCGTTATGGGTATGGTAGGCACTATCCAGGTATCATAGTTTTTAAATAATTTGAACCATTTCATCCCACATCAGCATAGTTTCTAGGATACCACAGCAAATTTCTAGTCTGAAATTAAGCAGTGTAAACAATCTCCATTCTATACCCCCAAATATAGATTCTGTAAGAGGCAAATTTGAAACCTCAAATTAAGCATGGTAAATAGACTACATATTATTTCCTCCAACGTCTACTGGGTGCCCATTTAGAACCTCTTAATGATCAAAAGTGAAACCAAAAAAGGAAAAAAGAAAGTCACGATCTTCAGAAACTATTCCAAATTTAAAGAAATCACAACTTCAATTGGCAGTCTAAGTAAAACCCAAAACACGTTATCTAAAATAAACAGCACAAAAGAAATTAGTAAGAATCAATCAGGCATCCAGCATGATTTGGCATATAGCCCACAATTCAACAGATGAATCAGATATCTGCCATAACTTTAGATTTCCCAGTCAGCAGATGAAACAGACATCCAGCATGATTTGAAATACGCATACCTACAGGTCTGCATTCCAAGACAAGAAAACTACTGCTAGATATTCTCGGACACTATTATCATTTCAAAGACAGGATATTCTGAACAATGTCTCGGTGACTTAACTTACAAAATATGCCATAAAATAATTCCCCCCATACCTCCTAGTGGAAAACTAATGGACTCACCAAAATTTCAACAGTAGGTTTCTAGCAGACTTGATAACCATCAAAAAAAAGATATTCCAGCATAGCCACCGCGAAAGAATATAACTCAGGATCCAATCACTTTTAACTGACATTGTGGAAAGAATCAATGATGGCATCCGCAAGATATTCACATTTCGCCAAAGACAATCCAGCCAAGGATATCCTCCCATCCTTGGTCATGTACACATGCCACTTATTTGTCATATTATCACTCTGATCAGAGAAGAAAAAAAATTACGTCACAAGTCTGAGAAACAATGACAGGAAATGGTGCACTTTGATAAACAGATGTGAGACCTAATACAAAAAAGAAAACAAAGAAATTATCGTTTCTTGAATCTATCTTGCAATCAGATTTCAGATATGAGAAATGATCTGTAATCATCTAAAACAAATAAAAAGGGTCCCTGTGGCAAGGATCTCACCATAGGAGACAAGAATTCGAGAATGTAGTACATGCATAAAGTTCATAACCTAATGAAAGTGCCAAAATCTGGAAGGGAATTTACCTGCACTTTGTTCAGGCCTGTAAAGGAAAACATGCCAATCTGCTTAAGGATAAAAGACCAATCCTTTCCACTTTTATCCTTTGCAGAGAGGCTGTCAAATAGTTTCTGTCTCACATTCTTTATCCTTCCAGCCATTAATTCCATCTCTTCCTTCCATTCACTGAAGAGAGTTGGATCCCCAACAACATTGGCAACAATTCTAGCCCCATGTATAGGGGGATTTGAGTACATTGGTCGAGCAATCCTTTTCAGCTGGCTCTTCACCCTGAACATGAAAAATATACATATTAGCCAACCAGGATGTGCAAGGTTTGAGTTCGTGCAACGCGTATGCAAACGTTCATATTTAACATATAGGTACAAATAGCAAATTTAGCTCACTGCACCTTGCCGCCGCATCTGATGACGAGCACACAACATTGATAGCTCCAATCCTTTCTGCGTAAAGGCCCAGATTTTTACTGTATGACTGCGCAACCAGAAGCTCCAAACCACGTGCAACAAACAACCTCACAGACGAGGCATCTGCATCAAGGCTTCCACTAGCAAATCCCTGCAGTGTATTTCAGAGTTCAGTCACACATTTAATTGCAAGCAACCAATATTCAACTCGAACAGCCTCACCTGGTATGCAACATCAAAAAAAGGGATATGATTCTTTTCTTGAATGACATCAGCAATTTTCTCCCATTGTTCGGGTGTTGGATCGATGCCAGTTGGGTTGTGAGCACAGCCATGAAGCAACACGAAAGATCCATCTGGTGCTGCCTGAAAAAGAAAAATATATGAATTGTCCTAATATCCTTCGTTTCTTTTTTTGGTGGATAAGATGGGTTAGGCAGGAACCCAACCAGATATATCAAATATTGACAAAAAGATTACAAACTAAGATATTTACGGACTCAACCATCCTCTTCTATAAGTCCTAGCGGAGGGATGGGAAAGTTAGGAGGACACATTATCAAATACCCTTCTTGACTTCAACTTACTCTGGGAATGAAATATATAACATACTTCTTGAATTCAAAAGATAATTATAGATAAAATGCGGATTACTTAGAGAAGTTCACAATTGATTCTTTCACGTCTGAGAACTTCTGTCTTCAGAAATCACCAAATAATGGCAGAGGTTCAAGTGACAAATGAAAATTGCCTAAGGTTTGGGAAATTCAGAAGTTGGAAAAATCAGGGCTGCTAACGCAAAGATTCATACTAGTACCGGAGCACATATCAGCCACCTCAAAAATTGATACAAACAGTCAAATACAGAACATTAGGTACAATAGGCTGCAAACCTTTTTGTATTAGTAAAAAAATAGTGATGTGAGAATTGAAAAAAAAAGAAGAAAAAGCTATAATAAATTGAAATAATAATATACACCATATATTAATACATAAACATAATTACCCATTAAGTACATTTGGGAGATATTGTAACAGTATTCTTTTAGTATTGCCCTTCCAACGAATCCAACACGAAATAATATTTTTAATCCATTTCAGCAAAACGTTCAAGTTTAGTGTTTCTGGTTAAAACCAAGCTACCGGATTGGGACGTCCGCATTACCTTTATGTCTGATATCATCCCATCAAAATCTAAGCCAACTGTCTTAGGATCATAGTATCGATATTCAGACCAAGGAACTCTTGAATCATTAAAAATATTCTTGTGATTACCTGCAACAAAGATATCCAACCATGAGAAATCGGTAACTTTAAGATGGATTGAGTATAAACAAGCTAAAGGCAGTGATCATACACACCCCAAGTTGGAGATGATATCAGAACTTTTGCACCAGGAAAATATCTTTCTATAAATGCTGCAGCAAGACGAAGAGAGCCTGTCCCTGAAAGGCCTTGAACAGTTGCAACCTGAAAAGAGAAAAAGAATATATATATATATATATATATATATATATATATATTAATCACAAAAAATTGAGCCTCAAAAATAAATGCATAAAGACGAAAGCGATGTATTTTTATAAAGCAAAAGAATAACAATCTCCCATACTTTTCCTTGCTGGATGACAGGATTGTCAGCTCCAAGTAACAACTCTGCAGTAACTTTATTAAATGCAGCCAAACCTTCAATCGGAAGATACTGCAAGATTAATTGTAATTTTGAAGGTCAAAAATAAATTAAAATTAGAGAACTGACATAAGTGAATCCATTCACTCAAGAACGTCAAAATACCTCTTTGTTTTCTCCTCTCTCCAGCATAAGATTTTCTGCCTAAAGAAGAAAAGGTTCCACACGATACTCAGTATTGCTCTCAATTTTTCAGTAAATGAAAGCAGTATTCTATTTTATGAGTAGAAAGTGAATATAAAAATATCTAGTTTATTTTCCCTAAATGACAGGAAAATTTGCTTCGAGAGGACACACTGAACAAAATATTATGTAAAACCAATGGATTAAGAAAGAAAATAATAACCTTTTTAACCACATTAAGCACATAAGGTCGTAGTTCTTCTGTCCGATAGGCCCCAACTCCAAGGTTGAGCTTCAGATCGTTCGTGTCTGCTTTGAATGCTTCAGAAACTCCAAGAATTGGGTCTGGAGGGGCCATTGTCACGCTCTCAAAACGAGAAACATTTACTGCAATGGCCATAGTTATCCGACCAAAAGACTGCATAACCAAAAACAACTAGAACTCAGATCCACAGGAAACCATTAATGTATTCCCCCCGCCATTTATCAATAAATACATGTAGAAGACCAAAAGATATCAGAGGATATGTAACATATGAATTTGATAAGGGCTCCTTTCCAACTACCTATCTCAGTCAATTGCTTTTCATTGATAAGCTCAGGAAGACTTTCCGGATTCAGTGGAAAGATACGAGAAAAGCATCCTTAGAAGAGTCAAACCCTATCGTTTTGGGATATGACCCTCATCAACTCTACTCCATCGAGTATCCCAATTAATTTTACATTTCATTTCCAAGTTCCAAATCCCAAGAGCAGGTAGGGAAAATTAGAAAGCACCCAGAGTACTTCATGTGTCATGAAAGGAAAGAAGGGCATAAGTTTCACTGTTGGGACTAGAGAAGATTAGTTAACATAATGAACTGTGGACTAGAAGAGTGTTGTAAAATATCAGGCAGATTATCCCAGTTTATTCTATGTTTCACTTCCAACTTTCAAATCCCAAGAGCAGTTAGGGAAAATTAGAAAGCACCCAGAGAACATGTCTCAAGGAAGGAAACAAGGGAATAAGTTTTTTTTTTATAGGTAAAGGAGGGCATAATTACTCATCATAAGAGCTGTGGACTAGAAGAGTGTTGTAATGTAGCAGGCAGCGTTATGTTTATATATAGCCGTAGTTTACTGCTTTAACATTATTTTCATTATTTTTCCTGTTTATCCCTTTTATTGAATTACGTGAGGGATAATCAGTGTGGTTGCGTAAGTTTCACTAATAGAACATTAGAATCTCAGGGAGGTTTACACTATAATTTCTCAACCAAATCCAACACAGAACTTCAAAGCTCAGGTGGACATGAAAGCAGGACTAACAGGGAGCTCGAGAAGCTGGAATGGGGAGTTAACTATGAAGGAGAGAAGTAGGGTGAGATCAATGTCGATGCTTTCACAAGAAGAAGAGGTGGGAAGAATGGAGGGGCACTTTCTATTGTTCCTCATGAAGATCTTGTTTTGTAATGTAAGGGAGCTAGGGATCTCTTCTCATAAAGGTGAGGTGGAGGTGCTTACAAAGTATAAAGCTGAAATTCCTATTTTCAAGAGTCCAAACTGGAATCTATAGACTTGAGAGTTATTTCTGATATTTAGGGTTGGAGGCAAGCAGAGTGGGCTTTTCTCTCAACTGTAACCACAGCATGGGTGATGCGGGACATTTAACCAATACTCCCCAAAAGCCGAGACTGTTGGTAGTGTGAGATTAAATTCCTTTATCTCATAGCCCAAATCCAGGCCCTCAGTCGAACCCTCCTTCGTGGGTCCCATTTCACATGGGCCATCCCACCCCGAGTGTGCCCCATTTACGCAGGCTGCCCCACTCGAGCCCAGTGTGAAAATGCCCCTGCATTAATTACCCCCAGTAAGGAGTCTCGAACACGAGACCTCCCACTTTGATACCACTTGATGAGGGACATTTAACCAATACTCCCCAAAAGCCGCGACTGTTGGTAGCGTGAGATTAAATAAATCCCTTTATCTCATAGCCCAAATCCAGGCCCTCGGTCAAACCCTTCTTTGTGGATCCCATTTCACACGGGGCCATCCCACCCCGAGTGTGCCCCATTTACACAGGCTGCCCCACTCGAGCCAAGTGTGAAAATGCCCCTACATTAATAGGGTAAAAAAAAATTTGATAAGTGTAATCTATTAAGACAAAAAACATTACAAAGGGCCTAAGGGGTCGAGAAGACCTACAAAAGGTCAAAACAACAACAACAACTACAAGGGAACAAACAAAAGAAAAAAGGAACAACAGCATGGGGTAAAATTATTGCATGGGATTCAAAGGTGGAGGAAAAAGTGGACAAAATGGTTGAAATATTCCCAGTCTCTATCCTTCTCAAAAATGTACATGACCAATTTCAATGGGTTCTTACTTCAGCGTATCATCCTAAACCAAAGAGAGAAGGGCTTGTTTTGGGAGGAGCTTGATTCAATTCAGAGAAAATGGATTTATCCTTGGTGCATTGGTGGTGATTTTGAAGTTATATGCTTCACATTTAAAAAGAAAGGAAGCAGTAAAACATCATCTTGAACGAGGAAGTGTTCATTATTACTTTCGTAGTTACGTGTTGGTGGATTTACCATTGTTCAGGCGAAGTTTAAATGGTCTAACAGTCAGGAAAACCATTCCCTTCATCGATTTTATAGATTTCTGCCCATAAGCATTGCAAGACTCTACTGAAGCAGAGGCTCAAGCTCTACTTCAAGATCTCAAGATTTTTTAAATATCAATTTTTGAGCCCATAATGCCCATTGATAGTGAGAGGTGAGTCGACCAATGTAATTAGTTGGGCCAAAAGTGGAGAGGATGCCCCTTGGAGACTCTCTAACATTATTGGTCACATTAGGGAGCGTGTCAAGTGGTTAGGCAATTGTTTTTGTCATACTTTGAGAGGGACCAATGATTTGGCAAACTCCCTTACTAAAGGAGGTGCTTATAGAGACTATATTTCTAGGGAATTATCTTCCATAGCCTTGTAATCTTCCATAGACTGTATTGGCAAACTCCGTCACTAAAGGAGGTTACTCATCCAAAAAAATATATATAGCTTCAGCTGTGATGATGGTGAGTTGGAGTTGTTGATGACTCGAGTACATATGAAAGAATTGAGGGATTATGTAAAGAATTGAGGGAAGAACATTTATCTATGATGCAATTCTTATTCTGACTTGAGCCACTGCTATCTCTTACAAGCATCTCAGTTCATTTTATAACCAATTGTTCCAAACATTTATCTTATTCACTGGTTTTCTCCATATCAAATTTAATTTGAACCGCCACTGAGATCAAATATGGGTTTTGCATAAATATATGAAGTAATAAGAACAGAAAAGTAAGATATAGTGTAAAGTATAACTAGAATAAATATAATTCAAAGCTAAAAGCAGCTTCCAGCACTTAATTTACAAATTACAACAAATTAAAAATATATGTACAAACTTACAACTAGACAAAAAACCAATGCCTTACACATAACCCATTAACAAGTAATCAAAGAGTATCCTCGCATACAAGGTCCACAAATCCACAGGACTCGGATTAGTTCTAGTATGTGATGCATCGCTTGGCATCAATCTAGTTGATGCAAGATGCAGTAACATTTTTCTGAATTACAACTTAAGCAAGGAAAAAAATAGTAATAACATTGTTAACAGTAATAATGAATTAGCATGAGAGCAAATTTATGCCATACAATGTCCTCACAAAGAAGCTCAAACTCCTTTATGCCATTATGGAACTAAGATTGCATTCCATCTCCTATTGAACAGATATCTTTCTCAAACAAAAACATCACTTCTTTTATATATATAGGGGCATGTTAATTTGACACGCCTTTGTGGGGCCCACGTGGAGATGAGTTAAGAACTGATTTTTGGTGAGGATGATCTCCAAAATTCAGCTCATTACGACATTTCTTGCCCTATGGAAAATAGGTTACAAATTGAAAAAAATCAGGACCGTTAATTTCACAGTAAATTTTAACTCCATATTTGATAAGTTTAAAAGTTCGAGAATGGGCTATTTTTTTATGAATATGATCTCCATGGTGACGAGATCATCGTCACCAAAAATAGCCAATAACTCATCTCCATCTGGGCCCCACAAGGACGTGTCATTTTTAGGCGTGTCAGAATAACGGGACCCACATATAAATAATCAAAACCGCTGAATTCAAGCAAAGCCACCGAAATGAAAACCAATAAATCCAGAGTCAGATAACAAGTAAAGATCCTTGATACTACCTGTGCCGTGAGAAAGGGATTTCCTTTCTCCTTTCGAAACACATGTCTTACACCGGAGCCATTGATCTTCATCTTCGGTAAAGTTGCCTGTTTAAGTACAATAACAAACTCGTTCAAAATCATAGCTGCAGAATTCAAACAGTTGAGGAACAGAATGCGATTGTCGATTAAAGGTAACGGTACCTTGCAATGCTCCAGTGAGGCAGACGGAGAAGCAGAGGCGAGAGAAAGCATTGTCGAAGCCATCTGAATCGAAAGGAAATGAAATCGACAATATCAGCCTGACTGAAAGTGATTAAGATTAAGAAAAGAAAGATCTGATCCAAAGCTTCTGGTTCAAAAATTGAACTTGAATGCGAAAAGGAACCGGAAAGATTATTGAATTTCTTGTAAAAATGATGAGATCTGATCGAGATGAGAGAGTTTCAGAAGCTAAGAGAACCCACCCGAGTCAGTTGAAAGTATGACGTATGAGAGCTCTTGATTTTCTGGAGCGATGCTTCCCCGAAGAAAAAAGACGTGCGAAGCGATAGATTCGAAGCTGATTTTCTCCAGTTAAAGGTATTGATTTAAAAGGGCGTTGCTCTGTCCGGTAGAACTTTGCTGACTGACGTAATGACGGACCACAAATGAGATACGTGGCAGATGTTTAGAGACCAATGACCGAATGGATGTTTGGCCCATACCTATGTTGACCAACAGACCAAAAGTCGTTCTGATTAGTGATTTCTAACCTTTGGATATTTGTACCCCAAATAATGCACGAATTCTACTGTTAAAAATCAACCCATGAAAACGACTCCAATCCAACGCTTAGAAATTACTAATCAGGCTAATTTTTGGTCATTAGGTCCACGTAGGATTGTGCCAAACATCCGTACGGTCATAGACCTCTAAGAGTTTGCCACGTGGTTCATACTGTAGTCCGTTATCGTTTGATTTTATGTACATTATTAATTGTGATTCTTCAGCATACCACAACCTGGAAAAAATTTTGCCGTTCAAATAGCTCGATGTGCCCATTTTTACTCCTCCCGAAATGCCACGTGGAACACTCTTTCAGACCCACTGAGAAATTTTTTTTGCCATACCACGTGGAACACTCTTTCGGACCCACTGCCCGTGTGAATGTTTGGCTCACATTTTGGTGGATCTACACACCACGAACTTTAGCTGGTTTCTAGCAATTGGATTTAGGTAAACGAATGGCAGCCACAGCAGTGCAGCACCGTGGGGGCTAAATGCCCAGAGAGAGAGAGAGAGAGAGTGAGTGAGGGATAGAGGGAGAGGGACAGAGAAGGAGAGAGTGTTACACAATGGAGAGAGAAAGAGAGAAGACAAAAGAAAAGGGATGGGTGCCCAACTGCAAGAGGGGGCTATTTTGGAGAAAAAAATTGTCCTGGATGTGGGTGCCCAGCTGAAAGAGGTGGGCGCCCGTAGATCAACCCAACGAAAAATACTAAAATGCAACGGCTAGATTTACCCCCATAAAAATGCTCAAATCCAATGGCTAGACTAGGTAGACTGAATTTTGATTTTAGATCCACCAAGGAGTGGGCGAAACTTCCATGTCTTCAGTGGGCCCAAAAAATATTCTGCGTGGCATTTGGGAAGAGCAAACATCAACACATCAATCAATATTAAGATAAAAAATATTTCGCCACGACCTCGAATTCTCCAACTATAAAAGATGACAAGTGGCATCAGCCCAACCTTAACAACGTTTGCCGAGAGAAGTTTAGAAAACTATGAACACTAGGGTAGATTTTCCTAACACGTGGCAAATGTGGTGGTAGCGTTCTTTTCGTGTGCAAAGTTTTCGTCTTATAGACCTCTCCAATGTGGCATAAAGCCGCATGTTTCTAACATTTGGCAATGGAGACATTATTTTATCTCTTTAAAAATAAAAATCAATTGCCCTGCCCAAAAAAATTAATAAAAATAAATAAATATGCCTTCTTTTTCCACACGTCGCATGGTTTGATTGGTGATTTCCCTGCATTTTCTTGAGAAAACTCTCTTTCCGTTGTTTCATTGGTGCTTTTAAATAAAGAAATTTTTTTTGAGCCCAAGCCAAAAAATTCATTTCCATGGGAAATGTGAAATTTCTAGAGAAAATTGAAACTGTATATTTTCTTAGCTGCAATCAAATAGCCATTTAAAACATTTTCCCAATTGCGTTTTCTCGAAAAATATTTTTAGGATTTTTTTATAAATTTTTACGTGCAACTTTTTTATTTTTTGATAAGGTGAAATTGTATTAATGAAAAGGTGAGGAATATTAACACAACTAGAAGGGGAAAGGAGGTCATGGCAACCTCCACAAAAAGCAACAAGAAAAACACTAGGTGCTCTTACTCATAAAAGACTACCATCTAAAAACCAAGTGCTCAAAGGGGAGACCTTTACATTCTTCAAATAACTTAGACTAGAAGTAGAGGAACGCCTTAACGGAGATCACAATATCAAAGATTGATGCCTCCTTGTTCTCGAAGATCCTACTAGTCCTCTCCTTCCAAAGACTCCACCAAACTGCAAAAGGGGAGAAGGGTCTGTAAGCTACGGCCACTTGGGGGAAAAAGGATAAATGCGTCAAACCACTTAAAGGGTAACGCCCAAATCTGTGATCCATGACTCAACCCGAATACCCGTAGATCAACCCATTTATCTGCATTTAAGTGTAAAAATAATTAAGGAAAATCAAAAATTCACAATTTAGAATGGGAGATCAGCAGTTCAAAATTTTACTAAAATCTCATAAACATAATCTCTGGTAGCTAATATCATCTATAACAAATAAAGTCTAAAACCATAATATAAAAAAAGAACTAGTGTTCTACGAATAACAAATCACCAGAAGGTCTCATCTACCCCACAATCCAAGTAACATACTTTTTAACATTAGGAATATTCTCTTGACCTAGTTTAACAGTGGTTGACTTGAGTTAAAATGGATTTGAATCACACTCCATTAGTGCTGTACTTGCAATATTTTGGTCACTTCATAGGTGCATTAACAGGTGGAAGGTGGATGATGCACGACACGTTTTAACGTTAGTCAATTGACAATTAAACCAGGTCAAGTGGAAGGGGATACTCCTAAACTTTGAAAGTATATGGGGGGATTTCTAATTAATTTCAAATTTTAGGGGGTGTTACAAAAATGCCCTTTTATTTTTATCTTTGAATATTGTTGTTTGTATGTATACTTACACCTCAAGCATGTTAAAAAGGAAAGTTACTACATTGGTCTTTGAGTTGGAGGTCTCGATCGATCTATCTTTCTCAATTTGAAATTGAAGTCACAATGTCTATCAAATGGTATAATTCTAATGGATTTGCAAAAAGAAAGAAAAAAACTGCATTTTGGTTTTTGATTAGTTGGACTTTTGAGATTACTGAGGTTTCCGAAAGGTGTGCCTTGCATATTACTCTCTATGGTGTTTCTTTGTTTTTTGTCTTCGTTTTTGAGCTTATATGCCATTTAAACCCAATCCATTTGGCAGGGTTTGTACCCATAATCTAGTTGTGCCCAAAAGATGGGTCACCGGGTTGTCTTGACCCGTTGGCATCCTTTAGATTGGACGGCAAGGCATGCATCATTTGTAACTTTAATGATCCTACCCATTACGAGTATGCTATAACAACTATGATCCTTTGATCCTATGAATGTGATTCTAGTCGAGTAAAACTTGCATGACCGGTGACGGTCATATAAGCCCTGACTGCCCACAATACGAGCCACGTGGCACATTTTTAGAGGATGCTAACCGTATGGATGTTTGGCCAATCCCGAGGTTGGTATTTTTTAGTTTGTACGTCCACCTAGGGATTGGCCAAACGTCCATACAGGTAGAGTCCTCTAAAAATGTGCCACATGGCTCATATTGTGACCAACCATCATTGACTACAGGTCATGCAAGTTTTACTCATTCTAGCCTCAGCCTATGATTTCAGCTCGCCAGGCCGGGCTGGGCATGATCTACAATGCCAAGCTGGGCCAAATTCCAGGGCCTAGACCCGGGCCCGTATAGGAGTGGGCCTCAGCCCAGGTCAGGCCCTGATCAATTTTAAGAAAATGTAAAAAATAGGCCCTTTTCGAGCCGGACCAACTCGGGTTGGTTTTGGGTTGGGCCTCGGGCCGGGTTAGCCTTCAAGGGGATAGGCCCGAACCTGGCCCAAGGACCTAACGGGTTAGTCTAGGCCTGGCCCGAGTCATGGGCCGGCCTTTGGCCTGAAGGCCAAAATTACAGGCTGGGGCCCATCTGAAGCATTTAGTAGCAAGAACATTTCGGTGCTTTGACATGTATGTTTAGGTTGTTTTGAAACGAAAAAACGCTAGTAAAATTTCGCTGAAGCTAGCAGCTCCCTTGAGTTCACCGGTGAGGCCTGAGGCCAAAGAATCAATGGAATTGACTTCGTCATTGCGAAACGAGTCAAGAAGGAAGGACTAGAAGCCCCTCAGAGGCACTCGAGGATACCATTATGATAGGGACTGACGGATTATCGGCTCAGCAGCCAGAACAGACATGATGCCTATTTCCTGGAATTGTTGTTGTCCTGTTCGGATCAGGGCTGGGGCGCGTATGCCAGGTGACTTAGAAAAGGATAGGTAACCCGCTTACCCCACAATGACTGCCGCCCCGATGACCGGCCACAATATGAGTCACGTGGCACACTTTTATAAGACGTTGGCCCAACGGATGTTTGGCCAATGCCTAGATAGGCCTACAAACCAAAAATCAGCCTGATTAGTGATTTCAAACCTTTGGATCCTTGAAACCAATTAATGGTCAATCATGCTCAAAGTCACACGATTAAAATCAACCCGTGAAAATGACTCCAATCCAACGCTTAGAAATCACTAATCAGGTTGTTTTCTTGTCTGTAGACCCATCTAGGGATTGGCCAAACATCCGTATGGTTTGCCATCTTCTAAAAGAGTGCCACGTGGCTCGTATTGTGGGCGGTCAGCGAAGTTTTACTAAAAAAAACTCGGGTCTTGAGTGTGGAAATCACGAGTAAAACTTGTGTGACAAGATGTTGTGACGGAAGCCGGTCACAGCACTCAAGACGAGCCACGTGGAATACGTTCAGAGAGCGCTGACCGTATGGATGTTTGCCCAGTCCCTCGGAGGACCTACAAACCAAAAATCAGCCTGATTAGTGATTTAAAACCTTTGGATTTTTGCACCCAAATATTGCTCAGATTCCTACCGTGAAAATCAACCCATGAAAATAACTTTAATCGAATGATTTAGAAATCACTAATCAAGCTGATTTTTTGTGTACCGGTATACCGAGGGACTGGCCAAACATCTATACGGTCATTGTCCTCTAATAGTATGCCACATGGCTCGTATTGAATGCTGTGACCGGCTTCCGTCACAACATCTTGTGACACAAGTTTTACTCGAAAATCACGAGACCCAACAACCTCTGAAGATCCGAAGTGACGTACGTGAAGTAGTAGGGATGTTATCATCGTACGTTATCGTCTTCCTTAGGTATATACCACTAGATAGTCCTAAAGATTCACATTACACAAATCTCAAGGACTATTTAACGGTATCTTACATACGGACGATGTTTAATTCAGGAGAACAGCAGAATTTTCAATTTATTACTTGGGCAAGCAAAGACGGTTCGGGCTTGCACCAAAAGTCGATGGGTGGGCCCACAGATGTACGAGAAATTCTCAATCTTTCATTCACACCATGCAGTGAGCGAAGCCGACCACAGCACACAATAGGAGCCACGTGGAAAATTATTAGTGGACTATGACCGTATGGATGTTTGGCCAATCACTAGATTGACTTACGAACCAAAAATAAACCTTATCAGTGATTTCTAAGCGTTGGATTGAAGTTATTTTCATGGGGTGATTTTAACCGTATGAATTTGAGCATTATTGAGCGTTATTTGGGTGCAAAGATCGAAAGGTTTTAAATCACTAATAAGGCTGAGTTTTGGTTTGCAGCTCCGCCGAGGCACTGGCCAAACATCCATACGGTCAGCGCCCTCTAAGAGTGCCACGTGGCTCCTATTGTGTGCTGTGATCGGCTTCGCTCACTGCATGTTGTGAGGAAAGGTTTACTCCTCTTTATATACGAAAGTGACGCTATATATTTATGACGCTAACTCACTTTCTATCTTTCCTATTTATGACGCAGATATTGTCCCAGCAAAAGAAAAAAGAACGAAGTAAGTTCCCAAGTCTGCATCTTCCCCGAACAGTAAAACCCTCGATTTTCTTCCTTCCTGGCCAGGCCTGGCCATGGCTGAATACGACGGTCTCCAAAATCAAGAGGACGAGTGTTCGAGCTCCGAAAGCACAGAGAAAAGAAAAATCTCTGCAACTTCGTCGAACAGCGAACAATCCCCTAATTCTCTCTCCATGGATGACGAAGAAGAACAGAAGAGTTCGAGCGCTCAAAACAGTCTGAAAGACCCGAGGATCATAGCCAGAAAGTGAGTATCCGAGTGAATTTCTGCTTAAATTCTTCTGCATACTTCATCTACTGGTCACATTTATATGTAGATTTTGTTTTGGAGTTCTGATTGTGAGGCTGCCTGATGTTTTTGGCTAAATGTAGTTAGTTGAATTTGTTGGATTCTTATTAGGTATCAGCTAGAGCTCTGTAAGAAAGCTTTAGAGGAGAATATAATTGTGTATTTGGGGACGGGTTGTGGGAAGACTCACATCGCGGTGCTTCTCATCTACGAGCTCGGTCACTTGATCAGGAAGCCTCAGAAAAATATCTGTGTTTTTCTTGCACCAACAATACCGCTTGTTCGACAGGTGAGCTGAGCTGCTTCTTTTCTAGATTATCACGGTTCTCGTCTTATATACATTGCGTTGGTTTTCTCTTTTGATTTAAGGAATGATCAAGTAGAGTTTGTTTACTGCCATCATTGATAAATGAACTATTTTCCACTAAGTAGGCGTGGGGTCAAAATCTACTCTTGCAATCTGGACTTCACACTTCAACTTTTGATTGCTAGTCCTCCCAGGGCCGTCTTGATGCAAGTTGAGGCAAGGCGAAAACTCCATATAAGGCCTTTTTATATTTAATATATATATATATATAGTATTAATTAAAAATTTTAACTCTCTATATAGTATAAAATCTTATTTAACAACTATTTATGATAATCAAAAGCTACAAAAAAATGTAGATGCAAAGGACTTGTAGTCCCGCTGTGTTATCATATACGTAGAAATACGTATGTTATATGTATCGTGGGTAGTTCTGTAAATATCCCCTTGAGGGTTATATTTGACTTTTGTATTTGGGACTTACATAAATAAGATTTATGGAGTCATTGTGACATAAGCTCACATGACATCTTTCTCTCTTCTTTCTTTCTCTTCTTCTTCTTCCTAAACCTAAACCTAACCCTAACCCTAAATCACTGATTCAACTTAGTATCAGAGCCATTTATTACTGGTTTACATCGGGAATATGATTGGAGGGAGATCGTCCGAGTTCTGGCGTCAGCTGACGTCATCATGCCGTAAGATGACGTCATCAGCCAATCGAAATTTTTTTCGAGGTTTTTCGCAAAACTCTCCCCCTTTGGAGATCTCGATTTTTCCTGTTTTTTAGTGATTTTTCTGGGATTTTTTGGAAATTTTTGAATGCTCTTAAGGCCTTTCTTCTCCGAAAAATATTTTTTATGATTTTGTGAACCAGTCACAAATCTGATCTTATGGGGACTTCTTGCTTGAGTTTATTGCTTTGTTTTGGCTCCCTACTATTGTAGGAACCTATTGGATCCACCTATGCATCGATCTATGAAGGATTGAAACTTCGGTGAACTTCTTTTCACCATTCACTTACCGCCGGCGACTTTTGGAGCATTCTTGGGCTGCGATTTCACCCTAGCAGCTCTCCTTTCCCCTTGATTCAGTTGATTGTTGCTGTTTCTTGCTTTTTTACTCCTCATCTCACTGCCTATCCTTTGCTTGGGCGATCGATTAGTGGTTTTTTGGTTTTTTGGGTGTTCTTTCTCAATCTCTAATGGCTTATATTGGCTCTATGGTGTATTAATCCATGGATTTGCTACTACCATGGCTCTTTGGGACTTATACGGATGTTTTCGGGCCCTCGGTTTGATTTTTTAGTCTTCTCAAGCAATCGGGTTGATCATCAGCTTTTCTATATAGCTGTTTTTTTGGCCGAAATCCTTCATGGCAGATCCTCCACCTTCCTTGGTTTCTCCATTCGGATCAGACGTGAGCACAGAAGTTCCCTCCAGTGGAGTTGGAGGCCCTATAGTGCAGCACTTAGCCTATGAGAACCCAAGTTTGCAGATCACCTCAGTGAAGTTAGATGGCACGAACTACTTACGCTGGGCTCAGGCTGCGCCATTGTTCATTAAACTTGGCCACACTACAGGCGATACAATTGAGCCTCCAAAATCTGATCCCTCTTAGCGACAGTGGTAGACAGATGATCTTGTTGTAATCTTGGATCGTAACCAGGATAAGAGATTAGGGTTAGAGATGGAAGAGAGGAGAGGAGAAGAGAATTGGGGGAAGAGGAGAAATCGTGTAGAGCTTAGAATAGCCTACACGATTTCATCCAATATATATATTAAGTGAAGTTTTACAATATTACAAGGGCCCCCTGTAGAATATAAGATATTACAAGTAGGTCCCTGACAACACTCCCCCTCAAGCTGGTGCGAAGATATCTATCATGCCCAGCTTGGATAACAGGTGCTCTAAGATCCTTCTAGTAACACCTTTAGTTAACACATCTGCAACTTGATCAGCAGTATGGACATACGGTGTGCAAATAAGTCCCTGACCAAGCTTCTCTTTGATGAAGTGACGGTCTACCTCAATGTGCTTTGTCCTGTCGTGTTGAACTGGATTATGAGCAATGCTGATGGCTGCTTTATTGTCACAATACAGTTGCATAGACCCTTTGACAGGATATCCGAGCTCACTGAGCATAGTCTTCAACTATAGAAGCTCACATACACCATGAGCCATAGAACGGTACTCTGCTTCGGCACTGGAGCGGGCGACAACTGGTTGCTTCTTGCTACGCCAAGACACCAGATTACCTCCCACATACGTGCAGTACCCTGATGTGGAACGTCTGTCAGTGACTGAACCTGCCCAGTCAGCGTCTGTATATGCTTCAACTCGCAGGTGTCCATTCTTACTAAACAGGATACCCTTCCCTGGAGCCCCCTTAAGATAGCGTAACACTCGGTGTGCTGCTTCAAGATGTGGAGAGCGAGGGGCATGTATGAACTGACTGATGACACTGATTGCATATGCAATATCTGGTCGTGTCAGCGAAAGGTAGATGATACGCCCAACAAGTCTCTGGAACTGGCCTGTATCAGCAATGGGATCCCCATCAACAAGATTCAGCCGATGTTGCTGCTCTATAGGCGTATCGGCTGGTTTAGCTCCCAAGTTTCCTGACTCTCGAAGGAGATCAAGTACAACTTTCTTTGTGAGATGAACACACCCTGCTTTGATCTAGCAACCTCAATGCCCAGAAAGTATCTCAAGGTTCCCAGATCCTTGATTTCGAACTCTGTGCCGAGGTATTTTTTCAATCTGCAAACCTCATCTGGGTCATCTTCTGTGACCACGATATCATCCACATACACAATAAGAGCAGTAAGACGACCTTGACTTCTCTTAATGAAAAGAGTGTGGTCCGCCTGACTCTGCGAGTAGCCAATTTTCTTGACTGCGGAACTGAACCTCTCGAACCAAGCCCTTGGTGACTGTTTAAGCCCATACAAGGCTTTCTTCAGTCTGCACATAAGTTCCTTACTCCCAGTCGGACTGAACCCCGGAGGACCTGTCATGTAGACCTCTTCCTCTAGATCACCATGAGGAAGGCATTCTTGACATCCAACTGGTGGAGGGGCCAAGAAAAGTTTGCCGCGAGAGATAACAGAACTCGAACTGAGTTCATCTTGGCCACTGGAGCAAACGTCTCCTGGTAGTCAATCCCATAAGTCTGTGTGTACCCTTTTGCAACGAGAAGGGCCTTGTACTTGTCGATGCTTCCATCTGCTTTGTATTTCACTGTATATACCCACTTGCACCCCACGGGTTTCTTTCCTCTAGGCAATGGAACCAAATCCCAAGTACCATTCCTTTCTAGAGCTGTCATCTCCTCTAGCATGGCTGCTTTCCACTGAGGCTGGCTGAGGGCATCTGAGACACCGGATGGCAGAGCGACACTGGATAGGGAAGTAGCAAATGCCCTGTAGGATGGTGAAAGCTGTTGATAGGAAACAAAGTGAGAGATAGGGTGCTTGGTAACACAGTTCCGAACACCCTTCCGATGAGCAGTAGGTACATCAATTCTATGGGAAGGATAGTAGGAGTAACAGACATATCATCATGAGGATCACTGAGGACACGATTACCTGGATCGAGTTGGATTTTCTGGCAGTGAGCTTGGATGGTGGACTGTTTCTCTTTTTGACGTCGTCTGGCATATGTCTTCAGCTGCGGATCCTGTGGCACAGTGTCAGTAGGAGATAAGGACAAGGGTACAGGGGACTCATCAGGCAACTCAAGGGGTACTGGTTGAGGAATCTCCTCCTGTGGAGGTATCGGACTCTCGTCAATACTCCCAAGCTCCCCCTGAAGAGAAGTTCGATCAACCGAGAAGAAGGGAAGACTCTCAAAAAAGGTAACATCTAGAGAAACAAACCGACGACGGGTAGAGGGATGGAAACACCGATATCCCTTCTGAGTGGACGAATAGCCAAAGAACACACATCGAACGGCTTTTGGATCTAACTTGTCCTTCCTGTGATGGGCGTGAACATAGCAAACACAACCAAAGACCTTAGGTGGAATGGAGAACACAGGACAGGAAGGAAACATGAGTGAAAGGGGAGACTTCGACCCCAAGACACGAGAGGGCATCTGATTTATCAAGTAGGATGCCGTCAACACAGCGTCAGCCCAATAACCCTTGGGTACCCGAGTACCAAGAAGAAGTGCCCTAGCAACCTCCAGGACATGGCGATGCTTTCGCTCAACGGTCCCATTCTGTTGAGGTGTATCGGCACATGAAGTCTGATGAAGAATTCCATGCTTTTCAAAGTTGGAGGCAAGGCCACTATACATGTATTCCCCCCCATTGTCAGTGCGTAGGACTTTTAGGGTGGTGCCCAATTGATTGCACACCATTTTATGGAAGGTCTGAAAGATAGTATGCACCTCGTTTTTTGATTTCATAAGGTAGATCCAAGTGTAACGACTATAGTCATCCACAAAAACCACAAAGTAGCGAAAACCAAAGATAGAAGTGGTGGGATTGGGTCCCCAAACATCAGAGTGCACAAGCTGTAAAGGAAACGTACTTTTTTTATTATTGGTCGGAAAAGACACCCGACATTATTTTGCAAGTACACAAGTTTCACAGTTGAACTCAAAAAATGGAATAGACGCAAACTGAGGTAACAGACTCTTCATGACTGAAAGCGGTAAATGACCTAGCCTGTTATGCCATCGCATTAACAGGTCTTTATTAACGCTAGAACTACTGACATTGGCAATAGACTGATGTGCAACAGAATATGAAGTCGGCTGGCTATCGAGCAGGTACAATCCACCATCCTCACGACCACTGCCAATCATCCGCCTCGTCTCCAAGTCCTGAAAAACACAGTGAGTAGGAAAAAAGGTAACACTGCAGTTTAGGCTCTTAGTAAGATGGCTAACAGAAAGCAGGTTAGTGGTGAATTTAGGAACATGAAGTACAGAGGATAAAGACAAAGTAGGTGTGGCAGAGATAGTGCCCTTCCCTGAGATAGAGGAGAAGGTGCCATCGGCCACGCGGACCTTGTCCTTACCTGAGCAGATATTATAGGTGGAGAAAAGGGATGGCATACCAGTCATATGATTGGAGGCACCAGAGTCAATGATCCAGGAATGACCAATGGGTGCCGTAGACACATGGTGAGCTGAATGGGATGTACCTGTCTGAGCGAAGGATGATGTAGGTGGGGAAGGGCCATCAAGCTGAGTAAGTAATTGTCGAAGCCTGTCAATGTCCATGCTAGAGAAGGTGTTGGACTGCCCAGAGGAAGGGGTCACATCAGAGGAATCTTGACTGGTGGCATGAGCGGCTGAGGTTCCATGTTTGCTACCAGAGGGCTTCTTTGAGGAGCCTTGCTTCCCCCCAGAGAACTGTGCAGGACGATCATGAAGACTTCAACAGGTCTCCCGAGTGTGGCGACGCTTGCCACAGTGATCACATCTGAGTCGATCACGATCATCAAGATCCCCATCCTTCTTGGATGTTGGTTTGCTCAATTTCTGAGTGGCCAAGGCAGACTTCTCAGATAAATGAACATCAACATCTGTCTTAGAGCTCATGGCTCTCCTCCTGCTGTCCTCGCTCTGGATGTAGGAGTAGACCTGTGCAATGGTCGACGGCGGTGGATCTCTGCCCAAGATGTTAGCTCGAACCTGCTCATAGCTCTGGTTCAAGCCGCCAAGAAACTCGAATATGCGTCCGCGCACAATCATCTTTCGGAACTTCGTAGCATCCTTGGTACATGCAGGGGTGTAGGTCTGGTAGTGATCTACCTCTTCCCACTTGCTGTGTAACGCAGCGTAGTATGATCCCAAAGGAAGATCGCCTTGCTTCAGATGTGCTATCTCCTGCTGAAGTTCATACATCCTAGCAAAATTTCCATCTTGGGAGTAGGTCTGAGATGCCGTGTCCTATATATCCTTGGCAGTCGGGAGAAAGAGGAAGCCTGTGCTGATCGATGGATGCATGGAATGAAGCAGCCAAGACATGACCATCGAGTTTTCCGCTTCCCACTTCTCAAACGTGACATCGGAGGAATCAGGTGCAGTGATGCGTCCAGTGATATAGCCGGCTTTGCCTCGTCCGGTGATGTACATCTTGGCAGATTGAGACCATGCGAGGTAGTTGGTCCCGTCGAGTTTCACCGTAGTGATCTGTAGGCCCGGGCTGTGATCACCATGACTTCCCAGACTGGGTGGGGCAACAGTGATCTCTGACTTGGCTGAAGATGACTCCTCAGATGTACTCATGGTAGTAGATAAGACTTTTCTGATAAGAAATCACCCGAACTGCTGCTGCGGAGGTGCAAATCACCTTCTTTTTATTCAGACCTTTTGGGAATAAGTCCTTTATAGATTTTCTATTGGAGAAAAAACCACTCGCGGGAAACTTGTGAATGGTTCCGATGACCTAAAAAGGTTCCTGGATAGGTGCGGTAGCACTAAGGAGAGGTTTCGGGCTCCTCTGAGACCTGCGGCTAGGTCCAGAGGGTCTTCTCTGACCTTTTGGAAGGGGTGGTTAGGCTTGGTGGCTCTTTTCCAACCTTCTGGAGTGGACGGCTATGCCTGATAACTCTTCTCCAGGCTTCTGGAGTGGGCGGCTAGGCCTGGGAGAACTTCTCCAACCTTTTGGAGTAGGCGGCTAGGGTTTCAGACTCTTCTAAAGCCTGCGGCTATCCATGGGAGATGATCTCCTTCTTTGGAAAGCCCTTCGCATCGAATTTCGCAATCCCTAGGGTTCTTCAGACCTCTAGGATTGAGCCATGGTTACATAACCATGCTCTGATACCATGTTGTAATCTTGGATCGTAACCAGGATAAGAGATTAGGGTTAGAGATGGAAGAGAGGAGAGGAGAAGAGAATTGGGGGAAGAGGAGAAATCGTGTAGAGCTTAGAATAGCCTACACGATTTCACCCAATATATATATATTAAGTGAAGTTTTACAATATTACAAGGGCCCCCTATAGAATATAAGATATTACAAGTAGGTCCCTGACAACAGATCTTACTGTTATGTCATGGCTCATCAACTCTATGGAGCCTGATATCAGTGAGAGTTTCTTATTTATGCGCACAACGCAAGAGGTCTGGGAGATCACTGAGAAGACTTACTCACGCAACAGAATACAGGACGGGCATTTCAGCTGCAACAGACTATCTCCCACTTTCGGCAGGGGGAGAAGTCTCTCTCTCAGTACTACACTGCTCTTCGTACATTGTGGCAGGAACTTGATCATTACTACTCTTATCAGCCTCTCAACCCATCAGAGATTGCTCCCTTTTGTCCATATATAGAGAAGGGCCAGATCTTTGATTTCCTTGCTGGGCTCAATCCCTCTTATGAGCTTGCCCGAGTTCAGATTTTGAGTAGTAGGATGAATCTTCCCTCTCTCAATAAGGTATATGCCTATCTTTAGAGTGATGAGAGTAAGAGGATCTCTCTTCAGAGTGAGCATCCCCTTCCAAAGCGATCAGCGCTAGCAGCTTCTCCTACTTATCAGTCTCAGCAGTTACAGCAGCCTTCGAGGGGTCCATCTCATCAGACTACCTCAGCTCCATCTTATGCTCTTACTGGACCTTCTCCTGGGAAGTCTCTGACCAGAGAGAGGCCCAAGTGTGATTTCTGCGGCAAGTTAGGGCATGTGCGTGCCAAGTGTTGGAAGCTACATGGGCGTCCTAGCCAGCCAATCTCTTCCATTGCTCATACAGTCAGTGTGGATTCTTCTGCTCCTTCCCTAGGACAGGCCTTGGCGAGCTCTCTTACTTCAGCTCCTCCTAGTGGTTTTTCAGCCACAGAGTATGCAGGCCTTCGACGATTGCTTCAGCAGCTTGATAGTCCATCTGCCACATCATCCACCTCCTTTGCACTGTCAGGTAACACTAGACTTGCTCATCATGTGTCTCTCCCATCATCCAGCCCCACTTGGATCATTGATTCAGGGGCTTCGGAACACATGACGGGTTTGTCTTCTTTATTTTCTACTTATTCTATCTGTTCTGGCCGTGATAAGGTGAAGACAGCTGATGGCACCTTATCTTCTGTGTCTGGGAAAGAGAATATCCTTCCCTCTCCCCAATTGCTTCTTTCATCAGTTTTGCATGTTCCCAGATTTACTTCTAAGCTACTTTCTGTTAGTGCTTTGACTAAGACCCTAAACTGTAGTGTCACTTTTTCTCCTACTTCTTGTGTCTTTCAAGACCTAGAGACGAGGAGGACGATTGGCACTAGACATGAAGCTAATAGCCTCTACCTTCTGGATGGACACCTTCTTGAGCCCACAGCACTACAGTCGTCTGCTAGTAGTAATAGTAGGATAGATGTTGTTTTGAGCTGGCATGCCCGTCTGAGGCATGTCTCTTTTCAGTATTTGAAACTTTTATTTCCTAGTTTGTTTACTTCTGTTTCTTTTTCTGATTTACACTATGAGACATGTGAGCTCTCCAAGCATTGTAGATCTAATTATCCCTCCAGAGGTAATAGAAGTTCTACTTGTTTTGACATTGTGCATTCTGATGTATGGGGACCTTCTCCAACTACTTCTATCTTTGGCTTCCTCTACTTCATTTCCTTTGTTGATGATCATACTAGGCGTACATGGGTTTATTTCATGAAAACCAAGGATGAAGCTCATTCCATATTTCAGGGTTTTCATAAAATGATCCAAACCCAGTATGGTATCTCCATCAAGGTTCTTTGTACTGACTAGGGCGGAGAATATATGTATGGGGGTCTTCAACACTACCTTCTTGAACATGGGATTTGTCATCAAAATTCTTGCAGCTACACCCCTCAACAGAATGGCGTAGCTGAGAGAAAGATGAGACATTTGACTGAGGTAGCTAGATCTCTTTTGATTAGCTCTCATGTCCCCTAAGACCTATTGGTCAGATGTTATGTTGACGGCTGCCTAGTTGAGTTACAGAATACCCTCTCGTATTCTCAATTTTAAATCTCCTCTTTAGGTTCTTTCTCCTGCTTCTCCTCTTTTCTCTATTCCTCAATAGCAGAGTGGACCTTCCCTCTCTTAGTGGTTCCTTCCTCGGATCCAGGTAGTATTCAGTAAGAGATTTTTCCCCCTGCCCTCTATCATACTAGGTGTACATGGGTCTATCTCATGAAAACCAAAGATGAGGTTCATTCCATTTTTCAGGGTTTTCATAAAATGATCCAGACCCAGTATGGAATGTCCATCAAGGTTCTTCGTACTGATCAGGGTGGAGAATATATGTTTGGGGGTCTTCAACATTACCTCATTGACCATGGGATTTGTCACCAAAATTCTTGCAGCTACACCCCTTAACAGAATGGTGTAGTTGAAAGGAAAATGCGGCACTTGACTGAGATAGCTCTGTCTCTCTTGATTGACTCTCAGGTCCCCAAATCTTATTGGTTGGATGTTGTGTTGACGGCTACCTACTTGACTAACAGAATGCCATCTCGAGTGCTCAATTTCCAGTCTCCTATTCAAGTCGTTGTTCCTGACTCTTCTCTATTCACTATTCCTCATCGCATCTTTGGCTGTGTATGCTATGTACATATCCTGGGTCCCCATCGGATCAAACTCGATCTTAAAGCACTCAAGTGCGTCTTTCTAGGTTACTCCTCTACCCACAAGGGATACAAGTGTTACCATCCGTTCTCTGGGAAGAAGTTTGTCTGCATGGATGTCACCTTCCGTGAGGAGCTGTCTTTTTTCTCCCCCACCTCTCTTCAGGGGGAGAGTTGTAATGAAGAGAGGTGGACTGTTCCTCTTCCTGCTATATCCCTATCCCCTCCTTTAGAGTTTGAGAGCTCTCCGCCTACTCATACTACTAGTGGGATTGATAGTGCTCCTGGAGCTCAGAAGGAGCTCAAAGTCTATAGCAGAAGGGAGAAAGCCACAGCTGATCCAGTCCCTGTGGTTCCTACCTTGGATCCAGGTAATCCTCCACCTTTTTCTATGCCTGTCATTTCACCTTCTACTGATGCTTCTGATCTTCCCATTGCTCTAAGAAAAAGAATCAGAAGCTGCACTCAGCATCCTCTGAGCCACTTTATCTCCAATGATGCATCGTCCCCCTCCTATAAAGCCTTTATCACTTCCCTTTCCACTATTCCTATACCCTCTACAGTGGCAAGGGCTGGCTCAACCAAGATGGAAAGCTGTTATGATAGAGGAAATGAAAGCTTTGGACAAGAATGGGACATGGGAGCTTGTTGACCTGCCAAGAGGCAAGAAACCTGTGGGTTGCAGATGGGTGTTCACAGTCAAACACAAAGCAGACGGGTCTGTTGAGAAGTACAAGGCGAGATTAGTAGCCAAGGGGTACACCCAGACCTATGGGATTGACTATGTGGAGACTTTTGCACCTGTGGCAAAGATGAACCCCATAAGGGTGTTGTTGTCAGTAGCAGCAAACCAAGAGTGGCCTTTGCATCAGCTGGATGTGAAGAATGCTTTTTTTCATGGGGACCTACATGAAGAAGTCTACATAGTGCCTCCTCCTCGATTCACTCCACCAGGACATAGTAGCAAGGTGTGTAGACTGAAGAAAGCCCTCTATGGACTTAAACAATCTCCAAGGGCATGGTTTGAGAGATTCACCCTAGCCGTGAAGAAGCTGGGTTACATTCAAAGTCAGGCCGATCACACCCTATTTGTGAAGCATCAAGGGAAGAACACCACTGCTCTCATTGTTTATGTTGATGACATTATTGTTACAGGGAATGATGCATCAGAGGTAGCCAAACTGAAGCTTCAGTTAGCGGAGGAGTTTGAAACCAAAGATCTAGGACCTCTCAAATACTTCACGGGCATTGAAGTTGCAAGATCCAGTCAAGGGATCTTCATCTCTCAGAGGAAGTATGTATTAGACTTGTTAAAAGACTCAGGCAGGTTGGGTACCAAACCAGTGGAAACTCCTATAGAGCAGAATCACCAGCTAGCAGATGCCAGTGGTGAGCTACTACAGGATATGTAGGGAGCTTTCAGAGGCTAGTTGGGTGATTGATCTATCTCTCCCTGACTCGACCCGACATTGCCTATGCAGTGAGTGTGATCAGTCAGTATATGCACTCATCCAGAGGTGTTCATTTAGAGGCAGCACATCGGATCTTGAGGTATCTCAAGTCAGCCCATGGTAGATGTCTTCTGTTTGAGAAGAATGGCCATATGCGTATAGAGGCTTATACCGATGCAGACTGGGCATGGGCCAAATATGATCGGAGATCCACTTCTGGATATTGCACCTTTGTTGGGGGCAATCTGGTCACTTGGAGAAGCAAGAAGCAACCCGTTGTCGCCAGATCTAGTGCAGAGGCTGAATTCAGAGCAATGGCTCATGGCTTGTGTGAGATGTTTTGGTTGAAAGTGTTGGTTGCTGAACTTGGTTTCTCAGTTTCAGGGTCTGTGAGCTTATATTGTGACAACAAGGCCGCCATCAGCATTGCTCACAATCCCGTTCAGCATGATCGTGCCAAACACATTGAGGTGGACCGACACTTCTGGGGCAGTGTGCGCCCCATTTGTGAAGACTGATGAGCAGGTTGCAGATGTTTTCACGAATGGAGTTTCCAGTTGGCAACTCCATAAGTGTTTGTGCAAGTTGGGCATGAGAGATATCTATGTACCAACTTGAGGGGGAGTGTTATCATATACGTAGAAATACGTATTTTATATATATCGGGGGTTGTTTTGTAAATATCCCCTTGAGGGGTATATTTGAATTTTGTATTTGGGACTTACATAAATAAGATTTATGGAGTCATTGTGACATAAGCTCACATGACATCCTTCTCTCTTCTTTCTTTCTGTTCTTCTTCTTCTTCTTCCTAAACCTAAACCTAACCTTAACCCTAAATCACTGATTCAACTCGTTGTAGTCCATGCAGAGGACTCTCGTGGTCCTACATAGATCATTTTTGGTCCTAATGACTATGTGGATGTTTAGCCCACCTATTTGTGGGTAAGCACACTAAAAATCTGCTTGATTGATGATTTCTAGCCATTGATTTGACTACCCAAAAAAACATACTTGATTCCAGTGGTTAGAATCAATCCTATAAAGTACTAAAATCTATGGCCTGAGATAACCAATTAGGTTTATTTTTGGTTTGTATATCCAGGAGTGGGCTAAACAGCCATGTGGTTAATGGGCTGGGCCCTCTCTCACGTGGGGCCTAAGGCGATCGCCTTAATGGCCTTATGGTTGAGACAGCGTCGAGTACTCCTAAAGATTGACCTCGGGCCGCCGGTGCGAGTAGTTTATTTATAGAAATTGATCAATATAGGGACTCGTGTTGACCATTTAGCCTCCATGACCTCTGATCTTGCCCACACTCCTTCAATGGACTATTTGTAGTCATGGTAGTGGGGACATGTGTCAATATCCTTAGTTCTTTGACCGTTTAGCCAACACACATCTTGGTCTTAGCCCATGTTCTGGTGCCCTTGTCTTATAGTCTGTGTAGTGGCAATATTTTTGGAGACCGTTGAGTAGTGGCGGCTACGTGTTGCTCATCTCGGCAATAGATCTCTTGGTCTATTAATAGTTTCCTTAGATAAAAGGAGAAATACGTCTTCAAAAGAAGATTTGAATAAGTACTTATGAGGGGTGAAGACTATTGATTTTTGTTGCTGATGGAAAGATATGTCTTCAAGTGAAGTCTTATCCTAGTTAATTATGAGATGACCTCTTGTTCATAGTACATGATCATGTGCTTGGTCTTATGCTGTCATATGATCGTTCATATATAATTTTCTAATGAGATAGGGAGATATGTTTTTAAAAGAAGCTTTCTAGTTCTTCATACAGACTACTAGAGAAAGTATTGTAATAAGTGGTGTGAGATGCACCACATCATTATTGTTGTATCTCATTTCACATTATCTGGTTGTCAAGATTAAGATTTTCTATCAATTAGGATATTAGATTAGATTTGTTAATATTAGTTTCTATCTTTAGATTTTCTTATCTTATATAAATCCTTGACTAGGGTCAATATAATTCACCCAGTTTTATTAGTAAATTTCATTTCTTGTCATGGTATTAGAGCAGGTCATCCATTGACTTGTGTTATCTTGATCTTCGTTCTAAGTGCGTTGTTCCTCCTGGACTATTTACATGGTGAAAGAACCTTAAACGGTAAGAGCGGATTCGGTGAGAGATTATCATCCTATCAGCCTAATTGGTAGTACTTACAAAATTATCTCCTAGGCGTTCGCTTCCAAGTTGAAAGAGGTGGTGGGATCAATTATTTCCCTGTTCCAAGGAGCCTTTGTGAAAGGTAGACAAATCCTGGATGGGGCTTTGATTGTCAATGAATGTATTGATTCTGGGATGAGAGAAGGGAAGCCCTGTATAGTTTGCAAAGAGAAATCTTATGACCACGTTAGTTGGGATTTCTTGGATTATGTTTTTGGTCGTATGGGATTTGGGTTTAGATGGAGGGAGTGGATGAAGGTGTGCTATTCTTTGACCTGGTCATCAGTGCCAGTGAATGGCTCCCCGGCTGGCTTCTTTAAGAGTTCAACGGGTTTGGGACAAGGGGATCCTCTTTCTCCATTCCTTTTTGTCATAGTGGTTTAAGTCTTGGGGAGGATGGCCACTAATTATCCAGTTTGCAGACGATAGAATTTTCTTCACTTAGGCGACCTACTGACAATTGAGATACCTCTGATGTATTTTTCATTGCTTTGAGGCTCTATCAGGTTTAAGGATCAACTTGTCCAAAAGTGAGGTGCTCGGGGGTGGGTGTTCTGAACAATGCGTGTGGGTTGGCAAACGGTTTGGGGGTGCAAGGTAGGGACTTTGCCTACTTCTTACTTGGAGCTTCCTTTGGGGGCCAAGTATAAGGACAAGTCTATATGGGACCCTGTGGTGGAAAGGTTTGGGAAAAGGCGAGGGGCTTGGGGCCTGGAAGAAGCGATATCTCTCTAAAGGTAGTAGAGTCACTCTTATCAAGAGTACGCTTTCCAGTCTGCCTATTTATTTCCTCTCTTTGTTCTCTCTTCCAGCTAGGGTAGCCTAAAATCTGGAGAAGGTGACGAGAGACTTTTTAGGGGAGGGAAGGCAAGATAACCACAAATTCCACTTGGTGGATTGGGTTACTATTTGTAAATCGAAGGAGGAAGGTGGATTGAGATTTCGACCCTTGAGAGATATGAATGTTGCACTATTAGAGAAGTGGCTGTGGAGATTTGGCGAGGAAGAAGGTAGTTTATGGAGAAATGTGATAGGAGGAAAACATGGGGAATGACAAGGTGGGAGGAATGGCGAAGTGATCTCATTTTCTTATGAAGTTGGTGTTTGGAAAGATATCTAGAAAGTTGGAGACAAATTTTGGCAGGGTATCCAGTACAAGGTAGGGAGAGGGGATAATGTTTGGTTTTGGGAAGACCTTTGGTGTGGGGATGAACCTCTACGGCTTGCTTTTCCGTCTCTTTATTAGATTTCAGACCTTAAAAGGGCGAAGGTTCAAGATTGTATGGTTGTCTCAGATGGTGTAGCTTCTTGGATCTTTGGCTTTAGAAGAAACATCAACGTTTGGGAGATGGAAAGCCTAGGGTCTCTTTTGTCCACTGTGGGTGATTGCTCCTACAGGTTTTTGAGGAGGATAGAGGGATTTAGAGATGGGATAAGAGTGGAGTTTTCTCAATTAGTTCTTTCTTCTTGAATCTGAAGCCGGCTGGCCCTAAGTTCTATTGTGCGTCGTTTGTGTGGGGGGATCTAGTTCCATCTAAGGTGGCGTTCTTTGTGTGGATTGCTAGCCTAGACAAGATTCTAACTGTAGACCATTTGAATAGCTGGAGTATGATGCTGCCGAATAGATGCTATTTGTGTAAATCGAGCATTGAGAACCTTAAATGGTAACAAAAAGACTATTGATAGAATGGACTTTCTTAGGTTGAAAGCATTCTAGGGATCTTTGAGGAACTTGCCTTTATAGGGCTTAAGATAACAGACCCCCTGGTCTATGAAATACGGTCCCTCCCAATTGGCTCGAAGCTTGTCACTACTGCGTTCTCGAGTACTCAGGATGACCTTTTTGAATACTAAGTCACCTGGGGCGAAAGAGTGGACTAGGACTCTCTTATTGTAAGTCCTCTTGAGTTGCTTCTGATAAGAGATCAGCCCTTGAAGAGCTTGGTTCCTTTTTTCTTCGTTTAACTCTAGCTCGGCCCATAGTAACTCATCGTTATCTCCCGAGTTTAACGAGGTGGTTTTGGTGGTTGGTAGGATGACTTCTATTGTGATAACGACCCCCACTCCATATGCAAGAGAATATGGGGACTCACCAGTTGGGGGCCGAGGTGTAGTCCTATATGCCTAGAGTACTTCATTTAGAGTTTCTACCTACCGACCTTTGGCGGCTTCCAACTTCTTCATGTTGTCGAGAAGTGTCTTGTTAGTTGCCTCCGCCATTCCATTCCCATGTTGATACTTGATAGTACGATGCCAAGAACTGTTTTTGGATGTCATGCTCTTGGCGGATTATAATGGTGGGCGTGATATTATCAGTTATGATCGTGTGGTATCCTGAATTGGCATATATTAGTTTTCTAGGATTTCGATGAAAGAAAAAAAGAAAAGAGAAAGAAAAGGGAAGATAAAAGAGACCAAAGAGAGAGTTGGATCAGTGTTCTTTAGCCCCAAAGTCCCATATTTTATTAATAGATATTTTAGATATTTACAACCAGGTTCCTAGACTATCAGAAAAATTAAAAGACAACCCTAATCTCATATGAATCAGAAAATAGGACATGTTCTAACATTCCCTCTCAAGCTGGAGCATAGAGATTATCTAACCTTAGCTTGGAACAACTACAATCAAAAGTAGTTTTCGCTAATGCTTTGGTAAAGATATCAACAAGTTGATGTTGAGATGATACGTATGGAGTGGAGTTCTCATGACTGGTTATTTTCTCTCGAATGAAGTGACAATCGGCCTCAATGTGTTCTATCCATTCATGAAAAACTAGATTAATAGCAATGTGAATAATGGCACGACTATCACAATATTCAGGTGACCATTGCTTTGTACAGATTCCGCGACTTGGTGCACTTACAAGGATTTCAGAATCGGACCATGCATCCATATGGAGACCTCTAGGAGAATGCACGACTGACTAACCACACTAACAACATATGATATGTCAGGACAAGTGATGGTCGAATAAATAAGTTTCCCAACAAGTCTTCGATATGCTTCTTGATCCACAAGAGGGTCACCATGATCAACCATTAACTTGTAATTGAGATCCATAGGAGTATCAATTGGTTTGGCTACTAAATTACTTGTCTCAGTTAGGAGATCCAACACGTATGTTACGATAAATTAATACCTTCTTTCGAGTGGGCTACTTCAATCCCGAGAAAGTACCTCAGAGGACCCAAGTCTTTAGTGCAAAAGTGTTTGCATAGGTGATGTTTCAGTATATGAATACCCTTCTCATCACTAGGGAAAAAAAGAAACACTCATTTGATTCTGGCAAGCCTCGACAAACCAATAGAGCTCCCATCACAATTAAGCTTTGTCCAACCCGCGTTTAGAGGTTTCCAATAAGCTTCATGACTACCTATGAAATCCTACTGTATGTGTTGTCCCAATTGCTAATTAACTCTGCCACATAAACAATTTAGAATTCCTTTATAATGAGAGGCCAATCCATCGTAAGCCTCTAATCCAGGTTGCAAATTTTTGGAATTGTGTGGCTAGCCTCTTAATTGTTCTTTGCTTCCGTTCCTAAGTAAACCCCAGAAAAGACAATGTGTATGTGTAGACTGTAGATGACACCCAGCATGTGAAATATGGAAATGTAATATAGTTTTTTAAGAACTTTCATAGCATACATGCTATCTAGTCTTTAATTCCTTGAACAATGAGCAGATGACACCCAATAAAGAACTTTCATAGCATACATGCTATCTGGTCTTTAATTCCTTGAACAATGTGGGAATTTCCTTCCGCAACCAATCTATCGTAAAATGACAATCAACTTTCTTGTGCTTTGTCCTCTCATGAAATACATGCTTGGAACAATGTGGATGATCATTTACTTATCATGTTGCATCTCCATAGGCAAAGAAACATCAGCACCAATATCTGGAAATAAACATTTCAAATGGCCTTTGTCATGATGTGTCACTGCAAACATGCTTTGTTGCTTCAATGAATGCATGCGGGATGGCAATTACAATACGTAACAATATGAAGTAAGACGAAAAAGTGATTTACATGACCTGTGATCGACAATTATCGGCCAGTTAATCTTTTTATTTATTTTTTATCAATCAACCTGTACTTGTCACTCTCTATCTACAAAACTTATGCATGCCCACAATTCTGTATTGTTAATGCATATTGTATATGCCATGATTAACTTTGTGCAGTAAAGTCTTGATTTTTCCTTAAGCTCTCATCTTCTTCTGGTTCAAAAGACTAAAATATTTCTTATTATTTTTCAATTGCTCGTCTGATTTTTAATAAAGCTTAATCAATGATGTTTTTTGTAGCAAGCCACATACATAGAGAATTCCACCGATTTCAAAGTTGGGAGCTATTCTGGTCATTCTAAGCATTTGAAGAATCATCAAGAATGGGAAAAAGAGACTGAACAATATGAGGTTAGCCACATGATATGGATCCAATGTCCTTTCATGCATATGAAACTGGAGCTTTACGTATTCAAGTAATTAGATATTATTATAGATCTGATAAAGAACTTGATGCTTTGACATTTGCCTACAAGTTGGGGTTTCCCATTGCTTTCCAGTGTTGGAACTCCATTTGAGAGGATTTCTTGAATATGGCAACCGAGTTCCATAGAAAAGGCTTCATTGATACTTTGATAGTAGCTTTAACTCTATTTTCATCTTTCTTATGCCAACTCTATGTTCCATAGAAAAGACTTTCGCCTTTCGGCCTATTAGCTTAGTGTGATGTGCCAACAAGGTTATTTTTAAGGTTCTCACTTCTAGATTTGGAGAGATGTTAGGGTTTGTTGTATCTCCCTCTTAAGGGGTCTTAAGAGGCGTGAAATTCTTGGTGGCTTTCGTCGACAACAATTTTCTCGGGTCAAGTACACAAAAATATTGTCCAAAATGTTTATTCGTTTTATCAAAATAAAGTACTAGTAAAATGTGGGTGTGCCTCTTGACCTTACATTCTAAGCAAGAGCAATCTTTGATCCTTGAATTACGATTCTGTGGAAAAGTACACTGCAAAGGATTAGGTATTTTGTCGTGGTATGAGGGGGGTGCATAAAGATAAGGGAGTGTTGCATGAAGCCATCTATTGGTTTGTGGTTGAGGGGGCTGAATTGTGGCATATGCTTGGTTCTTCAACTTGCAAAGAGCTTTTATGTGAAGGATGTAAACATTGCGTACAGTATTCCAATGTTGATGAATAGGTGGGTCTTTCTGTAGGAAGCTTGTTTTAGTAGGGGGTGTAGGGTGTCATATTGCACTTTCATAGGTGTACGAACGTATGGAGAATCTAGAGTCCTTTGGGTGCTCGTTTGGAGACTCTTGTGTCTTCTTTTATTAGAGGGTTGATGTGGCCTTTGGTAGGTTTTTTGTTCGGGTCCGGATATTACCACCCACGGTTTTTACGAAACCACCCACAATATGATGCCACCCACCATATATATATATATATATATATATATATATATATATATATATATTTTTTTTTTTACAAACACACCCCCTCCCTGTTTTGTATGATACCACCCACAAAAAAAAAAACAGAAGAAGAAGAAGCGCTTGCCCTGCCCCACTGGCAACCGCATCACCACACTCTCTGTCTCTCTCTCTCTCTCCAGCTGGGCTGGCCGTAGGTTACACAGTCCCCATGGTTGGGTTGGCCATGGGGATTGTGTAGCCCACGACTAGGCTGGCCATGGACTACACAGTCCCCACGGTGGTTCTGCATCGTGGGGCGGAGGTAGTGGTGACGGCGGGATCCTCCTCTTCTTCTTTTCTTTTCCTTCTGGTGATATTTTTTTCAAAGGTGGGTGGTTTCATAAAACTTGGGATACATTTGTCATTAAATTTCTTTTTTGGTTTTTTTGTTAAGTGGGTGGTTTCATAAAAACCATGGGTGGCAATATTCGGACCCTTATGCTACGGAGAATGGTCACTGTCTCGGTAGGTTTTTGGGACTTGGTCACTTCCATATTTGTGCCAGGTTACTCTTTGATAAGGCACTGGTGGTTGAGCAGTTGTTGCTTTAAACTTAGTCATCTTCTAAGCATCCCTCTGGTGCCTATCTACACGGTTTGTTTTTATGTTAAGAAACGTCTTTGTGGGTACGGTGGTTTCCCGTCTTGTGCAAAGTCAACTTTCTTCGATTCAAACTTTGTTGAGCCGGTTGTTGGGCTTTCTATATTGGTGGTTGGGGGATGAGTTGGCATCCTCCAGACCCGTGATACCCAATAGGTTCCTATCCTTTTTTGTATGGGTAGGAGAAGGCTTGTAGATTGGCATGTGACCTAGCTTGGTTCGTTTGTTGGCATCCTTGATCCTGGAGCCTTGGAGCATTAGAGCTTTAGGCTAGCTTTACTTGGCCGGTATTTGGGGCCTCAATCTTTGGGTTGGTTTCGTTTGAGGTGGTTTGGCTTCCATCTTTGACGGGTTGATATTGCAAGCAGTGGCTATGAAACGGTTTGAAGTCTTGGTCATGAGCCATGTTTCAGTTAGTTAAAATTGAGACATCTTAACTGCAATGGTATGATATAACCGTGACAATGGCGATACAAATAGAGACAAATACCCAATGTATGATTCCATTCAAATGTGACCTGCCAATAATAAATTCATCGTTCTAGTCACCCTCGAGACTGAGACGTCTTGGCCGGGAAAAATTTTGGTGTCCTTTTCAGGCTCTTTGAAAAACTTTGATGTCCACAGGGGCTCTGTTGAGCCCAAAGCTGATGTTAGAGCCCAAAGCTGACGTTGTTTTGCTTTTCGAGAAGTAAAGTTCGACCATTTCACACATATGCCTTTAATATGTTTTTGATAGGGCATTCCTTTTCATGCCTTGTATCTTGTGATGGTTGTTATCATATACGTATTTACATATTTCCATGTATAAGTGGTAGTTCAATAAATACCTCCTTTGAGGGGTATACTTGTCTTTTGTAATGTTTTACATATATAATATATGTTGGAGTCATGTGACCACACACATGACATCCTTTCTCATCTCTTCTTTTTTTTCTTTATCTTCTCTACCTTGAAATCCTAAACCTAAACCTAACCCTAATTCACCAATCCAACTTGGTATCAGAGCCTGGTTAAGGAATTTCTGAAGGCATTCAAACCAGATATTAAACAGGAAAGTGATGACGCCATCAAGGCCATACGGCTGACGTCAGTAGCAGTATGAACATGGTACCCCTCTCAACTTCAAACTCCATCTCTTTGAGTATGATTTTTCCTATTTTTGGCGGTATTTTGGGGAATTTTTTGAGTTGATTTGGTTGAACTTTTGTTCATTCTTCTCGAATATTGGAAAAAACCCATTTTTTAAACTAGCGTGTTTCTCGAGCTCTTAACAGACTTTTTTGGGGGATTTGTTGATTCGATCTATCCCCCCCCGATACCAACTTCGAATGGATCCATGCCTTTTTGAAGGTTCTGAAAGGATTTTTCTCCTCCATAGTTATTGCCGAAGGCTAGTTTAGCTTATTGGACTTGCGGTTTGGTCGAAAACCTATCCCATCTTTGCTCCATAGCATCTTCCATGGGTTGGACTACTCTATGACGTTTTTGGCTATAGATGTGCTTCTTCCATGCCTTTGCGGGGCGAATATCTCTTCCTCAAGGCATTTCTGATGTGTTCTGGAGGTCTGGTTGGGTGTATATCGACCATCGACCGTTATTTCTTTTCTTGGCTCTTGGATACCTCCAACTTGGCTATTGTAGGGTTGTTACTCTCTTTGTTCGTTGATCTGCTATGACTACTATGGCACCTATCTCGGAACCTCCCTCATGATTCATTTTGAGCACGGAAGCCACCTCCAGAGGGATTGGAGGGCCTATGGTGCATCAACTGGTATATGAGAACCCCGGGTTGTAGATTACCTCTGTGAAGCTTGATGGGAAGAATTATTTGGAATGGGTTAGGGATGCCCATTTGTTTATTGGAGGCTATGGGAAGAGGGGACATTGCACAGGGCGTACTCTTGAACCTCCCGAGGATGATCCTATGTTTGAGAAATGAGAAACCGAGAACCTCACAGTCCAATCTTGGCTTCTCAATTGCATGGAGCGTCACATCACTAGGGGTTTCCTCTTCATGCATATGACTTAGGATGTTTGGGAGACTGCAAAGAAGACATTCCCAACAGGAGAACACTGGTAGGGCTTGTTGTCAGGGACCTACTTGTAATATCTTATATTCTACAGGGGGCCCTTGTAATATTGTAAAACTTCACTTAATATATATATTGGGTGAAATCGTGTAGGCTATTCTAAGCTCTACACGATTTCTCCTCTTCTCCCAATTCTCTTCTCCTCTCCTCTCTTCATCTCTAACCCTAATCTCTTATTCTGGTTACGATCCAAGATTACAACATGTTATCAGAGTATGGTTATGTTACCATGGCTTAATCCTAGAGGTCTGAAGAACCCTAGGGATTACGAAATTCGATGCGAAGGGCTTTCCAAAGAAGGAGATCATCTCCCATGGATAGCCGCAGGCTTTAGAAGAGTTTGAAACCTTAGCCGCCCACTCCAGAAGCCTGGAGAAGAGCTATCAGGCATAGCCGCCCACTCCAGAAGCCTGGAGAAGAGCCACCAAGCCTAGCCGCCCCTTCCAAAAGGTCAGAGAAGACCCTCTGGACCTAGCCGCAGGTCTCAGAGGAGTCCAGAACCTCTCCCTAGTGCTACCGCACCTATCCAGGAACCTTTTTTAGGTCCTCGGAACCATTCACAAGTTTCCCGCGGGTGGTTTTTTCTCCAATAGAAAATCTATAAAGAAATCAGCCAAACTCCGCAGCAGCAGTTCGGGTGATTTCTTATCAGAAAAGTCTTCTCTACTACCATGAGTACATCTGAGGAGTCATCTTCTGCCAAGTCAGAGATTATTGTTGCCCCACCCAGTCTGGGAAGTCATGGTGATCACAGCCCGGGCCTACAGATCACTACGGTGAAACTCGATGGGACCAACTACCTCGCATGGTCTCAATCTGCCAAGATGTACATCACCGGACGAGACAAAGCCGGCTATATCACTGGACGCATTACTGCACCTGATTCCTCCGATGCTGCGTTTGAGAAGTGGGAAGCGGAAAACTCGATGGTCATGTCATGGCTGCTTCACTCCATGCATCCATCGATTAGCACATGTTTCCTCTTTCTCCCGACTGCCAAGGATATATGGGACACTGCATCTCAGACCTACTCCCAAGATGGGAATTTTGCTAGGATGTATGAACTTCAGCAGGAGATAGCACATCTGAAGCAAGGCGATCTTCCTTAGGGATCATACTACGCTGCGTTACGTAGCAAGTGGGAAGAGGTAGATCACTACCAGACCTACACCCCTGCATGTACCAAGGATGCTACGGAGTTCCGGAAGATGATTGTGCGCGGACGCATATTCGAGTTTCTTGGTGGCTTGAACCAGAGCTATGAACAGGTTCGAGCAAACATCTTGGGCAGAGATCCACCGCCCGTCGACCATTGCACAGGTCTACTCCTACATCCAGAGCGATGACAGCAGGAGGAGAGCCATGAGCTCTAAGACAGATGTTGATGTTCATTTATCTGAGAAGTCTGCCTTGGCCACTCAGAAATTGAGCAAACTCACATCCAAGAAGGATGGGGATCTTGATGATCGTGATCGACTCAGATGTGATCACTGTGGCAAGCGTCGCCACACTCGGGAGACCTGCTGGAGTCTTCATGGTCGTCCCGCACAGTTCTCTGGGGGGAAGCAAGGCTCCTCAAAGAAGCCCTCTGGTAGCAAACATGGAACCTCAGCTGCTCATGCCACCAGTCAAGATTCCTCTGATGTGACCCCTTCCTCTGGGCAGTCCAACACCTTCTCTAGCATGGACATTGACAGGCTTCGACAATTACTTACTCAGCTTGATGGCCCTTCCCCACCTACATCATCCTTTGCTCAGACAGGTACATCCCATTCAGCCCACCATGTGTCTACGGCACCCATTGGTCCTTCCTGCATCATTGATTCTGGTGCCTCCGATCATATGACTGGTATGCCATCCCTTTTCTCCACCTATAATATCTGCTCGGGTAAGGACAAGGTCCGTGTGGCCGATGGCACCTTCTCCTCTATCTCAGGGAAGGGCACTATCTCTGCCACACCTACTTTGTCTTTATCCTCTGTACTTCATGTTCCTAAATTCACCACTAACCTGCTTTCTGTTAGCCATCTTACTAAGAGCCTAAACTGCAGTGTTACCTTTTTTCCTACTCACTGTGTTTTTTAGGACTTGGAGACGAGGCGGATGATTGGCAGTGGTCGTGAGGATGGTGGATTGTACCTGCTCGATAGCCAGCCGACTTCATATTCTGTTGCACATCAGTCTAGTGCCAATGTCAGTAGTTCTAGCGTTAATAAAGACCTGTTAATGCGATGGCATAACAGGCTAGGTCATTTACCGCTTTCAGTCATGAAGAGTCTGTTACCTCAGTTTGCGTCTATTCCATTTTTTGAGTTCAACTGTGAAACTTGTGTACTTGCAAAACAATGTCGGGTGTCTTTTCCGACCAGTAATAAAAAAAAAGTACGTTTCCTTTACAGCTTGTGCACTCTGATGTTTGGGGACCCAATCCCACCACTTCTATCTTTGGTTTTCGCTACTTTGTGGTTTTTGTGGATGACTACAGCCGTTACACTTGGATCTACCTTATGAAATCAAAAAATGAGGTGCATTCTATCTTTCAGACCTTCCATAAAACGGTGTGCAATCAATTGGGCACCACCCTAAAAGTCCTACGCACTGACAATGGGGGGGAATACATGTATAGTGGCCTTGCCTCCTACTTTGAAGAGCATGGAATTCTTCATCAGACTTCATGTGCCGATATACCTCAACAAAATGGGACCGCTGAGCGAAAGCATCGCCATGTCCTAGAGGTTGCTAGGGCACTTCTTCTTGGTACTCGGGTACCCAAGGGTTATTGGGCTGACGCTGTGTTGACGGCATCCTACTTGATAAAACGGATGCCCTCTCGTGTCTTGGGGTCCAAGTCTCCCCTTTCACTCCTATTTCCTTCCTGTCCTGTGTTCTCAATTCCACGTAAGGTCTTTGGTTGTGTTTGCTATGTTCACGCCCATCACAGGAAGGACAAGTTAGATCCGAAAGCCGTTCGATGTATATTCCTTGGCTATTCGTCCACTTAGAAGGGATATCGGTGTTTCCATCCCTCTACCCGTCGTCGGTTTGTTTCTCTAGATGTTACATTTTTTGAGAGTCTTCCTTTCTTCTCAGTTGATCGGACTTCTCTTCAGGGGGAGCTTGGGAGTATTGACGAGAGTCCGATACCTCCACGGGGAGATTCCTCAACCAGTACCCCTTGATTTGCTTGATGAGTCTCCTGTACCCTTGTCCTTATCTCCTACTGACACTGTGCCACAAGATCCGCAGCTGAAGACATATGCCAGACGACGTCAAAAAGAGAAACAGTCCACCATCCAAGCTCACTGTCAGGAAATCCAACTCGATCCAGGTAATCGTGTCTTCAGTGATCCTCATGATGATATGTCTGTTACTCCTACTATCCTTCCCATAGAATTGATGTACCTATTGCTCATCGGAAGGGTGTTCGGAACTGTGTTACCAAGCACCCTATCTCTCACTTTGTTTCCTATCAACAGCTCTCACCATCCTACAGGGCATTTGCTACTTCCCTATCCAGTGTCGCTCTGCCATCCGGTGTCTCAGATGCCCTCAGCCAGCCTCAGTGGAAAGCAGCCATGCTAGAGGAGATGACAGCTCTAGAAAGGAATGGTACTTGGGATTTGGTTCCATTGCCTAGAGGAAAGAAACCCGTGGGGTGCAAGTGGGTATATACAGTGAAATACAAAGCAGATGGAAGCATCGATAGGTACAAGGCCCTTCTCGTTGCAAAAGGGTACACACAGACTTATGGGATTGACTACCAGGAGACGTTTGCTCCAGTGGCCAAGATGAACTCAGTTCGAGTTCTGTTATCTCTCGCGGCAAACTTTTCTTGGCCCCTCCACCAGTTGGATGTCAAGAATGCCTTCCTCCATGGTGATCTAGAGGAAGAGGTCTACATGACAGGTCCTCCGGGGTTCAGTCCGACTGGGAGTAAGGAACTTGTATGTAGACTGAAGAAAGCCTTGTATGGGCTTAAACAGTTACCAAGGGCTTGGTTCGAGAGGTTCAGTTCCGCAGTCAAGAAGATTGGCTACTCGCAGAGTCAGGCGGACCACACTCTTCATTAAGAAAAGTGAAGGTCGTCTTATTGCTCTTATTGTATATGTGGATGATATCGTGGTCACAGGAGATGACCTAGATGAGGTTTGTAGATTGAAAAAATACCTCGGCACAGAGTTCGAAATCAAGGATCTGGGAACCTTGAGATACTTTCTGGGCATTGAGGTTGCTAGGTCAAAGCAGGGTGTGTTTATCTCACAGAGAAAGTATGTACTTGATCTCCTTCGAGAGTCAGGAAACTTGGGAGCTAAACCAGCCGATACGCCTATAGAGCAGCAACATCGGCTGAATCCTGTTGATGGGGATCCCATTGCTGATGCAGGCCAGTTCCAGAGACTTGTTGGGCGTCTCATCTACCTTTCACTGACACGACCAGATATTGCATACGCAGTCAGTTCATGCATGCCCCTCGCTCTCCACATCTTGAGGCAGTACACCGAGTGTTACGCTATCTTAAGGGGGCTCCAGGGAAGGGTCTCCTGTTTAGTAAGAATGGGCACCTGCGAGTTGAAGCTTATACAGATGCTGACTGGGCAGGTTCAGTTACTGACAGACGTTCCACATCAGGGTACTGCACGTATGTGGGAGGTAATCTGGTGTCATGGCGCAGCAAGAAGCAACCAGTTGTCGCCCGCTCCAGTGCCGAAGCAGAGTACCGTTCTATGGCTCATGGTGTATGTGAGCTTCTATGGTTGAAGACTATGCTCAGTGAGCTCGGATATCCTGTCAAAGGGTCTATGCAACTGTATTGTGACAATAAAGCAGCCATCAGCATTGCTCATAATCCAGTTCAACACGACAGGACAAAGCACCTTGAGGTAGACCGGCACTTCATCAAAGAGAAACTTGGTCAGGGACTTATTTGCACACCGTATGTCCATACTGCTGATCAAGTTGCAGATGTGTTAACTAAAGGTGTTACTAAAGGGATCTTAGAGCACCTGTTATCCAAGCTGGGCATGATAGATATCTTCGCACCAGCTTGAGGGGGAGTGTTGTCAGGGACCTACTTGTAATATCTTATATTCTACAGGGGGCCCTTGTAATATTGTAAAACTTCACTTAATATATATATTGGGTGAAATCGTGTAGGCTATTCTAAGCTCTACACGATTTCTCCTCTTCCCCCAATTCTCTCTCCTCTCCTCTCTTCCATCTCTAACCCTAATCTCTTATTCTGGTTACGATCCAAGATTACAACAGGGCTTACCAGTTGAAGCAAAGTATTTCTCGTCTCCGTTTGGGTGATAAGTCCCTTTCTGAATACTTTGCGACTATCCGGAGTATGTGGGAGGAGCTTGATTATTACTACTCCTACCATCCTCCTACCCCAGAGGTAGTTGTCAAGTACCAGAAGCATGTTGAAGAGGGCCGAATATTTGATTTCCTCTCAGGACTCAATCCTTCCAATGAGTTGGCCAGGATTTAGATCCTCAACAGCCGGATGCCTCTGCCTACCCTCAGTGAGGTCTACTTGTATGCGCAGAGTGAGGAGAGCCGCCGCCTACCTCTCCAGGATGAGTCTCCAGTTCACGAGTGATCAACGCTTGTCACATCCTCTCACATTCCTAATCAGTCTGCATTTGCTTATGCTTCTCAGCCCCAACAGTTTCAGAGGAGTAGGCCCCTTAAATTTTCTGCTCCTTCAGCTGGACGACCCTCCTCCTCCAAAGAGAGGCCCAAGTGTGATTTTTGTGGTCGACTTGGCCATGCTGGAAACTCCTTGGTCAACCTCAGTCTCATGCTCCTCGCTCCAGCTAGTCGGGATTTTCTAGTGCCCATTCTGCTATCATGGATGCTTCTGTGCCTTCTCAGGGCCAGCCTTTGCAGAGTTCTGCTACGATGACTTCTCCCAGTCCTTTGGCAGCTTTCGAGCTTGCAGGCATTCGGCAGTTGCTCTCCCAGTTGGATAGTCCTGCCACATTGACCTCCTCATTTGCTCAGTTAGGTTTTATTAGACATGCCCATCATGTGTCCACTCCTTCATCCAGTCCCACCTAGATCATTGATTCTGGGGCTTCAGAGCCCATAGAGAAATCGAGCAACATCAAAGTCTTCTATCTATTTACGTTGTTTTACCAGATCAGATGTAAGGGGTTGATAAACTTTCAACTCATTCCGAATGTTTTGAAGAGCTGAATAATACCCAGCAAGTGGTTTCTCACCCTGCTGCAAAGTGAAGTGTTCTTCAACCAACTGATACGTCCTTGTGATGTTATTCTCTCCAGAATACATCTTCCCAACTTGTTACCAGATCTCCTTAGCACTATTTAGAAACATCAAATTAATGCTAATTTTCGAATCCATACTATTCCATAGCCAAGTCATGATTTGGGCATTCTCCTGCACCCACTCTGAAATGTTACTGGCATCAGACTTTGGCTTTTCTTCAGTCAAATATTTCACTTTCCCTTTGGGCGTGAGAAATACTTCAACAGCTTTAGCCCAGGGAACATAATTACTTCCATTGAGTTTAATGGAAGTCATCTGGATATTAAAGAAATCCCTCGGCACCACAACCTTATTTTTATCATCCATCATTGCTCACCAGAATATCACAGAGCTAAACAATAGCAAAACGAGCTGGATTCAAACCTTTTTTTTTTTTTTTAGGATTTAAACCTTCCGTGACAACTCCTTTAACGATTTTCTGCTAGAGAAAATCCCAAACGAGAAGCAAACCACTTCTAAAATCACTCTGCATTATCCTGGAAGCAAGATAACCAATCACAAGACCTGCGATTTGCTCAGAACATGCAAATAGCAGGTGCGATTTTGGCCAGAAAGGAATCTCTCAGATTCTCGACCCCTGCGATTTTGCCTAGAGAGTAATCTCTCATCATCTGATGTCTGCGATCTACCCTGGAGGCACAACTAACAGACATCAACTTCATCTGAGAACAATCTCCTCAGTTTTGCGGTTTGCCCCGAGAGGACTTCTCTCAGTTGCAGGAGAACTTCTCACACACCCAAGGTTTAAAATTTCGTTTCGGATGAATGTCTCGGTCAAGAGAAAAACCGAGACAAACTCCGAAACGAACGAAACATTGAAAAAACGAAATTTTCGAAACATTTCCGAAACATTGCGAAACATTACGAAATATTACGAAACATTACGAAACATTCCGAAACATTACGAAATATTATTCAAAATCATTAAATTATATATTTTTTTATTTTTTATTTTTTGGATTGTATCGGATTGTCTCGGCGAAACAAACCGAAACATTACGAAACATTCCGAAACATTACGAAACGAAACGAAACATACGAAATATTCAATGTTTCGTTTCGGTTTCCTTACGAAACGAAACATACGAAACATTACGAAACATTCCGAAATTTTAAACCATGCACACACCACGCATAAATACCAAACAAAAGCCACGATTTTCATTAGTTTTGCATGATGGCCTTCTCAACTTCACATACAACCTGTGGTCGAAACCACCACCACACGATCTAGGTTTTTCACAAAACCCTAGATTTATTTATTCACCACAGAAGAGGAAAAGAAGAAGAATGAATAAAAAAGAAGAGAAAATAAAAGAGAAGTGAACCCTAGAAACGCAGGATCAATGCTTTGATATCATGTTAAGATCTAGGGTTTCATAGATGAGAGAAAGAGAGAAAAATAGTGGGAAAGATGGGATAATCGAATTAGGTAGTATTGCCCTAATCGATCCCCTTTTATATTAAAGCTTAAAAGAAAGGGTAAGGACATTAATACCCTTACACGTTCCACATATATACCCACATGCATAAACAATAATAACTAACAAAAATCAAAGATGAGGTTCATTCTATCTTTAAAGGTTTTCATAAGATGATCCAAACCCAGTATGGTATCTCCATCAAGGTCTTTCGTTCTGACTACGAGTAGAGAGTATATGCTCGTAGGTCTCCAACATTATTTTTTAGACCATGGGATTTGTCACCAAAATTCCTGCAACTACAGCCCTCGGCAAAATAGTGTAGCTGAAAGGAAAATGCATCATTTGACTGAGGTAGCTCGATTTCATTTAATCGGCTCCAATGTCCCCAAATCCTATTGGTTTGATGCTATGTTGACTACTGCTTAATGGACTAACAGAATGCCATCTCGTGTGCTCAACATGAAGTCTCCTCTTCAGGTCCTTGCTCCCAGTTCTTCCTTATTCGCGGTTCCTCCTCGTATCTTTGGGTGTGTATGCTATGTACACATCCTGGGTCCCCATCTTACCAAACTGGATCCCAAAGTTCTTAAATGTGTCTTTCTTAGTTACTCTTCTACCCATAAAGGGTTTAAGTGTTAGCATCCTTCATCCGCGAAAAAGTTTGTATCTATGGATGTCACCTTTCGTGAGGAACTTCCATTTTTCTCCTCCCTCTCTCTTTAGGGGGAGAGTAGTAGTGAAGAGAGGTGAAATGTTCCTCTTCCTGCTATATCCCTATGGGCTATGTCCTCCTCTAGTGATTGACAGTGCTCATGGAGCTCAAAGTCTATAGCAGAAGGGAGAAAGCCACTGCTGCTCCATGTTATCGGGGACATATTTTATACGTGTTCTACATGTAAAGGGTAGTTTTGTAAATACCTCATAGTGAGGGGTATTTTAGTAATGGCCTTCATATAAATAATAGTTTTGGGAGTCATGTGAACTATACATGACATCCCCTTTCTCTCTTATCTCTCTTCTCTTCTTCCATTTGTGAAACCTAACCCTAGAAGATCTTCCAACTTGGTATCAGAGCCTCAAAGAACAAGAATCACTAAAGGAGAATCGACCAGAGGACTTCCAGACAGGTTCGGCCAGACTGACGATGATGTCATCAGCGTCGTACGACTGACATCAACAGCCATACAGACAGGGTTGCAGTTCCAGAACCCTCCCTCTTGGTTGAAGGTGATTTTATAGGATTTTTGGTGATTTTTGCCGAATTTTTTGGGGCTTTTCTGATGTTGCCTTAGCCCGTTTGTGTAGAATATTCTGAATTTTTTTTTTCTGATCTTTGGATGTTTCTGATCAAAAAAGGGGTTTTGTGCACTAGTTTTTTGCTTACTTTAACTCACTATTATGGTAGCAGTCCATTGCCACTAACCCTCATCAATTCTATAGCAAATGTGGACTTCGGTGAAGTATTTTCCCCCATTTTTTCATACCGCCGGTGGCTTTTTTAGCCATTTCTAGGCTCGATCTCAAATCTCAGCCCTATTGCTTCCTTTGGGTGAGTTTGTTTAGACTTTTAACCCTCCTCTACACTGGATCTAACCTGTGAGAGATGGATTTCCCTCTCAAGTGCCTCTTATTTCCATGCCTTTGTGTATTTTGGGCTCTTTTCTGAGCCACACACCACTCAGATCTACCCCAGTTAGTGTTTGAGTTGTCGCTAGCCATCTTCGTGTCATGTGTTCTACCTTGGTGTAGCTATGTCTACTGAAGGGAATCCTGGAGAGTCCACAGTGGATATGGAAGCCACCTCTAGTAGTGACAGAGGGTCTATGGTGCCTCCATCTGTCTTGGAAAACCCTGGATTGTAGATTATGACAATGAAATTAGATGGAAAAAATTATTTAGAGTGGTCACAGGCAGCCAGGATGTTCATAGGCGGCTGTGGGAAGATGGGTTATATTACGGGTCGTGTTATTGAACCTGCAACACCCGACGATCCACTGTATGAGAAATGGAAGATGGAGAACCTCACTATGATGTCTTGGCTCGTTGAAATTAGTGTTTTTCCACGTCGTCGGTTACGGAAACCCTCAAGTTCAACATTATTTATAATTTCTCCGAATTGATTCACTTAATCTGCAAATAAGCAGACTTGCACAATGGCTCGTGTCGGATATCGTCCGCACTCGGGATTAGTTAGCACAATAAGAAACAAGAATAATTAGAAAATGCTTAGATTAAATGGAAGGGTGAGAATGGTGGAGGTTGATTTAAAATATGCTTGAGATTGTTGTTAAAACTATTATAATGAAAAAAAACATAAGAGAAACGAGAATGAAAAACACAATAAATGAAAACAACTTAAACTTGAATTTAAAACTTGTTCATTAAACTAAAAACAAATGCTTACAATGCTTGTTCAAATGTTTTACAACGGAAATAACATTAAACCAAATTAATTTAGAAAGCCATTAAAATATTACCCTAGAAAGCATGTAAAGGTAGAGAGGGAAAGAAGAGAGTGAAAGAAGGTAGGAAGGTTAGAGAGATGAATTAAAGAGAAACTTACCATTGAAGAGGTAGATAGTGCAACTTTGATTGGATTGACCTCAATAGGATTGAGGATTGTAGTCTTTGATTGTGGCGGATGGAATGGGCAGCAAGGAGACGTTGCTATTTGACGCTTTGCACCTCGAGGTGGAGGCGTTAATGGTGAGCTCGCCGGAGAAGAAGGGTGAAGAAGAAGAAGAGAAAGAAAGAAGAAAGAGAGGAAGAGAAGGGGGAGGGAACCAACCCAAGAAGGAGAGATCGTAGATCTCTTATAGACTTTTTTTTTCCTTTTTGCTTGTACAAATGATGACCGTTGGATCTAGAGTTGGGAATGGGTTAGTTAGATGAGAGAGAGAGTGACTAGGATAGAGAGATATGGGGGAGAGAAGAATCGGTCAAGTGAGACCAATTCTCTCTTCTTGTTGCAAATGGGCATGGACATGGGCATGGGCATGGGTATGGGCATGGGGCATGGGTCAGGGGCATGGGCATGGGTATGGGTCATGGGTCATGTGCCTCGGTCATGGGCCAAGATAGATAGAGAGAGAAATAGGAGAGAGGTGAGAGAAAAATACAAAAATAAAAGCATTGGAGGGTCTTGAACCCTGGTCTTCTTTATTCTCTCTCGTCCGCTCCACCAATTAGTCAAACTTATCCTTTGATGTCAATTGGTGTGGCATTTAACACCTAAGTCCTTCTCTTGGTCTCCAGCTATTCTTCTCTCTCTTAGTCTTTGTTCCGGCTCTACGATCTTTTAACTTTGCTCGTACATGTCTTCTATCTTTTTATCCTAGCATGTTGGCTCTTTAAGCTTTGATAGAAGTCTTCTATGGTTGATCGTGGGCCCGCCAGTCCTCGAGAATCGCCCGATAGGGTCTCTTGCAAATGAAAAAGTGCGTAATGAGATTCAACTAAAACGGCTTGATACTGGACTATCCGAAATGCGTATATTTCATGCAGATAGTCGATTTTCATCTAAAGAATGCGTTCTACGCAATGGAAGAAACTCTTACGTGGAAAAGTCGACGAAAAGGTAAGTTTTACGTAGGAGAATGCGACATCGCAATAAGGATAATGGCTTAAAATAAGCACTTTTGAGCGAATATCACTCGTCAGCTCCAAGCAACCTCATATCAGTCGTGGCTTCCTTTTCTTAGTACTGCTCATGAGATTTGGGAATCTGCACGGAAGACATACTCGCAACTGCAAAATATTGGGCGAGCTTTCCAGCTTAAACAGAGCATCTCTCGCTCAACAGGAGAAGTCTCTTTCCTATTAATTTAACACCCTTCGGAGCATGTGGGAGGAGTTGGATCACTACCACGCCTTCCAGCCAACTGGTTCAAAGAACATCACTAGTTATCAGAAGTATGTGGAAAAGAATCGGGTCTTTGAATTCCTTTCAGGGCTCAATCCTGAGTATGAGCTGGCTAGGGTTCAGATCCTGAGTAATCGAGGGGATCTACCCTCACTGGAAGAGGTATATTCCTATGTTCAGAGTGCGGAGAGGAGACGGAGTGCTATGGCACCACATCCTCCTCCTGAGCGATCAACGCTTATTACGTCTTCTTATGGCAGTTCTAGCTCACAGTCTTAGCGCTTCTAGAAGCCGAAGGCTGCTCCTTCTACACCCTGTTAGCAGTATGCTCCTTCCACTACTAGGAAGCCCTCCAGGGAGAGGCCCAAGTGTGACCACTGTGGCAAGTTGGGGCATGTGAGGGACATGTGCTGGGTTCTATATGGCAAGCCGCCATGCTTTAGTCTACCTGGTGTCTCTGGCGCTCACTCTGTGAGTGGATACTCTTGGGGCATCTGCTGGGCAGCCTCTTCAGGGTTCTGCTTCCGCTCCTATGATCTCATTTGTTCCCGTCTCTGCATCCGAGATTGAGACTCTTCGACGCTTGCTCGCCCAGTTGGACGGCTCTTCTGTCACATCCTCTTGAGCCGTGATCATGAATAAGAAGCTCCGGCTAATATCCTGCTGCAAGTTGAGGAGCCATGACATAACTGTAAGGCCTTCGGTCTCCCATTGTCTCTATGTGGGATCAGCCTTGGCAGGTGTGTTAGCGGATGATTTGTTCCTGCGCACGTATTGTGTTGGCCCGACGACACTTTGATATACATAGTTGTTTCGCCCTTCCCCAACAGATCGATCTTTTGGGGTAAATGGTTTATTTAACATGGCATCAGAGCCTTATGGCCTAGGAGGTCGCGGGTTCAAGTCTCCAGCGGAGTGTATTCTCACCGAGGGGGAGTGTTAGTGGATGATTTGTTCGCGCGCACGTATTGTGTTGGCCCGACGACCCGTTGATATACATGGTTGTTTCGCCTTTCTCCAACAGGTCGATCTTTTGGGGTAGATGGTTATTTTACATGGTATCAGAGCCTTATGGCCTAGGAGGTCGCGGGTTCAAGTCTCCAGCGGAGTGTATTCCCGCTGAGGGGGAGTGTTAGCGGATGATTCGTTCCTGCTCACGTATTGTGTTGACCCGACGACCCTTTGATATACATAGTTGTTTCACCCTTCCCCAACAGGTCGATCTTTTGGGGTAAATGGTTATTTAACATGGACCTGTTAGTGTATTAGACAACTATTTACCCCAAAAGATTGACCTGTTAGGGAAAGACGAAACAACTATGTATACCAACGGGTTGTCGGGCCAACACAATACGTGTGCGGGAATACATCATCCGCTAACACTCCCCCTCAGCGGGAATACACTCCGCTGGAGACTTGAACCCGCAACCTCCCAGGCCTTAAGGCTTTGATACCATGTAAAACAACCATTTACCTCAAAAGATCGACCTATTGGGGAAGGGCGAAACAACTATGTAAATCAACGGGTCATCGGGCCAACACAATACGTGCGCGGGAACAAATCATCCGCTAAAAAGGTGCAGCTGTATCCCCAGTAAGGTGGTCTTGCTTCCCCCGGCCTCCAATAAATAACCGGGCAGCCTGTGCCCATTCCAAATAGTTCTTGCTATCAAGCTTGACTGAAGTGATCTGCAATCCGGGGTTCTTGTACGCCAATTGATGCACCGTAGACCCTCCTATGCCTCTGGAGGAAGCTTCTGAGCTCACATTGGACCTTGAGGGAATGTCCTCGCCAGATTCCTGAGTAGTCATAGCTATTTAGGTAGATGAAGAACCAAGAGAAACCACACACATATGCTGGAGAACCGAAAACAAGGCAATTGAAGGCCAAAAAAGCAACAAAACGGCCCTAAAAAGAGCTATGCAGAGCCCAAAGAGGGATGCAAAGGAAGAATATGCATCAAGGAAGGAGTGTTGATTAAACATCAACAAGATCAAAGAAACAACCACATATGGGTTTTAAGCGTTGCTGAAAATTGCAGCCACAAGAAAAAATTTTAGAAGCCGGCGGTAACTATAGGGTGAAGATCACCTCACCGAAACTCCAATCCTCCATGGAATAGCACATGCATGGATCCGATGGGTTCCTACAATTGTAGGGAGCCAAAAACAACCAACAAGGCCAGGAAAAAAATCCAAACAGATCAGACAAAGGGATAGAGAAAAAACTCAATTTTTTTGAATATTCGGGTAGAACATAAAAAACACCATGATAGAGGCTCTAAAAAATTCTCCAAAAATCACCATAAATCCTATAAAATAGAGAACTACCAGGAGGAGTTTCAGAAATTTTTGACAGACCTTGAAATCCGTGTCCAATCCTCGAAAAGTATGTCCAGACCTCGAAAAATGTGTCAATACATTGAAAAGCGTGTCCGTACGGCTTACGACGTTAGCCGTACGATACAATGAAACATCAGAACTCTACTGCTGTAGATCTTAAATCTATGCTCTGATACCAAGTTGAAATGGCGACTAGGGTTAGGGTTAGGGTTAGGCAGTCAAAGAGAAAGGAGAGGAGAAAAGGATGTCATGTGTAGGTCACAATGACTCCATAAATCTTATTTATATAAAGGAGCTATTACAAAAGACAAGTATCCCCCTTATGTCAAAGGGGTATTTACAGAATAACCAAACTACGCTAAATACGTATCTAATAACAGGATTCGACCTGATCCGAATACCTAAAAGCTAGGATCCAACTTAGACCTAAACACCCCAATTGGATGACCTTATATGGACCCATATGTAATCCATTTTCCATTTGGATTTAGTGTCATCAAAGCTTCGTCTAGCCAGGAACCAAGCGCTTAAAATAGGGCATAAGCAGGCACTTACCTTGGCCCTAAGGTAGTGTTTGGGAAGCGCTTCTCCAATGTTTGGCTGAGAAGTGCTTCCTTAGCATAAATCTCTATTTTGTTTGCAGAAGCACTTTGGCTTCCATCGTCTAAAAGAAATTAGAAGCGCTTTTTGAGAAACACGTCGGAGGGTTTTCTTAAAAAAGCGCTTCCGCACTTTTGTGGGAAGTGTATCACCGTCAAAACGGGCCTCACGTTTTGACCTTTTTGTTCCCACTGTTTCTTCCATATTACAAAATAACTTTTAAAACCCTAATACCCTTATTTAGGGGTATTCTTGACATTTTGACAGAATCCATAAGCTCACGGCTGGTTTTGCCAAAACAGCAATACCAGCTTCTACACACAGAACAACACTTCTCCAACATGATTTGGCAAATGCTATTCTATAAAAAGGGCTTCTCAACAGCTGTTTCTAGGGTTTCTGCAAAAGCGCTTTTCCGCACTGCAGAAACATTGCCAAAAAGGACCTAAGGCTTTAAGCGTTAAAGCATTTGTCGAGGCCATACATATAAAATTGATGTTATATGTTCTTTACATATTAGGAAGAGATTATACCAATAAGGTCGATGTTATATGTAATTTAAATATAACAAAAACTCCAAAGGTATATACATAAATAAACCTTATAAACGAACCATCCTTTAAACCCTAACAAGAGGTGAAAGTTAGCGTCCGGTTTCTCTCTTTTTTTAATGATTAATTGTCGGGATGTTGAGTAGTGAGACTTAAAGGATTTGGGGTCTGAGCAACTGACTTTGTTTGAAGTTTAACTGTTACGTTTTGGATTTTAAACTATTAGATGTGGCACTAAGACACTAAAGTATCTTGGTTTTGAATTATTAGATGTGGCACTGAGCCACTAAACTATTTCTTTTTTCTTTTGTGTGTATTTTGCATGAAGTTATTTATTACTTAGCAATTAGCTTTGCTCTTTCGTTCCTACTTTCGTACTGTGGCCATGTCCTTTATTTCCCTTTCCTTCAATTTTTTTAGCAAATTAATTTGTTTCCAATTCTTATAAAATAAACAAAAATAAATAAATTATAGTCTAGGTTTCTCATAAGCTTTGGTTATGTGTTGCCTCACCTAAGGGACCCTTGTTGACCAGGCCTTGCCTAAAGCTTTTAGCTACGCTGTTCAGATCACATATTAAAGATCCAAACCGCTAAATACAGGTTCAGATCGGATCAGATCTCGGGTCAGATCCACCCCATTTCATGCCCTAATCATATTGCTGCGGAGGAGGTCCGTGATGCTGTCATGCAGAGTTGTTCATAGTGGTAGAATGTGTCTCAAGCTTGTTAACTTTACTAGGAGATTCACAACTCACTAGGTGGAGTGGTCACTGCAGGAATATTTGTACACTTAGGCGTATACAAGGAGTTTTGTCACGCCCCAAATCCCGGGTCTACCGGACCCAACCTATGATCCAAAGTCCTCACCCCCGGGACCATGGGTCTTGGTTTCGGACTTCGGGTTGGACCGGGATGTCGCGGGTTGGGTCCGGTAGACCCAGGATCACGGCATGACAAGTTTAGTAATCTGATTGTCACCCAGTATTTGGAGGCTATGGCTAAGCAGCATAAGAGTCTTGAGATGACACACATGGGATTAATAAGAAAATAAACCTTTCGTGTTTCAATGCCTATGTACTAGCTTCCTGATATTGGGTATCTTTCCTCTTCTTCTACAAGAGAGATTGGCATGGAGGTTATGGTGGTCCACTATATTACTCCTGATGCTGGAGGGAGATCTCATCTTAGGTTTCTTGGGTTGTAATTCCATTCAAAATTCTAACATTGGAAGCATCCCATCTCTTTACAATAAATCCCCTCCTAGTTTTTTTTAAATTACTAAAAGTATATTTGAATTAGGGGGCAAAACTCCACTATACAGAAGATCTCTATCCATATAAAGAGCGGGATGTAGGGAAGTAGTCCCTTCTCTTTGCCACGCAGATGCTAAAAGCTTAATAAATCTGGTCCTTGTTATTTCAAAAATAATATACCTTATTAAGCCAATGTTGCTTAAGCTTCCACCTTACCTTTTCTTTTTCATTCTGTACTTGATTGTCTGTTTTTATTGAAAAAATGGCACGGCCTTTATACTTTATACCTAGAAGTTCCCGCAAACCTTTACAACACACAAGTACTGGGAAGCCATGCTCTTTGTGAGCCATATCATTATCATAGGTGACTGAGTGGAATTTTCTATGTTTGGCTTTTCTGCATTTTGCTTCTGATCTTTTAGTATGAGTAGCTGGCAATAATATATTCTGCTCTTTTAATGGAAAATCACGGTTACTCATGGTTAGTTGGTCACCATTTGTGTTTTAATCCTCTGTCTGTGCTGACTGGAGCTGTGCAGGTTCTTGTTATGACTCCTCAAATACTTCTACGAAATTTACACCACTGCTTTATCAGGATGGAGCTAATTTCACTTTTGATATTTGATGAGTGCCATCATGCACAAGTACAGAGCAGTCATCCTTATGCACAAATCATGAAGGTGCATGTGTTTCATAAACTAATGATCATGTTCAAATAATTTGGTTTCATTGCTCTTCGTGTAGCCTGATTTTCTAATATGAATTATGTTTACTATTATGTAGGAGTTTTACAAAACAAATGTCACGAAACGTCCCCGTATATTTGGCATGACTGCATCTCCTATTGTAGGCAAAGGTTATATATTTCTACCTTAGCTTATGGAGTTTTATACCAGTTCACTGATCTGACAACCAGCAGTTTATGATTCTTAGGTAGTACTAGTATTATCATACTTATGGTAATACCTAGTCTATATTATATAGATGGTGCATCTTATCAACCTAGACTGTCTAATCTTTGGACTGCAAGTGGGGGACTTCTTATACTGAAAATCAGCTTGAGCAAACGATTTTAACCATCCAATAGATTGACCTTTTTTAAGATATGCCTCCTTGTGTTTCTAGCCAAAAAACAACCAATTGGTTGGATGGTTAAAATCGTCTGGTGTGGCTAAATTTTGGCCCAACTCTAGATGGGATCCACAAGTTGGATTGATAAGACTACTCCCCCCATGTTTGGTAGAGGCCTATATACTATGAAAGCATGGTAGTCTCAATAGTACTGCACTTTTGATGTTTCCTAATCTATATTACACAATGGTGCGTATACTTATGAACTTGAACTTTTCAATCAATGGGACCCTGATAAGATTACTTTGACTGAAAATCAGCTTGATTGAATTACTTGAACCATAAGATAAATTATGGTTTGTCAAAAACATGGGCACATAAACCCTCGAATGTTTGAACAATGTCGTAATCAACCTAATGTGTGATTCGTAGGTGATTAATCTTAAAGCTAAAGTATGGTTGATGTAGGCTAGATTTGATTTAGATCTACAGTTCAAATCATAGATGTAAGATAGATTTATATTTCAAATCGTGTATCTACATTTAAAATTTGTTTTTAATTGAAATATAAATAACTAAATTTCAATTAACCTAACTAAAAATTTAAAATTCAAATAAAATAAAGGTAAAATTACATTTCAAGTTTCAACCTTAATTTAGTACAAACAAGTATTTTAGTGGATATAGGATTTATGTTGGACATGCTATTTTCAGTATAAAGGATCATAGAGTATCTTTGTATATCAGTGGGTATTGGTGTGTATTAGTGACAAAAGATATTTTGTTTTTAATATAACTGATTATAGGGGTCACTTGGTTGCTTTAAACATCTTTTTATAAGCTTAGTTGTGCATTAAATTCATTATTTTGAGCTTGTTTTGGTTTGTCTCGCTAATTTTCCAGTGTTTCGTTCCGTCTCAAGGTTTGTCTCGATTTTCACGTGACCGAGACATACCTCGGGACTGAGATTTTAAATCTTGACCATAACTTGCATATGGATAAGCTGATATTATTAAATTTATTTATGTAATATATAAGTGATAGCTGAAAATAAGATATTGATGAGAAATGTTTGAATACAAGTGTCGTCATGCATAAATATGTATGACACAATAATATTTCAGAAAATCGAGCTTTTTGTTACATAGTCTTTATATTGTCAATTAGTAAATGGTGGTTTTATTTGATTGCTTGCATGCATTTTTGTCTTTTTGAAATGTTTTAGTAGATATGTTAATCTTTCAGGTGGATCCAGTCAAGAGAATTTACCGAAAGCCATCAATAGTCTTGAGAATTTACTTGATGCAAAGGTGAGATGTGTAGATTACTATAAGTTTGAGGACTTTGGATACACACTCTTATTTATTCATATTGTATTATTTATGATAATTATTGTGAGGAATACTTGGACTGGGATACCACGTGTCAACCTCCAATCAGACCTCCATCACAGACAATGTGGTTGGGACGGCCATTTGAGGGGTGGGTCTCATCTAGGAGATCTCCCACCCAAAAGTTACGTGAATGAATTATCTTAACCTTTCTATCCATAGATCTTTTTGATATGCAATGACATTTCATTTAGCCTATACAAATAAAAAAAACAAAGTATTATGAAGAGATTCTATCAGTATTGCTTGGACAATTCTCTTGTTGACACCTGGGTGACCCTTGGACACCTAACAAAACACTCCTAGACATGTCAGGCATTGGTGACGTCAGTGAAATGTGACATGTCTGAATATGACGGAGTGTCTTTTGATACATTTCATATCATGAAATGGCAATAAAGAGAGAAGTTTTCCATGCCCACCATTTTAAACTATTTATCTTGTCTTGCCATAGAACCTTTTTTTTTCTTTTGCTATTGTAGGTTCTCTCACTCTCTAAGAAAGTTTTCTGCTAGAGAAATTCCTTGTCATTACTTATTTTGTTTTTCCTTATTTTGTAGTTTAATAACTTAATTAGTTAATGATAAGTGTTTCTGTAGTTGAATATTTGGAAATTGCCATGTCAGACATTTATGAACATTTTGGCACTCATATTTGTGTCATGTGTCTAGGCAACACTGGGATCTGCATTTTCAACATGTCTTTATCTATGCTATTATGTTTAGCCATCTTTTATAACATGCGAGGATCAGGAAACAATTGGTTAGCCTCTCCCTAACTCTTGCATTTGATTGATGGTCTTTTCAAGTTTCCACGGTCCCATTGTGTGGCATCTTTCCACCAGATAGTGTCATACAAAAACCTATTGTCAGGGTGTACCTTTTATGCTACAAGGGACCCTTTTATATTGTAAGGGCATTCTTGTCCATGTAAAGTTTTTACATAAATAAGAAGTTTGGAGTCACGTGTGATACACATCCTCTCTTTTTCTTCCCACACTTGCTCTCTTCTCTCTCCTCTCTCTTGCTCCCTCGAAACCCTAACCCAAAATTCAACTTGGTATCAGAGCCTAAGATTAGGATTAGAACCTAAGATAAAAAACGGGATGTGCCAATGTTAGTATCCGTATGGACACGCATCCCGAGGTTGGCAACTGAGGTCACCACTTGGTAGAGGATGATTTTATGAAGTTTTTGGTTATTTGTGGGAATTTTTTTGGAGAGATGTTGATGGACTTCTGATCACTCTACTGAAAAAATGGTATGAAATTCATTTTTGATTATCTGATTGTTTCGGATTCGTGAGAGGTTTTTTGGCTGGATATGGACCATGCTTTAGCTTCCCTACATAATTACAAAAGCATAGAATCTCGTCCCGTGCGTTCCATAGAGATTTGAAGTTTCGGGGTGGAAACCCCTCCTAGAAGTTACCACCAGCCCCCTCTTTGAGATTTGAAGTTTTGGAAGGTTCTTAAGTGAAAAAGGTGTGTACCGCGATCCCATCTTAATAGTAAGGTGATCACTCCATTAAGAGTTTTTGAGTTAAAAACAACTTGGTAGGGATTGAAATCAAGATCAAATGCTTATCTGGTTGTGTATTTTGAAGTTGTTCATCAGTATAAACTTTTTTAGATTGTTTTGAATCTTTGATAAGTATGTATGTTTCATTAAGAAATGGGAGAAAATTCCCTAAGAAAAACAAAAAGCTGAAGCTAGCTCCTTACAAAGGAGGAGGATCCCCAAGTAAATCGTCCCATCTATGTACAAACGTTTCAAAAAAAACACCCTCTAAAGAGAGAGGAAACAGAGAACCAAAGAAACAGATAAGCTTTCACGTGCAAGACCATCTTGGGAATCCCTTCTTCTTTCCCTTCGAAAATTCTACGATTTCTCTCGTTCCAAATTGCCCACAAAACCGCGAAAGGGAGAAACTTCCATAAGAGATGACTTTTCCCAGAGAAAGCATCGAGTGCCACCCCTTGAAACAAGCTGCTGACCTGCTAAGGGCATTCGAAGGGTATACCGAAAAGACTCCAGAAAGATTGCCAAAGGTCATAAGTGAACTACAATGAAGAAGCAAGTGATCAACCGGCTTAGCATTTGACTTGCACGACACACATCTGTTCGACATCTGCATACCTCTTCTAATCAAATGATCCAGAGTGAGAATCTTGTTCCTCGTAGCAGTCCACACGAAAAATTTCACTCTGGAGGGAAAGGGAGGCTTCCAAACTATATTGGCTGGGAACTCCTCCTGCCTCTCCCCGAAGCTCCCCGTATACGTTGAACTAACTGAGAAAGATCCCTTGGAATCCCACTTCCAACGTTGAATTGAACTTCTTTGAATTAATTTCGAATTTTAACTAAGCAAAGTTAAGGGCAAAATCGAAGTTTAGTACCTTGGTTTTAGTGGGTCCCCATTGTAGGAGATATCTAATAAGGAAATAGTAAGTTCTGATTTCCATTTTGTTTCTAAAATGCGTCGAGTTCTGCTTAGAGTCAAGTCTGAGTTTTAGTTTGAGTAGGTTTAATTGGTTAGTATTTTGTCTTGGAAGGTTGAGACTTGAGTTGCTAAAAGGAGTCTAAAATAGGGAAGTGATGTCCAGCCCAAAAGGCAAGTTATGTTGTGCTATGAATTTCAGTTTGAAGGACTTATACTCTGCTTCTTTCTCTATAATTGCAGTTCATTGGAACCCTAGAATTAAGAATTTTAATTTGTGCTTGCTGTTAGCGGATGATTTGTTCCCGCGCACGTGTTGTGTTGCCCGACGACCTATTGGTATACATAGTTGTTTCGCCTTTCCCTAACAGGTCGATCTTTTGGGGTAAATGGTTGTTTAACATGGTATCAGAGCCTTATGGCCTGGGAGGTCGCGGGTTCAAGTCTCCAGCGGAGTGTATTCCCGTTGAGGGGGAGTGTTAGCGGATGATTTGTTCCCGCGCACGTATTGTGTTGGCCCGACGACCTGTTGATATACATAGTTGTTTCGCCTTTCCCCAACAGGTCGATCTTTTGGGGTAAATGGTTATTTAACACTTGCATTGTAAATTCTTATTTGATTTACTTCTTGTTGAGTGTAGTTTTGTGTTACATTTAGAACCCTAGATTACACTACCAGCGAAAAGCACTAGACAAATCCCTGCATCTGTAGACTTTTGCTGATCATTGACAATATTATAGAAATTCTTATTGCTGGAGCAAATATAATAGTATCCCAGGTTTCTGCTATTGCTATCCGATCATTTACCTATTTTTTATCCCTTTCTTTTGCATTTCCTCATCAGAATCTGAAGTTTTGACTTCCGTGCTTTTCCCCATCCAAGTTCGTTGCATCTTTAGACTTTTGCTGATCACTGACAATATTGTTTCCTGATTGTTCAAAAGTATGCGATAAATTTGATATTTATAAAATCTTAAGGGGTCGGCTTTTTGATATGATATGTCCTAGGTGAGCGAGAGACCCATTGATGTGTTGTCTGAAAACGCCTTTGTACTCAATCTGCACAGTACAGTTTACGAAGGTCTGACCTAGGAATTTACTAATTATTTGTGCCATTCTCTAATTTTCTCTCTCAATTTTGTAGGTTTATTCTGTTGAGGACAAGGACGAATTGGATACTTTTGTGGCATCTCCAAAAGTAAAAGTTTATTATTATGGTCCTATTACTGACAATGCTTCGAGCAGTAAAATAATTTATCGTAAAAAACTTGAGGAGATAAAAGGCCAGGTATTTATTTTTTATTGTCGTTTTTGTTGTTCCTGTGTACTTTGTTTCCCCCATAACCAGGTTTTCACTTATTCCATTTCCTATTGTCATGAGGAATAGTGTATATCAATGCCAATGCCAAGAAAGAAGACTGATGATCTAAACAGTCTACGGAACAAGAAAAAACAGCTCTGGAGGTTTCATGATAATCTCATATTTTGTTTGGAGAATCTTGGTCTTTGGGGAGCAACACAAGTGAGCTTCTATGTGTCCAATTAATGATTATTCTAATTCGTTCATGGTCTTTTGGTTTTATGCTGGTTACACCTTTCTTTCAAGAGCCAAATTTACCTTTATGCTTTTAGCACCTTGCGTTACCTGCATTTTTTGTTGTGTCAATGGGTAATATAGACCTAGGAAACCGAAAGGAAAATCAACTAACATGTAAATTTTGCTAAAAATCATTGTTCATTTTGATAAATAGTTTTTTTCGTTCGAAATTTTAAAATCAAAAGAGACATTTTGCATTATTTTTCAATTATTTTGCCATAATGTTTGACAAAAAGGATAAAATGGACCAAATTTAATCATTTTTGGGGGCAGGCACTCAAAGTTGAATCTAGGGTTTCTAGGGTTAGAACAAGAGAGAGAAAGAGGAGAGAGAAGAGAGCAATTAGGGTAAAGAGCATGTAGAATACATGTCTCTGTAGTTTATTATTTATATGAGTCTAAAAATATTGAAAGTGGACAAGTATGCCCTTACAAGCAATAACTAACACATCTACCATATACCGTATAATATGGCTATACGGCTTACATGATAACACTCAAATCAAATGGTTCGAAATTACCAATTAGGATGATTTATGCTGTGGAGGTCTAAAAGGGGGCTAAACATTCATGGGGTCAGTGGGCCTAAAAGAGTGTGCCACATAGCATTTTTGGAGGTGGACATCAAAGTTTATTATGTTCGTGGCCTATATCTTTCTTTCTTAATTTTAGGACTTAATTTATATGTTTTTGATTAGCAATATCTTACCTATTCTACATCAATGTCCCCTTATTTATGTTTAGTAATGTGGTTCGGAATTGGGATTTTTCTAAATGAGCATTGTTGTTGTTGTCCTTTTATAAATCCAGATCATTAGATGGGTCTTGAGATTCAAATCGCACGAACCTTGATGACCATCCAATAGTGTGGTCTGTGGACCTTATAGATGCTAATAACTTGTTGTAGGCGTTGCCAATTGATATAATTGACCTTAAAATAGGTCCAACCCAAGAGCCACCCCCCTTAAAATTCCATGTGGCACACACTTTCTATGTGGTTGTGACCTCATTTGTGTTATGTCATATACTCTTAATCTGATGTAATATTTTTTTTTGATAAGTTTAATCTGATGTAATATGACATGATTTACCGATTACAATCATTCTCTTTTGTAATTTCAGTTTTCTTTTATCATCAGGCTTTTAGATACCTACTTTAGCATGTAAAAAAAGTTATGAACATTCATTTCCACACTCCATATCAGTGTATTTTAATGATAGTTTTTTCATTTCTTAATGTTATATCAAAATTTTTCCCAATATTTCCATCCTTTCCACGTTGTTTCCACCATTTCCAAAAAATGCATTTTTCCACGTTGCGTCGAAAATTTCCCAGGGAGGTCAAAATATACCTAGACATCAAAATTTAATACCTTGATCCGTGTAGAATAAATCTGTACTCAAGTTTCCCCCCTACCCCAAGAGTTAACATAGACAAGGTGAGGAACTCACCAATGCCCTTACCTCACCAAAGCATTATGTCACGTGTAATTCCTAGAACCTAACTACCATGATGTCGTAGTAGTACCTCGGTACATGAGGTAGTGAACTAGTTCGAATACCGGTCTCCATTGTCTTCTTGCTTACTGCTGTTAAGACTAGCATTAGCTTTTCGTGATGGGTCATATCACCCAAAGGTATGGTGTTAGTTGAAATATTCTAGGGTTAATGGAGAAACCCTATAGAGGAAGAGGAGAGAAAAGAGAAGACAAGAGAAGAGTTGCTGGAGAGTGTTAACCCTACACACTCTAAAGAAAAGACTTTTATATTAGTTATTGTGGGCCCTTACATAGAAATAAGAAAATAAGAAATAAAGACATAACACATAAAGAAATAACAAGTGCATCCTTCAACACTCCCCCTCAAGTTGGCGCATAAATGTCAACCATGCCCAACTTGCCCAAGCACTCATGCAATGAGGTTGATGCAATGCCCTTCGTAAGAATATCCGCTACCTGATCAGTCGAAGGGACAATTGGTGTGCAAATTACTCCAGAGGTGATCTTCTCACGAATGAAATGACGATCCACTTCAATATGTTTGGTTCTGTCGTGTTGGACTGGGTTGTGAGCAATACTTATTGCAGCCTTATTGTCATAATACAACGACATGGATTCTTTTTGCCGGGTAACCAAGTTCTCCAAGCAACACTCTTAGCCATAGCAATTTACATACACCATGAGCCATAGATCTGAACTCTGCCTCAGCACTCGAGCGAGCTACAACCTGTTGTTTCTTGCTTCGCCAAGTAACCAGATTACCTCCCACAAAGGTACAATATCCCGACGTGGATCGTCTATCATCTTGGGCTCCTGCCCAGTCAGCATCTGTAAAACCCTCAACACGCATATGACCATGACACCTGAATAACACGCCACGACCTGGTGATGGCTTCAAATATCTCAATATTCTGTAAGCAACTTCTAGATGAGTCGCACGAGGAGCATGCATGTACTAGCTCACTACACTCATTGCATAAGCAATATCAGGTCGTGTATGAGCTAAATATATAAGCTTTCCCACCAGCCTCTGAAAACTGCTTACATCCTTTAACAGCTCCCCTGACTGACCATCTAATTTGTGATTTGCTTCAATAGGAGTATCAACTAGCCGGGCCCCTAACATGCCAGTTTCCTATAATAGGTCTAGTACATATTTCCTTTGAGAGATAAAGATTCCTTTAGCAAATCTTGCAACCTCAATCCCTAGAAAGTACTTCAATGTGCCTAGATCTTTGATTTCAAATTCCGATGCCAAAAACTCTTTTAGCCGGGTAATCTCTTCAGCACAATTACTCGTAAGTATGATATCATCCACATACACAATCAAGACTGTCATATGCTCTTCGGCACGTCTCATAAACAAGGTATGATCTGCTTGACTCTGACTGTACCCCAATCGCTTCACTACCCCACCAAACCGTTCGAACCACGCCCTTGGTGACTGCTTTAAGCCATACAAGGATTTTTTTAGCTTACACACTTTCTCTTCATCCCCAGATAGTTGAAAGCCAGGAGGGGGCAGCATATAGACTTCTTCCTTCAGATCCCCATGAAGGAATGCGTTCTTGACATCAAGCTGAAATAAGGGCCAAGACTGGTTCGCTGCAAGGGAAAGAATAACTCTGATAGAGTTGAGCCTGTCCACAGGAGCAAATGTCTCATTGTAGTCAATCCCATATGTCTGAGAGTAGCCCTTTGCAACCAATCTTGCCTTGTAACGATCCATTGAGCCGTCTGGTTTACACTTCACAGTATAAACCCACTTGCATCTCACAGATTTCTTGCCTCTTGGCAAGTCCACTAGCTCCCACGTGCTTTTTTTTTTTTTCTAATGCATTAATTTCTTCATGCATTGTTTCTTTCTACCTAGGGTGCTTCAGAGGTTCTGTAACAGATGAAGGAAGTGCAACAGCGAATAAGGAGGTAACAAAGGACTTGTAGGATGGAGATAGATTGTCATATGAAACAAAGCTAGCAATAGGATGTTGAGTACACGACCTCTTTCCCTTCCTATGCGCGATAGGAAGATCATCAAGGTCACAGGGAGCAGAAATAGAAATGGGATTACTTGAGTCCATTGAGGATGACTGTTGGCCCTGGAGTTTAGTGGTGGTCTGTGTTCCTTTCAATTGACGCCGTGTGTACACTTGCAGCTCCCCTTGCTTGCTAGTACCCTTATCAATAATATTAATTGTGGGAGCATTGTCAAGAGCAACACTATCAAGGTCATCACCCATAGCTAATGGCAAGGGAACAGGTTGCCGTTGCCTTTCCTCACAACATTCTCCCCCTAAGGAAAGGTGTCACAAGGACCTGGGAAATAAGAGACCGACTAAAGGAAGGTGACATCTATGGTGATGAACCGCTTACGAGTGGGAGGATGGAAACATTTATAGCCTTTATGGGTTGATGAGTATCCCAAAAAAACACATTTCAATGCTTTTGGATCCAGCTTCGTGCGATACGGACCAAGGATATGAACAAAGTAGACACAATGAAATATTTTTGGTTGGCCCAAGAACGGGGGACTCGCAGGCTGGTGTAAAATTTTGGAATGTTTCGTATGCTTCGTAATTTTTCAGAATATTTCGGTTTGTTTCGCCGAGACAATCCGATACAATCCAAAAAAATAAAAATAAATAAAAAATATAATTTAATGATTTTGAATAATATTTCGTAATGTTTCGGAATGTTTCGTAATGTTTCGTAAATGTTTCGTAATGTTTCGGAAATTTCGTTTTTTCAATGTTTCGTGAATGTTTCGTTTCGTTTTGGAGTTTGTATTGATTTTTCACTTGACCGAGATATTCCTCCGAAACGAAATTTTAAACTTTGCTCGCAGGACGCAACAACTAGTATGGAGTACGGAACTGGAGAGACTGGGACAACATCCGATTTATTAGGTGAGATGCTAGGATCACGTCATCAGACTAATATGTCTTTGGCACATGGTGCTAGAGGAGTGCCCGAACTACTTCCAATAAGTGTCGATTTTTTCTCTCGGCAACTATGTTCTGTTGTGGAGTAAAAACACACGAATTCTGATGCTCAATCTCATGGTCAGCCAAGTAGGACTGTAAACCCCCATGCATGTATTCTCCCCCTTGATCAGATTGAAGGATTTTTATACATTTCCCGAATTGAGTAAGAACCATTTTGTGAAATTGCTGAAAAGTGGTAGACTTCATCCTTTGACTTCGTAACAAAGATCCATGTACAATGGGAAAAATCATCCACAAAAGAAATGAAATAGTGATAACCAAAAATGGAGGTAACCGGGGATGGACCCCAAAACATCAGTGTGAACAATATCAAAAGCAAACAAACTTTTATTACCACGTGATGGAAAAACTGTTCGACAATGTTTTGACACGGCACACACTAAACAATGAAGATCCGAAGTGGTTATCGACTTAAACAACTCAGGAAATAACAACCGCAAGTATGGAAAAGAAACATGACCTAGTCGAGCATGCCAAGACATAATATGCTCCTTATTGACCCTATTGCTATGACTACTAGACTGACAAGCTGCAGTGACTGTAGGAGCCGCATCCAAGAGATAGAGACCACCCAGTTCACTCCCAGTGCCAATCGTCTTCCTCGTGACCAAGTCCTGAAACACACAATGAGAAGGGAAAAAAATAGCACAGCAGTTAAGGCTTTTCGTAAGAGAACTGTCAGACAACAAATTAGCAGAAAATTTAGGGACATGAATAACAAAAGATAAAGAGAGGTTAGAAGAGACAGTGACATGGCCTATCCCCGAAACAGAGGAAAGTGTTCCATCGGCAATGCAGACTTTATCCGCCCCGAACACACGGAATATGAAGAAAAGAAGATGACATATCAGTCATATGCTCTGAAGCACCCGAATCAATGATCCAAGGTGTGCTCGAAGCGGAAGTGGACGCAGAAACATGGTGGACAGAACTGATGAACAATATCAAAAGCAAACAAACTTTTATTACCACGTGATGGAAAAACTGTTCGACAATGTTTTGACACGGCACACACTTCACAATGAAGATCCGAAGTGGTCACCGACTTAAACAACTCAGGAAATAACAACCGCAAGTATGGAAAAGAAACATGACCTAGTCGAGCATGCCAAGACATAATATGCTCCTTATTGACCCTATTGCTATGACTACTAGACTGACAAGCTGCAGGTGACAGTAGGAGCCGCATCCAAGAGATAGAGACCACCCACTTCACGCCCAGTGCCAATCGTCTTCCTCGTGACCAAGTCCTGAAACACACAATGAGAAGGGAAAAAGATAGCACAACAGTTAAGGCTCTTGGTAAGAGAATTGACAGACAACAAATTAGTAGAAAATTTAGGGACATGAATAACAAAAGATAAAGAGAGGTTAGAAGAGACAGTGACACGGCTTATCCCCGAAATAGAGGAAAGTGTTCCATCGGCAATGCGGACTTTATCCGCCCCGAACACACGGAATATGAAGAAAAGAAGATGACATATTAGTCATATGCTCTGAAGCATCCGAATCAATGATCAAGGTGTGCTAGAAGCGGAAATAGACGCAAAAACATGGTGGGCAGAACTGATGATACCTGACTGAGCGAACGTAGTAGCTGAAGGACCACCAAGCTGAGCCATAAATCGTCACAAGTTCTCGATCTCATCATTGGAGAAAGGAACTGAAGAAGATCTGGTGGGAGCCTGGGATGTTGCAGTAAACGGCGCTGGGGACCCCGGAGACGAGATAGAAAACGAAGCAACCAACACGAAGAACAAACATCTGAAGGCTGCATAAATCGCGCCGAACCAGATTGGGAGTTTTTCCGATTTTTTTCGAAGAACAACCATAAAACTATCAGGAAGTGCTCAAATAATTCCACAAAAATCACCAAAAATCGAGCTTTACTGGGTAGGGAAGAATCTGCCATCATTCTCAACCCATCCGTACGGCTGATGACATCAGCGATGGCGTCAGCACTCCATGGCTCTACTCAGGGTGCCCAATAATCTTGTGATGTCTGGTGCAGCTTCAAAACCCTTTGTGCTCTGACACCAAGTTGAACTATTCTAGGGTTAATGGAGAAACCCTAGAGAGGAAGAGGAGAGAGAAGAAAGAGAAGAGAAGAGAGAAGAGTTGCTGGAGAGTGTTAACCCTACACACTCCAAAGAAAAGACTTATATTAGTTTTTGTGGACCCTTACATAGAAATAAGAAAATAAGAATTAAAGACATAACACATAAAGAAATAACAAGCGCATCTTTCAACAGTGTCCATCCCATGGTTCAAAGTACACAGTATCGTTCATGGGCGATACCGAAACGTATCAGAAGTATCGTTCGATTTCAGACGAAACTTTGTGAAAATCAAAAAGAAATGTTAGTACAAATTTACACATAAGATGAAGTATCATTTGGTTTCGGATGAAACCAATCGAAACGTATGTAGTTTCGTCCTGTAGAGAAACCGAAACGAAATGGACAAAATGTTTTGGTTTCGGCCAAAACTTGGAACCACGGTCTGTCCTGAAGTGTCTGTGGTCTTCCATGCTTGTCATACATAATTGAGATAAGCATATGGAGGCTTTCGTTAACCATTTGAGTAGGGTGTTAACACAGGTCCAACTCAGCCTATCAAATACACATTCCTAAGTCCTAGCATTAAAATTAGTTGAAGTTTGGCATATCGAATCTAAAATTAGCATTAAAATTATCATGCACAAATCTCCAAACTTCTCTTGTCGGCAATTTTTTTTCAAAATTTCTCCATATCTAATTAATTTCCTTGAATTAATTTCGAGCAAAGTTTAGGACAAAATCAAAGTTTAGTACCTGCATTTGTCCTTTCAGTATAGATGTTATTTTAAAAAAAAAAAGAGCCTCATTTTATGCGTTTGCCTTGTAAAGTTATCCCTCCAATCATGGTTCAAAGTACACGGTATCGTTCATGGGCAATACCGAAATGTATCGGGAGTATCGTTCGGTTTTGGACGAAACTTTGTGAAACCAAAACGAAATGTTAGTGCAAATTTACACATAAGATGAAGTATCATTCGAAACCAACCAAAACGTATGCAGTTTCGTTCTATAGCAAAATCGAAATGAAATGGACGAAACGTTTCGATTTCAGCTGAAACTTTGAACCATGCCTCCAGTTATCTTATGAGAAGTTCAACCATTATTACCTCTTGGTGGATACTCAATCATGATTTTTCATATCTTAACGACATCCACCATGAAATGACGCTTTCACTAATATGCAGGGATCTAACATTCTTTGGGCCTTTGTATAGGAGATCTCTAAAGAAATGTGCACATTTTTACGGACTCACAGGTCAAACTGATAACATGGCAATCACACCGGTTCAAAAGAGAATGTCATTCATTGAAGTTTTAGATCATTTGGGAAATTGTTTTTCTTTATTTGACTTCGGAGATATATTATTCACATCCTTCTGTTATCTATTCCTGAACTTGGATTTCGAGATATGACTCTAGGAACATATCCCAGGCCAAGAGAATCACAAAGGTAATCCATAACATGCATGATTGGATCACCTATAGTTAATAAATATCAATAAAACCAAATTAAGGAAATAAGATTTAAATCCATAATCCAACTAGAATAACCAAATAAATCACATCCAAAATTAACTGTAATGTGAAGCGATTACTTCGAAGCCTCACTAATAATCTCTCTCATTCAGAAAGGAAAATACCAAGAATTAATGAAAATAACTATGCCAAATCCGTCCTCAATTGCCACTTGAAATAGTGCTGAGAAAGCAAGGTGAGCCAACCGCCCAGCAAGCTACTAACAAGATTTATCTAATCATATGTTACTTTGCAATGAGGAGAAACAAGGTAGAAATGCCATAACCATAGTATAACAATTTGCTTACCAACACTTGGTTCAAGGAAATTCATTAGCTCTTGTTTCTCTCTTTTCAATAAAATTTCACCTTATCAAAAAGCGAAGGAAATTCATTAAGTTACACAAAAAGGATATTTATCAATTATATTAAGTTAACTTATCCCAATGTTATCTTAACATCAAGAATTGATAATTTGCATGGTTCATACAATTTCACGTAAGTCTGTGTTTGTTCTAAAACTCAACTGACTTACCACTAACAGACAGTCTACAAACAGACATAGTCTACTAACTTTAATGGACAGTCTGACAAACAGTCAAACACGCAGTAAGACACTATGCTAGACAAGAAGATAGTGATCACTTGGTAATTTTGGGGCTTTCAACCCAAGGGTTTATTCCCTAATATTGTCTTCGGGATCGAACACATCTCACCCAGGTTTAGTCAAAGGAACGAACAGATCTCACCTTAGACCAACCCACACGTCCAGGATATGCTTAATCACTAACACTGAGTTAAACCACTCTATACTGACACTGCATATGTCATACAAAATGACAGTAGACTACGCCGAGTGGTTAAACTCTTCATTTTGTTCCATACCTCAATTCATAGAATTAAATATTATTTAAACCTAAACGAATACGCATATACATGATAGGATCTAATTTCTACCATACATATCCTGCAATAGGAATCATATTAATGTGGTTTCTGATTCAGATATCATATCTAAACAGATTATTATGACGACTATATATTCCCGTAGGCCTAATCCACCCTATATGATTTAATCATTTTAAATCACACCAATAATAGAAAACAATCATACTGATAATAAAAAATTTAGCAATTAATTCTGATGCGTCAAAGAGAACAATAATACGACTATTTCAATCCTATGCAAATATTAGCTAATCAATTAACAAGGTTAATCGTAATCCACCGAATGAAGAACAGAAAGGCTTGGAATAGGTAAGAAAAGAAATTAGAGGAATCATTGAAAGAATAGTTACGAGAGAGAGAGAGCTACATGCGACACGCGACACCCTCAGTTTGGAGAGAGAGAGAGAGAGAGAGCTACATGGATCCCGAGGCACTGCGACACGCGACACCCTCAGTTTGGATCGTGGTATGGTACTTCTCTCTTCGGCGTTCTGCTCCTTTCTTCCTTCTAAGTTTGAATTTGACAACTTTCTGCCCAAGATTTCCTCTATAATCCAGTGCAATAACTGAGGTTATCCGATCTGATCCCATAGGACGGAATCTTAAAACTCCCGGAGTAACTAGAAAATCTTTGGATAAATTGCAAAGAGAGAGAAAGAGAGCTACATGGATCCCGAGGCACTGCGACACCCTCAGTTTGGATCGTGGTATGGTACTTCTCTCTTCGGCGTTCTGCTCCTTTCTTCCTTCTAAGTTTGAATTTGACAACTTTCTGCCCAAGATTTCCTCTATAATCCAGTGCAATAACTGAGGTTATCCGATCTGATCCCATAGGACGGAATCTTAAAACTCCCGGAGTAACTAGAAAATCTTTGGATAAATTGCAAAGATATATACCGATTTTTGTTGATGATATTACTTAATAATAATACATAAAGCACCCAAATTATGTTTGATTCACAATAAATAATTTTACACAACTTGAAACCCTAGATCATGCATTCTAATCATGGATATTCACACCAAAACCTAATTTAGCATGTTTATCAAGCATATAAATACATAAAAGGGGTAGATCAAGGTTTCACTTGCCTCTTTTAGCAAATAACCCAAGAAGGAGAAGAAGAATCGATGGAGATGCGTGATACACAGCCTTTAGTTTAGAAAAATCCAAGTAAAAGGTCCCGAAAGTGAAAACCCTACTACCAGTATGTTCCCCACATTTTGTAGGAAGGGAACAATGAGAGAAAAGCCATAGCCATCCCCCTATAAGAGTATATATATATATTCTCAAAAAATAAACTAATAAAACCCTAATTGCACTTAACCAAAAATGTACTGACGGACTGACCCTTGTGTCCCTGTGGCCTAAGTATCAATCCATGATAATTCCACCCAGTTAAGCATAAAAAAGTATCCAATAACAAAATTAATTAAAATAAAATAATAAAAACTTTCCGGGGTGCTATAAACCAACCCTCATTTGTGACCTATTGCATTGATTGTTGATGCTTTTGTGAATATTTCTAGTCAGTGGACCAGGATAATTACCTTTGTCGTGCTTGTAATTGTAGTTTTAAAATAATAGGTAGTGATGTGCCATACGAAGAGACAACACCCTTCGAAGAGTACTAACTTTGTTTTCTCTTCCGTCCTTTTTTTCTTTAATCTCATGCACCATTGCACGACCTAATGCCTATTGCTAATAGCTCTCTCTTTTTCTCTTTCTCTCCTGCTTGTTTTCTGTTTAATTTACCTCTTTTTTTGTATTGGTGTATAAGGCTGTTCGCATCCTCTTAAGTGGTGATCAATCTGAGCGGACTGAAATGATAGAGACGGAAGGCAATTCCAGTGACAACTCTTTAGCTGATCGATATTTAACTCAGGCTGGCACGGTTTTTAATTTTGATTTCATGAAGGGTATGATTTTGTGTTTAAAGTTTCTTTGTTGAATATCTTATGTTTTCTTGATTTAAACCAACATCATTAATTTTTTATGGTTTCTCATTACATACTGAACATATGAATACTGCATGCTTTAATTTATATTTCGACGTAGGGATAATTTTGAATTCCGTTGAATAGATTGTCTCTTAGAAGTTGAAGTATTTCCGAGCTTTAAGATGTTCCATTAAATGAACAAACACAATTCAGTGTCATAATCAAATTTCTTAGTTCTTAATGTGTGTGTTTGAGAGAGAGAACAATAGCGGACCTTATGGATAGTTGGAAAAATATTTTATATAGTGGAGGCATAGTTGCATGAAGCAAAAGTGGGTGCGGGAGAGGACTCGAGAGCGGGGAAGCGGCTGTTGCAATCTTTTTTTAATTGAATTATTTTAGGAAGTGGAAGTGGGAGCGAGATTTCGGAGTGGAGTGGGTCCGGCAACTTTGGTTGAAGGTTCTTGCAATTAAGGTGGGGAGTGTTATGTAAGGGGCAAACCTTATTGGAAAAAACTGGATATGGGATTAAGTTCAACTTTGATAGAAGAGCCTTAGACTTACTAAGATTTGTGGAACAGGTGGTGTCTTTTGGACTGTAATTTTGGTCCAGTTGGATGGCGGATTCAAATGAAGTAGAAATCAAAGCTCTTCTTCAAGGTCTAAAGTTTTTAAAAGACAACACTTTGGGCCTATTGGAAGTCGAAGGTGATTCGATGAATGTGATCTTGTGGTAGGTGTTGGAGCTTTATATCTTGGGAGATTCGCTTGTTTGATGGATCACATTTGGGAGTGTGATAGATGATTGGCCATTACCTTCTCTGATGTGTTAAGTGTAATCAGAGTTAGGGTTTAGAAAGAATAAAGAAAGGAGAAAAGAGAGAATCGTTGGAGAGAAACTAGGGCAAACCGAACTGGTGAAGAATCTCACTTTGTATTAATAACATAACATAAAGGGAAAAGACAAATGCCCCCACCATACATAAATAATAACCAACACTCCCCTCTAGTTGGAGCATAAACATCATGAAGGTCCAACTTGGCACAAATAAAATCCATACGTGCTTGAAGAGTGCCTTTGTGAACAAATCTGCATTTTGGTTTGAAGACTTCACACATGTCATCACATTCAACCTTGTCTCTAACAAAGTGACAATCCACCTCAATATGTTTTGTACGGTCATGAAAGATTGGATTGGAAGCTATATGAATAGTCGTCTGATTATCACAGTACATTTGCATCGAAGACTTCACAAACCATAAGGCGCCTTGTAATGGGACTCACAAAACCAAATAAAATGAAATAATCCAAAGTAGGTCCCTACTGGGTATGGGTCTTGCTTATCATGGTTCGAAGTACACGGTATCATTCATGGGCGATAACGAAACATATCAGAAGTATAGTTCGGTTTTGGACAAAACTTCATGAAACCAAAACGAAATGTTAGTGCAAATTTACAAATAAGATGAAGTATCATTTGATCGTTCGATTAGGGTTAGAGGAGGTTCATTTGCTCCATTTCCATATAGCTAACGACCCATTTTTTTGGACAAAACCAACCGAACATATGTAGTTTCATCCTATAACAAAACTAAAACGAAACGGACGAAACTTTGAACCATGCTGCTCATAGATCTTGTCAATAGGTTTAGGCAAAACAATGCACCCATTAGTCAAACTGACAATGACCACGTGATTTAATCATGTCCCACTCATGAAACCACCAAAATTATAAATTAGGTTTTCAAAAAAATGCGAAGTTATAACGTTCACCAAAATCCATGAACACCAGCAAAAGGACCCTAATGTCTTACTCGTCCATACAATATAAAAGATCCATTCTATAATGCTTCACCTGGATGGGGTCACCGAAATAATTCTAGGGCCCTAGGTTGCTGTTAATGCATATGTTTTTTTGCATGGGCTGCCTTATCATTGCACACCAAGGTGTTCAATATGGGCAGATTGTGCCAACAGATATTGTGCTCTAGCAAGTATGCCAAATAAAAATACGAAGGCAAGAAAACCCAACATCCTTATGATAGGGGCATAAGGAGTAGAAATATAAACCCTAGAATTGTGAGAGAATAGGAGTAGAAGAGAAGAATGGAAGAGATAGAATAAGATATACATGAGTTGGTTCCCTTTATATAAGCAGGGGCTAAGACAAACTTTGCTAACTTATCCGATGTGGGACTAGACAAGTTGAAATATAGAGGACACTGAAATAAAGAAATAACAATAAAGGTCGCATGCTAACACTTCCCCTCAAGTTGGTGCGGAGATATCCCACATGCCCAGTTGCCAATCAGAGAATAAAAAACTCAGCTGATTGCCTTGGTGAGAACATCAGCCAACTATTGAGATGTGAGAACGAAGGTGGTGCATATTGCACTGGAGGTGACTTTCTCCTTGATGAAGTGACAATCACTTTCAATATGTTTGGTGTGATCATGTTGAGCCAGATTATGGGCAATGCTGATTGCTGCCTTGTTATCATAATACAAGGACATCGGGGTCGGTGGAGAACATCCAAATTCATGAAGTAACAAACGTAACAAAAGCACCTCACATATACCATGGGCCATCGCTCGGAACTCAACTTCGGCACTTGAACGAGCAACAACATACTGTTTTTTGCTTCGCCAAGTGACTAGGTTACCACCTACCATCCTGCAATAACCAGAAGTACGTCTATCATGAATGGATCTGGCCCCAGCATCAGCACAGGCCTCCACACGCATATGGCCATGTCGGAAAAGGAGACCCTTTCCCGGGGATCCTTTTAGACATCGGAGAAGTCGTACAACAACTTCAAGGTCTGTCGAGCGAGGGGCATGCATGAATTGACTGGTGACACTCACCACATACGCAATGTCCGGTCTCGTGAGAGACAAGTAGATCAAATTGCCCACTAAGCACTGAAGTCGATGAACATCACCAAATGCTCGTCATCATTGTCACTCAATTTCTGATTGGGCTCCATAGGAGTGTTAATTGGTTTTGTTCCAAATTTACCTGCGTCTTGAAGTAAATCTAACACATACATGTGCTGTGAGATAAAAATACCTTGCTTGGACCATACTACCTCCATGCCCAAAAAATACTTGAGATGGCTAAGATCCTTGACTTCAAACCGTTGACCAAGTATAGTCTTTAATGTCTGGATCTCTGTAGGGCAGTTGCGAATAATAATCATATCATCAACATAGACAATAAGAATTGTAGTGCTGGTCCCACAATGTTTGATAAATGTGTGATCCACCTAGCATTGTCTATAATCCACATCATGCATAGCATGGCTAAATCTCTCAAACCATGCCCTTGAAGATTGTTTGAGACTGTAGAACGACTTCTTGAATCGACAAACTTTCTCATCAAACATGACGCCTGGTGGTGTCCATGTAGACTTCTTTTTGCAAATGACCATTCAAGAAGGCATTCTTTACATCCATTTGGTGGAGTTTCAGGAAAAGTTGGCAGCCAAAGATAAAAGAACCCAAATAGAATTCATCTTTGCTACCATAGCGAAGGATTCCTGATAATCGATCCCATAGGTTTGCTCATAGCCTTTGGCAACTAATCTGGCTTTGTACCTGTCAACGGAGCCATCTGACTTGTACTTCACTGTGAACACCCCTTATAACCAACATATTTCTTTCCTTTTGGTAGCGATACCAATTACCAAGTGTCATTCTTGTCTAGCGCTTTCATTTCTTCTGCCATAGCTTGCTTCCAATGTGGATTGGATAATGTCTCTTTGACATTGGAAGAGATGGAAACAAAGGACAAGGTGGTACAAAGGAACAATAATATGGAGACAAGGCATGGTAGGAAACAAACTTTGAAATCTGATGCAAAGTGCATCTACGTTTACGTTTGCGAAGTGCAATAGGAACCTTAATATTGGGGGTTGACTTGGCTCCTCGAGGATGTGGCATGGTGGTGGTGGTTCAACGGGGACTTGCTAATCTCGTCTGCTGTAGACATTGCCATAGAGATTAGGCGTCGATGCAACATGTCATACATTGCCCCGAGTGTAGTAGGTGTTGGAATAAAAGGTAGAGGGACGGTGGAAGATGATCCGAGAAGGGATTCATTTTTAGTAGCCTGGGCGACCCACCCCGGATAGGACTGAGGATGACTAGGATAGTAAAGTTGGTCTTGAAAAAAAATGATATCCATTGTGACAAAATGACAATGAGAAGATGGGTGGTAGTACTTGTAGCTCTTCTGAGAAGAAGAATAACCAAGAAACACACTTGAATGCTTTAGGGTCGAGCTTAGTATGTGCAGGACCCAAGATATGGACAAAACACGTACACCCAAAGACTTTTGGGGAAATAGGAAAAGGGACAATTTGGACATAGGACTCCAAAAGGTGTCTGGAAATTCAGGACATTAGAAGTGGTCCAGTTAATGATGTACCAAGCAGTGAAGACGGTTTTAGACCAGAAGTATTGGAGAACATTCATCCTAATAAGCATTGCTTGCTCGACTTCCAATAGGTGACGATTCTTCCGCTATAAGGTTCCATTTTGTTGTGGTGTAGAAAAACATGAAGTTTGTTGTTCTATCCCTAATCCGCACAGAACCGTCTCATACCACCATAAGTGTACTCTCCCCCATTATTAGAATGAAGGATCTTAATCTTCTTTCCAAACTGATTATGTAACATTGCATGAAATTTTTTAAAGATGGAGTAAACATCATCTTTGTTTTTCATCATGTATACGCACATACATCTGCTATAATCATCGACAAAGGTAACAAAATAGCGGAAATCTAGTTGAGAAGTAATAGGGGAAGGACCCCAAACATCAGAAACAAAGAATTGAAGTATATAAAGTGCAATCAAATCCGTAAATGAATGCATGCAATCCAATCAAGTCATCGAGTGACATACTTTGGGCAGTAATATCGTGAATGAATGCAATCAAGTCTTGTTCCCTTCTCTTCTCCAATTTTGTTATGCCACTTCGGAGAGAAAGAAAAAGTACTATACTCTCAATACTATCAATCAAGATTCACCATCAAAGAGTTAATCCTTTCATTCGCTTTAAGTTAGCTTTTAGGTTTTTTTTTCTTATAAATAATTGTCAGGAGATCATTGTAAGGAGACTTTTGATTTGTAAATGAAATTTGCTTTTAGGCGTTCAGTTCCTTTGTGAACTCTTGGGATTGCTTGGATTAACACTCTGTTAAGGTTTAGAAATCTTTCAATGAAAATAAAAGAAGAGAGAGCAAGGGAAGTCTAGGATTTGTAGGATGTCTCTCAACCTTAGAGCATTTAAACACAATGTTCTTATTTATAGACATCTTACAAGAGAGCGGTTATAAATACAAGAGAGCGATTATAACTACATTACAACCACCTTTGTCTTTGAGAGACATGTGGAAAGTAACTAACTACAATACATGTGGTAGATAACTACATAAAATTAACACAAACTAACTATTGACAAGTGTGATATGATACTTGTAACATTTAGCACAATGCTTGGTAAAGATACGATACGTCTCATGCACCTTACATACTCTAATACCCTCCTGCAATCGCATGTCTCTTTGAAAAAGAAACATGTTATTGGTTACAAGAAATGTGGGTCCTTGATATTCATGATGATTAGCCGAAACGTCATTTTGTATGCTTGATGATGGTCATTACCTGTCTGTGAAGTCCATCACTGTTGCATCCCACCCATCTTAGAGTCTATCGGAGCCGGTGGTCAACTAGATTAGGTCAGTCACGATCGCCTGTCTGTGAAGTCCATCACTGTCGCATCCCGCTCATCTTAGAGTCTGTCGAAGCCGGTGGTCCACTAGATCAGGTCAGTTATGATCTCTTCCCATAAGCTTTTGAGGACGGAGTGTGTGGCTAAAAACATCATTATGGGTTGGAGGTTTTACGATCTATGATTGATGGTTGGATATCAAAATCCGACGGACGACGATGATGCCGCCCGTCGGAAGAATGGTGAGCCACGTAAAGAAAATCAATGGAGGACAGGTCGTTGGATAACCTGCTCTGATACCATGTTAAGGTTTAGAAACCTTTCAGTGAAAATAAAAGAGAGCAAGGGAAGTCTAGGATTTGTAGGATGTCTCGCAACCTTAGAGCATCTAAGCGCAATGTTCTTATTTATCGAAATCTTACAAAAGAGCGATTATAACTACAAGAGAGCGGTTATAACTACATTACAACCACCTATGTCTTTGAGAGACATGTGGAAAGTAACTAACTAGAATACGTGTGGCAGATAACTACATAAAACTGACACAAACTAACTATGGACAAGTGTGATATGATACTAGTGACATTTAGCATAATGCCTGGTAAAGATACAGTGCGTCTCATGCGCCTTACATACTCTAATATCTGCAGGCTTTTGTAGGGATTCTCGCTGGAAGAAAACTTCATTAGTGCGTTGAGTCAAACTCTACTTGCTTCATAAATCATGTACTGCAATAATCCATATGAAAAATAGAAAATATTACGTCCCATATCCCCATACAGTCCTCAAGTTGGAACACGAATGTCAAACATGCCTAGTTTGGAAACAATAGTTGAATGAGAAAGCCTTGATAGGCTTTGGTCAAGTTGTCAGCAAGTTGATTAGGAGAAGACCGAGTGTATGGAGTCGTAATTTCAATCATTCAACATTTTCTCAAATGTAATGACAATCAATCTCAATATTCTTGATTTGCTTATGGAGACTGGGTTGACCACGATATGGATGTCAATTAAATTGTCACATATCATTTCCATAATGTGAGGAACCTCTATTTTAAGCTCGAGAAGAAAGCTCCGAAACAATGCGAGTCCACAGGGGGTGTGAGCCATGACTATATTTTGCTTCAACGTTAGAGCGAGCCACTATTGGTTGGTTCTTAGTCCTCCAAGTTAGCAAATTACCTAAACATAAGTGTTGTACAATGAGGGCAACCGTGATGTGTTGGGGGAAATTGCAATGTTATAAGGTTCACTTTTGAGAAAAGAGGGAGTAGTCATGTTATGAAAAGTATGACGGACTTCGATGCTTTTGTGGGTAAACATTGACTGTTGGATCTTCCTTTCAAAGGGGCCAAGTTCATCTGGTCTAACAATCAAGAGAGGTCTTTGATGTTGTGGTTGGATAAATTTTTGGTGACTGATTGTTGGGTTGAGCTGGGCTTAGATATTACCCAAGAAGTCTTTCCCAAACTGGCTTCGGACCACAACCCGGTTTTGTTAGGGTGTGGGACTATTGTCAGGCGATCGACCCCCTTTAGATTTGAAAATATGTGGTTGGATGAGCCTAATTTCACTGGTTTGGTTGCAGAATGGTGGGAATCTTTTCAATTCTATGGCAATGCTGGGTCGGTGTTTACAAAGAAACCGGAAGCCTTGAAAGGAAAATTCAAAGAATAAGGAAGTTTCTGGGCGTATGGACAAGAAATTGGGTAAGCTATTGGAGGTGATAGTCGGGATTGATAGCATTGAAGAAAGTGGGGAGTTATTATAGGAGGATGGGAGAGTAGAAGCCAAAAAAGATTATCTTAAGTGGCTCGCTTGGAAGAAATAAGTTGGCGTTAGAAATCTAGGTGATGTGGTTAAAAGAATTGGACAATAATACCAAGTTTCTTTCATCAAATTGCGAACGCTAAGAGAAGGAGTAATAGTAATTCGAGATTGATGGTGGGAGGGGCCTTGGTTGATAAGGAAGAAGACATCAGGGAATCCATTGTGCATTTCTATTCTAGTCTATACTATGAGTAGGATTGTATCACACCCACGGTAGATGGGCTTCAATTTGATAGTATCAGCCACGAGCAGGAGTGGTTGGAGAGACATATGGATGAAGAAGAAATCTTATAAGCTACTAAGGGGCTAAGTGGGGATCGAGTTCCGTGTCCTGACAACTTCATGCTTCCTTTTTTAAGAAGTTAAGAAGTGTTGGGACATAGTTGGGGAGGATTTCATGAGAGTTGTCAAGGAATTCGAGGAGGATGCATTTTTCTAATAATACGTTCATCTCTTTTATGCCTAAGAAGGAAAGGGCTGAATCCTTGAATGAGTTTCACCCCATTAGTCTAGTAGGGAGCACCTACAAAATCATTTCCAAGGTGCTAGCCTTTAGGATGAAAGAGGTAATGGGTTCAATCATTTCCCCATGCCAAGGTGCTTTCGTGAAGGGTAGGCAAATCTTGGATGGGGAGAGATGGCATTAACTGCTACTAAATTGACTTGGAGAAAGCTTATGACCATGTTAACTGGAATTTTTTGGACCACGTGCTTAGTAAGATGGGCTTTAGGGGGAGATGTAGGGAGTGGATTAAGATGCGTATCTCGTCAATTACGTTCTCTATCTTGATGAACGACTCTTCTGTAGGATTCTTTTCTAGTTCCAGGGATTTGAGGCATGGAGATGCCCCATCTCCCTTTCTATTTGTGGTGGTGGTGGAAGCTTTGGGCGGACTGACTTGTAAGGCAACATAAGGAGGATTCGTGGATAGGTAGTAATGGTCTCATGATCTCCCATCTACAATTTGTCGATGATATGGTTGTTTTCTCAGATGCTTCCCACAGGCAGCTTAGATATCTTAGCTGTATTATGAGATGTTTCGAGGCGGTGTCGCGTTTGCATGGTTTCAAATTTCGGAAAGTTTCGTATGCTTCCTTTCATTTCGGAATGTTTCGGTTTGTAAGGTTGGCCATCTGCCTACTACTTATCTTGGGCTACCGTTGGGGGCATGGTACATGGATAAGTCCATTTGGGACCCTGTGATGGAGAGATTTGGGAGGAGACTAGCTGGGGGGAAGAAGTGGTATTTATCGAAGGGCAGCACGATTACTCTAATCAAGAGTACTCTGTGTAGTCTGCTTATTGACTTCGCATCTCTGTTTTCTATTCCGGCAAGTGTTGCTCTTCTATTGGAAAAGATTATGCGAGAGTTCTTGTGGATTGGGAAATCGGATACTCACAAGTTTCATCTAGTGGAATTGAAGAAAATTTGTATGCCTAAAGGGGTGTGAGTCTTGGGCTTCCGTCAGATTCGAGATATGAATGTGGCGCTTCTGAGAAAGTGGCTGTGGAGATTTGGGGATGAGGATCAGAGTTTGTGGTGTTTTGTGATTGATTGTAAATATGGGGGTAGACAATATGGCAAGGATAGTCATCCAGTTCTCCCTTCTTATGGTGTTAGCTTGTGGAAAGGAATTGCTAATACCTGGGAGAAATTTGGTGGGGGTATCTATTACAAGTTTGGTAGAGGGGACAAGATTCGTATCTGGGAGGATCCGTGGTGTGGGGAAGAACCTCTCCATATAGCTTTCCTTTTGTTGTATATTTTATTGGATCGCCAATGGGCTTCGGTTCTGGACTGTGTTGATAGAAGTGAGGCCTTCGTCTCTCGGAATTTTGGATTTCGCAGAAACTTCAATGATTGGTAGTTGGAAAGTCTAGCTTAGCCTTTGATTCGGGTCGGGGCGAATCCTCGTTTGGTTATGGTGCCGGATAGGAGAATTCAGAGGTGGGATTCCAAAGGAATATTTTCAGTTCGTTCCTTTTTCTTGCATTTTTCTTGGGGGGTTAGCATGGTTTTCCGGCATCGTTAGTATGGGGGGTCTCTATTCCATCGAAAGTGAAGTTCTTCATTTGGACAACTATTCAAGATAAGATTTTGATGACATATCATATGATTAATAGGGGGATGATGATGCCTAATTGGTGTGTTATGGGCAAGGCCAGTGCCGAATCAGTAGATCACTTGCTTGTTCATTGTCATTTCACTTTTGAAGAATGTCAATCCTTCTTCAGGTTGTTCAGTATTCATGCGGTGGTCCCAGAGCACGTGATGGGAATGTTTGAAGGATGTTCGTTGGAGGTCATCAAAGGAAAGGGTTGGTTTCGTTGGCAATTCTCCCATTTGCTATAACGTGGGCTATTTGGAAGGAGAGGAACTCTCGAATTTTTTAAGGGAAAGAGGTTGATGTACCAAAGATGGTCCTTAAAGCTTTTGGCAGGAGAGGAACTCTCGAATTTTTGAGGGAAAAGAGGTTGATGTACCAGAGATGGTCCTTAAAGTTAAAGCTTTGTTGTATCTTTGGTTCTCCATATCCTCTGAGTTTAGAGGTTGTTTTTTTGAGTCTTGTACTTAGATGGGATGCTTTGTTAGGGTACTCTACTCCTTCCATGTGAGGAGTGAGGTCTGCCTTTGTGGTTGTTTTTATTGGGTTTTGGTCCCTTTTTAATACACATACTTACCAAAAAAAAAAAAAAACTAGTGGAGAGGCCTTGAGGTAATGGAAGATCTGGCACAGAACATCCATATGTGAAGTTTGACATGCATGGATAAATTGACTCACTACTCCCATGACAGGCCATATTAGACCTAATAATAGTCAAGTAAATAGGATGACCAACAAGGCACTGATATGGTCTAGGATCATGGAGCAATTCACTATCATCAACTGAGAGCTTGTGATTGGCTTCCATTGGAGTGTCACATGGTTTCGCTAGAAGAGTACCTATATCTTGAAGAAGAACATGTGCGTACTTACTGTGAGATGGAAATGTGCCTCCACAGGATTTTACAACTCCTATGCCGAGGAAGTATCACAACCACAAGTGCCCCAAGTCTTAAATATCAAACTTTTGGTGCTAGTGTACCTTGAGGTGATCACTGGTGGCATAGTCATTACCAAGGGAAACAATTTTGTTAAGATATACAAGCAAACATAGATCCCATGGGGGACGTGATGAACAAATACCGAGTGGTTTGCCTGGCATCTAGTGAATCTACAAGCAATGATGCTTTGCTAAAGCGAGAAAACTGGGCATGACGTTAACATATAGCTCATATATTACTTTCCTGAACTTACACCTTGCTACACTCACCTTAATGAGTAAAGCTGGGAGAAAAGGACATCTATACCTCATTATGATCACCAAGAAAGTCACTCTTAAGTCTTCACATCGAACTGATGAAGGGGCTGGTGGTGAATGGCTTTTACAGAGATCAGAACTTTCGGAGACTTGGTTTTAGCAATGATAGGAATTGTCTTTGTGTAGTTGATGTTATAAACCTGATTAAAGCCCTTAGCAATCAGGTGTGCTTTGTGCTGCTCAACGGAACCATTAGGTTCGAACTTTAAGGAAAAGGCTCCCTTACGACCCACAACCTTCTTCCTTAATGGAAGCGGGACAATCTCCCAAGTGCCATATTTGTTCAAGAGCTTTCATTTCCTTCTATATAGTTGCCACCCTCTTAGGACTAGAAAGAGCTTCTTGTAGGGAGGAGGGAACCTAATGAGGTGATATCCCTCATCTCCTTTTGCTCAGCTCTAATTCTAAAAGATCTGTCCTCTTCGGCCTCTCCCTTTGTGTAGAAAATCAAACCTAGATAAAGTTTATGATTGCTTGGCGTAGCCCATCAATCTTAATTGTTTACCTCATCACTCTGCTTGTTCTCACTAAAGTTGCATTGCACGTAAACGCTGTCTTGGTCAGTCTTGTTTTGAAACCCCTTGTTTCAAAACAAGACCCATGTCGGACTCTGGCACCTGTACCCGTATCCAAGCAACGTAGCTAACTACAATGCTTCAAAATTATCTTTGAAAATCTTTAGTCCCCAAAGAATCAGTCACAATGTCACAATGTGTAACTTGTAGATATCTCTTGTTTCAAATATTATTCAGTTACAGCTAATTGTAGTATTTCTTATTTTGCAGATTTTTTAGATGGCCGTCAATCCGATTCCTCTCATCAAGAAACATATAAGGAACCATTTTTCTCGAAAAAGTTATTGGTTCTCATTGAAATTCTTTCCACTTGTAGGTCGGTATTTGATGTTTGTATCATTCTCTTTAGATTATGTCCACGTTTGTTTATGCCCAGTACATTTTATGATTCATTTCACTGCTTACTTTCCTTGCCTCTAACACAATTTCGGAAAACGCAAACTTGTGTATCATTCATGTTATGAAATATTTTTGAACATGCATGAAGTTGAATTTAGGGTTAGGGTTTCAAGCAAGGAAGAAGAGAAAGAGAGGAAGAGAGAGTTGAGCATGTGTGTATCACACATGACTCTAAACTTCTTATTTATATAAAAACTTTACATGGACCAAAATGCCCTTACAATATAAAGGGGTCCCTTATAACATAAACGGTACACCCTGATAACACTCCCCCTCAAGTTGGCGCGTAGATATCTATCATGTCCAACTTGTTGAGACATCAATGTAGTTGATGACTTGGGACTCCCTTAGTGAAAGCATCTGCTACTTGTTCGTCGGTCTTCACAAAAGTAGTGCACACTTCCCCAGAAACAATCTTCTCTCTTATGAAGTGTCTATCCACTTCAATATGCTTTACTCGATCATGCTGAACTGGATTGTGGGCAATGCTGATTGTTGCCTTGTTATTACAATACAGACTTGCCGAGCCAATAACAGGGAATCCTAGTTTAGCTACTAGGATCTTCAACCATAGCATCTCGTATAGGCCGTGAGCCATAACTCGAAACTCAACATCTGCACTAGACCTAGCAACCACAAGTTGCTTCTTACTTCTCCAAGTCACAATGTTGCCCCTAACAAATGTGCAATACCCTGAAGTAGATCTCTTGTCATACTTGGCACTTGCTCAATTTGCATTAGTATACGATTCTACTCTCATGTGACCATTTTTCTGAAAAGAAGATCTCTGCCACGACAGATTTGAGATACCTCAAAACCCTGTGTGCTGCCTCCAAGTGGATGTCCCTAGGTGAGTACATATACTAGCTAATCACTCTGACAGCATATGCAATATCTGGTCTAGTCAGGGCGAGATAAATCAATCTCCCTACTAATTGCTGAAAGCTCGCAACATCTTTTAGTAACTCACCACTTGCCTCACCCAACTTGTGATTCTACTCTATAGGAGTGTCTACAGACCTGGCCCCTAATTTTCCAGTCTCTTTAAGTAGATCTAGGATGTACTTCCTTTGAGAGATGTAGATCCCCTGACTTGATCTTGCAACCTCTATGCCTAGGAAGTACTTTTAGGGGTCCTAGATCCTTTGTCTAAAACTCGCTAACAAGATGCCTCTTCAGCTTTATAACTTCTTTACCATCATTCCCCGTCACAATGATGTCATCCACATAGACAATGATAGTGGTGCTCTTCCCATTGTGCTTCACAAATAAGGTGTGATCAGCTTGGCTTTGGATGTAGCCTAGGTTTTTCATTGCCTGGGTGAGCCTTTCAAACCACGCTCTGGGAAACTGCTTTAACCCATACAAGGACTTCTTCGGTCTGTACACTAGGCTACCATCTTCTGCTAGTGTTAACCCTAGGGGAGGAACCATGTACACCTCTTGTAGGTCTCCATGAAGGAATGCGTTCTTCACATCCAACTGATGTAGAGGCCATGACTGGTTAGCAACAAGAGATATGAGCACCCGTATGTAGTTTATCTTTGCCATTGGAGCAAATGTCTCCACATAGTCAATGCCATATGTCTGTGAGTATCATTTTGCTACCAGTTTTGCCTTATATTTCTCAACAGACCCATCTGCCTTGTATTTGACGGTGCACACCCATCTGCATCCTACTGATTTTTTTCCTCTAGGCAAATCCACTAGTTTCCAAGTCTGATTCTTTTCTAAGGCTTGCATCTCCTCAACTATGGCATCCTTCCACTCAGGGTGTTGAAGCCCTTCTGACACATATGAAGGTATAGGAGTGGTAGACAACGAAGTAACAAAGGACCTGTAGGATGGAAACAAAGACTCGTACGAAACAAATTTGCTTAGAGGGTGTCGAGTACAACTCCTTGTACCCTTTCTAAGAGCAATTGGAAGATCATCAGTAGCAGGCAGTAAGGGCAAAGCTACAATAGGATCAGAGGGTAAATGATTACCTAGGTCTAAGGATGGTACAACTAGTACCACTGGAGATGGATCAGTTGTAGCTTTCCCTTTTCTGCGATAGACTTTAAGTTTCCCTTGCACACCACCAGGATTACCATCAAATCCCATAGTAGTTTGGTCATGCTCGACCAGATGAGTGGGAGGTGATGGAATACCAGGGAGAAGAACATTGGAAGAAGAAGAAGAAAACCTCTCTTCGTCACTTCTATTCTCCCCGAAGAGAAGCAGGGAAAAAAAAAAGGAAGTAGACTCATGAAAAGTTACATTCATAGAAGTAAACCGCTTCCCAGAAAGAGAGTGGAAACACTTCTATCCTTTGTGGGAAGGGGAATACCCAAGAAAGACACTTGAGAGCCTTAGGATCCAACTTAGTGCGGCTGGGACCCTGAAACTAGATTTTTTCCGCATCGTTGGCTACGGAAACCCTAACTTCAACACATTTTTAATTATCCGAGACTTTGATCCTGCAAAATATGAATTCTTGTATAGGGATTTGTGTCAGATGTCGATCCGCACTCGGGATTAGGGAACGCAAATTATCGTAACATTGGAATACAGAAAGTGCTTGAAAATATGCAGAGTGGTGAGGATGATAATTGATGGATCGGGATTCAAACATTTTTTTTTTCTTGAGATTATCACAACTTGCTCGGAACCATAAAGAGAAAGAATGAAATAAAATAACCATATAACAATCAAACTTCATTACTTCAAACATGTAGCTTACAAATTTTTTTGAATAAACAACAACTAAACATGAAATAAAAAAGCATATAAAATTAATCTAGAAAGCAAACAAAAGAGATGGGTCTAGAACAAACTAGATAGAGAAAGTGATGGAAGAGCGAGAGAGAGAGAATGTTGACTTCTTACCATGAACCTACTGAAAGTGGAAGGAGAGAATCGTGGTGTTGCAAGTGGATGGAGAGATGCACGGTGTGGTTGTTGCAGGCGCAACAATGGAGAAGGCAGCACGTGATGGAGGTATTTTGCTTGATGTCCGGTGATGCAGCCTACAAGAAGTGGTTGTTGAGGGTGTTGTACCTCCAAAACGTGGTGAAGATGGAGAGATGCTGGGCGTGTGCTTGTGGTGGAGCAGCTGGTGTAGCAGGTGCTAGGAACGCGATCGGTTTTCGAAGGGGGATATCCACCACCTTGAAGTGCAGCGTTGAAGGAGAATAGCAGGCTGGCTGGGGTGATGGAGAATGGTTTGTCGGTTTTAATGGGGTTCACCGGAAGAACAACGAAGAAAACGGACCTGCTGGGGTTGCAAGTCCGATTTCTTGAAGGGGCAGGGATATCTCGTGGCCGTGAGACAGAGAGGAATCGTGAGAGAGAGGAATAGAGGCTGCTGGCAGTCTAGTAGATGGAGCACGCAGCAGGCGGCGGATCACGGGCGGAGCGCTATGGCAGGGGCGGTGTTGCTGTTTGCAACAACAAAGACGTGCGCGCACAGGTGGAGGAAAGAGGAGGAGCAGCAATAAGAGAAGAAGAAGGAGGAGGAGGAGACGGCCGGAGTTCTGCAACTCCGGCCGGAATGAAGGAGGAAGAAGAAAAACAAGAAGAACAAGAAAAAAAAGAATAAGAAGAAAGGAAGAAGGGGAAGAAGAAGAAAACGTGGGTGAGGTTTTGTGGGAAAGAGAGGAGGAGATGGGAGAGGGATTAGGGTTCAAACGAACCCTTCTCCTTCCCCTTTAAACCTCCCACTTTCCTTTAATGGAAAATGGGGTTTTAAAAGAATTTTTATTTATTTATTTTTTTTATTTTTTATTTTAAGGAAAACCTTACTTTTCTTAGGGGAATTTCCCCATTTAGTGGACCCCCCTTTTTTTATTTAAAAATAATTAATTTAAAGCATTTGAAAATCGCGAGGTCCACTAAATGGTCGGGCCACGGGTCGATGATGATGGGCTCGGCTACTGGCCCACATGGATTGATGATGTCCATCGTCTCACAAGATGATGTGACAGACAATTTGATGACGATCGGATGGATGGTGACTTGATTGGGACCCAGATTGGTAGATCGACGGATCTAAAGAGATCCAACGGTCCGGTGGAAGATCCAACGGTCAGAAAGCTAAGGGAGATGAGACAGAGCCAATGGGCAGGAAATCTGGGGTTAGGTCAGTAGATCCGAGGACCGAGAGATGAAGAGAGAGAATAAGGAGAGATGAGATAGAAAATTAGGGGGATGAGAGAGAAAATATCAGAAAATGGAGATAAAAGTATTGGCAGAGGGTCTGGAACCCTGGTCTTCACTGTGACCATCCTCACGCTTCTCCAGTAGAGTAGACCATCATTCCTTACTGACTCATGTGGCTTTAAATGCTTTGGTCCGTCTCTTGGTCATTGGCTCTCCTGCTCTCTTTGTTCTTTGGGCCGGCTTTTTGGTCATCTTATTCAACCCATATTTGGCCCATATCTTCTAGTATTAGCCTGTGGGCTCTTTAAGCTTTGATAATGGGCTTTTATGATCGATTTTGTCCCGCAAGTCTCGAGATAGCCCGATCGAGTTTCCTACAAGAGAAGAGCACGTAATGAGACTTGATCATAACGTTTTCATACCTAGACTTCTGAAAATGTGTTTAATGCATGGAAATATACCATTTCGTCCAGAAAAGTGTGTTCTACGAAACAGAAGAGACTCTTACGTAGAAAAGTAGATAAATAGAGCATTTTACGTAGAGAGTGCGATAACGCTAAAAGGATAATTGCTTAAAATAAGCACTTTTGAGCGAATATCAGACCCAAAATATGAACATAATATACACAACCAAACTCATGAGGAGGTACAATAAAGGAGGAATCGGGACTAAGGAGTTGATAATGAGTCTTAAAGTGCAAGATGCGTGACAGCATGCAATGAATAAGAAATGCAGCAGTAAGAACAACATCAGACCAAAACATTTAGGCATATTGCTACCAAGAAGGAGAGACCTGACTACCTCCAAGAGATGGCGATTCTTCCTTTCAGCAACACCATTTTGCTGAGTATACCTACTTGAATTTTGATGAAGAATCTCATGTTCAGAGAGGTGGTGTGAAAGGCCACCATACATATATTCGCCCTCCTGATCAGTACGGAGAACCTTGATATGAAAACCAAATTGTGTCTGGATCATCTTATGTAAATGTTGAAAGATGAAATACACCTCGTCTTTGGTTTTCATGAGATAGATCCAGGTATGCCTGGTGTGATTATCAATAAAGTTAACAAAATATCGAAAGCCAAGAGGAGAAGTAACAGGAGTAGGACCCCAAACATCAGAATGCACAATATCAAAAAAGAAAGAACTTTGTTTTCCCCTAGAGGGATAGGATGAACGACAATGTTTAGCGAGTTCACAAGTTTCACAATGCAAGTCATACATTTGTACAGAAGTAAATAAAATAGGAAATAAAAGTTTCAAATACGGAAAAGAGACATGACCAAGATGGGCATGCCAACAAAAACATACTCCAAACTGGGTCGTCTACTACTCTCTGACAAGACTGCAATGCTGTGGGGGGCTCAACGGGTCGTCCATCCAAGAGGTAAGGGCCATTCGCCTCATGTCCAGTACCAATTGTCCTATTCGTATCCAGGTCCTGAAAGACACACGAAGAAGGGAAGAATGTAACACTACAATTCAAGCGTCTGGTAAGGGCACTAACAGATAATAAATTTGAAGTGAATTTCAGAACATGTAAAACAGAGGATAAGAAAAGTTTGGAAGATGGATTAACAGTCCCTTTCCCAGCCACAGGAGATAGAATACCATCGGCACCTTTAACTTTATCCTTACCTGAACACACAATACGAAGAAAATAAGGACATACTCGTCATGTGGCGAAGGCATCTGAATCAATGACCCAGGTGGGACTGGATAAAGTGGACACATGATGGGCATGGTGAATGCTACCTGATTGGGCAAAGGAAGAGGTGGAAGTGCCAGAAGGACCTTTGAGTTGATCAAGGAATCGGCGTAGGTTTTCGATCTCGGCCGGTTGGACTGGCATAGTAGAGGGAGAGGAACTATGAGTAGTCACAGGCAGACGGCCATGTGGAGGTGTCTGGAGATGCACTTACAGGAATCTCTATGGTGACACTATGAGCTGTAGGAGCCGTTGAGCGAGGTGGACGACCGTTCAATTCCCAATACTTGGCCTTCAAGTGTCCAATACAGCCACAGTAGTAACATTTGAGCCTTGCTCGATCAGAAAACTTCCCAGTAGGGGAAGGAGTAGATGATGCCATAGAGTAAAGGGACAGTTCTTCTGTGAGCGCTGTAGAGCAGGTGCATACACGAGGGCAAATCTAGCTGGGACTGAGGCTGATGCCATAACACTTTGTCGGCTCTCCTCACTCTGAACATAGGAGTACATGTGACTGAGGGAAGTGAGTCATGGCTAATGATCTGAATCCGAGCTAACTCATACTTCCAGTTGAGCCCTGCTATAAACTTGAAGATCCGTGTTTCCTCAAACTAGTTTTCGGTACTTGACGACGCAGAGGGTGCTGATACAGTCAAGCTGGTAGGTGTGATAGCGTGCCAGTACAGTCAGGCTCTGATACCATACATGGTTCCTCCCCAGGATTCAAACTAGCAGAAGATGGTAGCAAAGTGTGCAGATTGAAGAAGTCTTGTATGAATTAAAGACGTCTCCCAGAGCGTAGTTTGAAAGGTCCACCCAGGCAGTGAAGAGCCTAGGCTATACCCAAAGCTAGCACAATGGGAAGCGCACCACTGCTTTGATACCATGTTAAACAACCATTTATCCCAACAGATTGACCTGGTAGAAAGGTTTGAACACGTCCTCCCAGGCATCACACCCTCTGGGGAATGTTGTTTCGCTCTCTTTACCCAACAAATCGACCTGTTGGGGAAAGGCGAAACAACTATGTATACCAACGAGTCGTTGGGCCACCACGATACGTGCGCGGGAACACACCATCTGCTAACACGCTCCCTCAACAGGAATACACTGTGCTGGAGAATTGAACCTGAGACCTTCTAGGCCTTAAGGCTTTGATACCAAGTTGAATTTAGGGTTAGGTGGCGTTTGGTAAAACTTTTTTTCAGACCTTAAGTCTGATTCAGCTGAAATTAAGTGTGCTAACACGCTCCCTCAACAGGAATACACTGTGCTGGAGAATTTAACCTGAGACCTTCTAGGCCTTAAGGCTTTGATACCAAGTTGAATTTAGGGTTAGGTGGCGTTTGGTAAAACTTTTTTTCAGACCTTAAGTCTGATTCAGCTGAAATTAAGTGATTTTGGTGATTAAGTTGCATTTGGTAAACGACTTAATTTCAGCACTTCTCACCAAACTCAAGGAAAAAAAGACAAAAGTAAAAAGTGACCCGGTAAGTGAATGAATCTTTAAAAAAGATTCCTTGATTCTTTTTTAATACCAACAATGCCCTTTTTTCAAACCTTTCTCTTTTAAAAACTTACGAAAGTATCCTAATAAACATTTCAAAATACCCACAATGCCCTTGACTTAATTTTAAGACTTAAGACCTTAGCCAAACAACCTAATTCAGACATAAGTCATTAAGCTACCAGATCTTAAGCACTTTAAGCTTTTAGAACTGCTAACTTAATTTACCAAACGCCACCTTAGAGTCTCATGCAAGGAAGAAAAGAAAGAGAGAAAGAGAGGAAGAGAGAAGAGAGCATGTGTGTATCACACATGACTCTAAACTTCTTATTTAAATAAAAACTTTACATGGACCAAAATGCCCTTACAGTATAAAGGGGTCCTGTATAACATAAAGGGTACACCATGTTAAAGAACCATTTACCCCAAAAGAAATCATCCGCTAACACACCAAAACAAAGAAAATTGTCCATACACAACTCCGTTATTAGTCAAGTCAATTATGTAACGGCCCTCACTAAAACCATTGCTTTACCAATAATCGTCTTATCGACTAAACTCGATCCACATGCTACCATATTATGTAACAGGAACTAGTTTTTCTTTACTAAAAGATATCTTTTCGATGGATGACATCCAACAATCTCCCACTTGGTTTTCAATAAAATTTTCACTTGTCAAAAAAAAATCATTTAGAAAAAAACTAAATCTGGTCTATAACATAGTCAAGTGGCTGCTCTTTGAAAACAATATCTTGATGACCATGAATTGAGATATCAAATAATAGCTAATTTCAAGAGAGTTTACACCAAATCTTAGATAGGAAAATCTCCTGGACACCTAACATAGACTAAGTTGCTTATTATAGTTTGATGAATTTTGAGTATTTTATGCTTGTTTTATCCTTTCCTAAAGCTTCAAAACAAAATTCCACTATATTTCCATCATTTCCACAATATTTCCATTCTGTGAATATTGTATTATTTATACATTAGTTGAAATATTTCATGGAAATATTTTCATTTCTTGGATGGTCGAAATATATCCAGAAATCAAAATTTAGTACCTTGAAACCAAACTATTTTTAATATTAAGGTGCTTATTCAAATGGCATCCCCAAGTATCCAGACGTGTATGACTATGTAACTTAGGTCAAACTTTCAATAAGGCAGTGCAATATGATGGTCACAATTGCTTCACGTGAATCATGAACGTGTGCCCGAGATGCTAATATCCTGTTGCTGAGAGCCACCAGGCACATAGAAGTGCCATCTAGGTGCTAGTTCTACAAGTGATGCCGAATCACTCTGAATACATAATCATTTTGGAATTGTCATAAATAACTTAGATTTCCTTGTTAGCAATCTTGGTCCCCTAGTGATCTAAGCTACTTTATGGACAACCATCTCAATAAACCATATGGGCCACCTCTTACTTAGAGACTAGAGCCACAAATCCATATGATCAATTTTTCAATGGGGAGCCTACCAAAAATTCTCAATCGTGAAACAAAATTTGTACACGTAAAGGATATAATCTTGATGCATCAATGTAATTAAAGAAAATGGAAATTCGAAAGAAATCATTCACATTCTTTCCACCCATGTTAAACAGATGTTGAAAAAGATTACTCGTTAGCCCCTTAGTCATTGAATCTGCTAACTTACTCTTCAATGTGTTTGGCGAGTATTTTCTTCTTTGCAACCTTCTCACAAAAATGTTATTGGACCTTACGGGCATGATTATGAACAACTACAGTGAGGATACTACCCCTATGATGTCACAATAGATACATGGTGGCCTATAAACGGAGTCCACAACTAGCATATCTGCCACAAAGGACCAACAATACTTCTTGAACATGCAATCAATTTTGTAAAACGCGTTTGAGGCTTATGCCTTGATGCTCGCCTCGGTGAAAAGCTTCCCCAAAACGCCCCGAGGCTTTTTAAACAAGTGTAAAAGCTTGTGACTTGTGTTCATGGTTTAAAATTTCGGAATGTTTCGTTTCATAAAAGAACCGAAATGAAACATGCAATATTTCGTTCGTTTCGTAATGTTTCCGAATGTTTTGCTGAGACCAATTGAGACATTACGATCAAGGTTTAAAATTTCGTTTCGGAGGAATATCTCGGTCAAGTGAAAAATCGAGACAAACTCCGAAACGAAACGGAACATTGAAAAAACAAAATTTCCGAAACATTACGAAACATTTACGAAACATTACGAAATATTACGAAACATTACGAAACATTCCGAAACATTCCGAAACATTACGAAATACTATTCAAAATCATTAAATTATATTTTTTATTTATTTTTATTTTTTTGGATTATATCCGATTGTCTCGGCGAAACAAATCGAAACATTTTCCTTACGAAACGAAACGAAACATACGAAACATTACGAAACATTCCGAAATTTTAAACCATGATTACGATACAATCCAATACAATAAAAAAACAGATAAAGAAACGATTTCATGATTTTGGGAATGTTTCGGAAATTTCTCTGTTTTGCCAATTTTTCAATGTTTCGTTTCATTTCGGAGTTTCTCGGTTTTTCACTTAACGAGACATTCCTTCGAAATGAAATTTTAAACCTTGCTTGTGTTTCATGGAGTGCAATGAATGTCACACCTATCAAATTTGTGGGTCTCTCAAATACCTGCACCGGCATGTTATTGGACGCTGTAGGCATTCATTTCCACACTTCATACATGCCTTATTCTTGCCTCCATAATGGACAAAGTAGTGCACATCCGCTTGCAACATCGCCAAGAGATAACCAAACTAGCTAATATGAATATGTAAACTAGAGTAGACCTTTGGTTTTCTAAACCCTTCGAAGTTAAAGAGTCAAAATAGGTTACCACTTCTAACAAATCATATTGTTATATTTATATCAGAATTTAACATAAAAATAAGGAAAGAAATATATTGAAAGTAAAAGAGATCATTTCTTTAAACCATAGAGCTACCCAATAACATATTAAATATAAGTAGATTTATAGTGGAAACTATCAAACAACTATTGAGCTATGTTTAATAACTGAAAAAAAGTATTGTATGGAGGATGGAACACGCCATCCCTCCTTGAGAAATCAATTTTATTAAAATAATGGGTGACACGGCCTTACATGTCTGGATGTGTGTCTGGCTCTGTGGACACCCGTGTTCGACATGGGAAAAAACCCTAAAAGTTCCCTATCCTTGTTACATAGAGCTTAATGCAAGCCATGACATGAGAATCCCAACAAAAGGGGCATAAAGGACATTTACCATCTCCTCCTTCTTAAGAGGATTGTGTTGGGCACTACTAGAGATTGAGAATGTCATCAATCAAAATGGGAGATTCTCTTGTTGAACAATTAACCATCTCGAATCTTCTCAAAACTTTATGGATATATGCTTAATGGGTCAATCTTAACAGCCTTAGCTTTTGATTCCCGACCCAGTATATCCTAAATCACTCTAACATATGAGACAACGCCCTAATCCTTCATGTTAAAACTCCTTGACAAGAAGGCCTTAGTTTCATAAAATAGTGGTGTTAGAGTGTTTTTTGTTCGTTGGGGTATTATGGTTTTTTACATTATGTTATATAGATGTGATATATATACACATATGAGGAGGCCGAACTAGCTAAGTTTTACTCTATTTTCTCTCCTCTCTTCTATTTACTTCTCCATCTTCTCTAACTTTACAAGTGGGCTATTATCAGAAAAATTACCTTGGCCCAATTGCGTTTGGATTATGTTTGGAATGGTTCTTAGAACCTGGTTCAAAACATAAAGGGCTATTGTTAATGCCTCGCCAAAAGTAAATGAGTAATTGATGTACCAACCATCATACTCTTAACATGTCCATAAGAGTCCAATCTTCAGTAGACTCTTTAACAATTTCTTTAAAACGAGACTTGGATATGTGGCTAATCTTTTATGGCACAATAATGGGGATGACTCATCCGTATAATTCCTCTTTTTGATGACTTTGCTTGAAAGAACTGACTTAACATTTAAAGGTAATAGAGAACTGGAAAAAGAGTGGCTTAGAGCATCTCCAACCGAGGGACTCTATCTTCATATTTGATGAAAAAGTTGTAAAATGCAACTCCAACCGGGCTCTCTCTCTCTGGCTTCAAATCTGAAGACATGGTCTCTATCTGTATACTTGGCTTCAAATGTAGAGACCCTACTTTTTGACTTTCTGAATTCCAATATCCTTTTATAAAACTTCAATACCTTTTGTATCATTTTGAAAAGCATCTACTTCTTACCAACAAATTTTAAATACCTTTCGTGTCATTTTTGAAAAACTTTCAAGTACCACTTATAAAAAATTTTTTTTTAAGTACCTTTTGTGTTTTTTTTTGAAAAAAAAGATGCCTTTTTGAAGCCAGGGCTGGTTGGAGTTCAACACTTTTTGGAGGGTGTCTCTATCTTCAAATCTGGAGAAGATGCTTTTTTGAAGACCCAATTTGAAGACCCTGATTGGAGATGCTCTTAGACTAAGTTTATATAGCCCATTAGTATGTACACCAGCACCAATAATTTTTGAACAATAAATGATAGATAAACCCTGCACTGAATGTAGAAGACTAAGAAACAAAATTAAGGCTCAAAATAAAGAGCAGATTCCACCTCATAGAAGGCGCATAAAGTGTACGATCAAGGTCCGAAACATAAGCTAGTACTTAAGACAAGTCTAATGGATCCAATTGCAAAAACTTTAGATTTTATTCCCCATATAAGATGAAGGTGTCCTCGTTCAAAATGCAGTGCGCGCCTCTCAAGCTCTTGCGGATGTGGACCAGGCACCTAGAGTTCACTCACTAGGTCTTGGAAGAGATATCCACTATCTTTACTTCTTTTAGTCTACCTCGTTCTTTTAACATCCTATTAACTTCATGGAATTCTTCTTAAATGCCTTGGCTCTTGTTTGCAATTGCAAACTTTATCATCCTTCAATTTTGTTTTCTTTGGCTCTGCTTTTTGTGGGTTCAAACTCTTCTATCATCCGAGATTTCCCTTTTTCTTTGCGTGCCTTTTTGGAAACTTGTCCATTCTTTTGTCCAATATAGTCAGATGTGCAGATTGCATATTTCCCTTCTTTTGCCTCTCTTCCTCCAAAGCACACTCATCTATGAGGTCATTAACTCCTCATTTTTCTCACTTCTATTATAGTTCACCACAAAAGTTTTACATGGCTCCGGGAGAGACTGTATGACAACATGTACTAAGAAGTCACTGTCAAGCTTCATTTTAAGTCTTTTCATTGAAAGATAACCTGGTCATTTTCATAATGAACTTTGCTTTGAAATACATCCCAAATAACTGGGTGAAAAGATCATAATGAGAGCTTTGGAAGACCTATCAAACTGATTTCCAATATTCTCTGGTCTCTCCTGAGCAGTGTCTGTCGTTGGAATGCTAGCTTTTAAAGATTCTGAGATTATGCTCTAAATAACCGAGAGAGCTATCTTAATAGCATACTTCCAAAGGAAAATCTATTTCTAATAGCTTTGGTAGCATTACTGAGGCTGTAACTGGTCCTCCTGAGTCAATATCTGGCTTGTGGATCCCCAAGTACTGTTGGGAAGAAAGAACAACGATGCAATCACCCTCAACACAGAGATTTACATGGTCCCCTCTAGATTGAGGTACGTCCATGGATCCACACCGATTCCACTATGCTATGAGGCAAGAAAAGAAATACACAATACAATGGATAATCGTCTCTGATTAGCCGAGGTGTATATATATATATATATATATATATATATAACCCCAAGACAAAACTAGGGTTTTCGTCTCTATGTAAAAGTACAAAAGCTGGGCCACGGTGTCGTGCCTTCATGTACAGTACTTCTAGCACCATCAGGCTCCACATAACATAACAAGTACATGTCCCATTGATGTCTCCATCTTTTGTAATTTATGCTGTTGAAAGCTCAATCAGGAATGATTGGCATGCAGCAAAGTGGCAGAGAGATCTACCGGACTCAATAGGACTTTATAATATCACTATCTATCCAAGGTCTAACTAAGCAAGATGTATATAATTGAGTAGTATATAAACATCCTACTCCTTTTAAACATGGATAATCAACTTAATAAATCAAATGAAACCATGTGGGGTTATTGAGTTCATCTAATTCTCCTTGTAGAAGGGCACAAGCAATAATTTTACATGTAGAGAGCCATACTATGTTGACTAAGATATTGGAATTTGATTTTATATTGTATATTTTAATCATTTTGAAAAGGTTTGGAATTCTTTGGACCATTTGTTCGGAATGGTACATAATTGGCATTTTTTGCTGATACGGTTATAATCTTTTGGTTATCCTCATTCGTCCATCAAATCATGCTGCAAAAAATTATTTTTGTTTTTGTTTTTTCTTTCAGGCTAGAACCAGATATGAAATGCATAGTTTTTGTGAATAGGATCATTGTCGCGAGATCCTTGTCATACATACTTGGGAATTTAAAATGTCTAGAATTTTGGAAGTCCCATTTCCTTGTAGGGTTTCACTCTGGACTGAAGAATATGTCACGGAGAATCATGAATGGCATTGTCGAGAAGTTTCGCTCTGGAGAGGTACTGTTTCTCCTTACATTAGGTGTGGCTGTTAGTTTCTTCAGTACTGCAAGATCCTTTGGTAAAGTCATCAATGTTTCTTACCCCTTTTTTTTCTAGTAACTTAGTTTCGTAGTATATGAGATCCAACAAAACTTGAGCATGGAAACTGAGAAACAGTAGGAAGTTCAGAGAGGGAGGGGGCTCCCATTGCCTCAATTTACGTCCTTTTTGGCCTTCCCCTCCCCCTTTGAGAACCTTAAACTTGCAATAATTTTAATATAGTGTAATACAATCTTGTTACTGATAACATGAAGGCTAATACATATAAAATCTGTCAGTGCTTAATATTGTGACCCAGTTAATAAATCCAGCAATAATCAAGTGCACAAGTCGTATATATAGTGGGTAAGCATGTCCAAATATAGAAGATAAATGAAATTGAACAGATCTAATTACTGCTAACTGATTGAATTGAAAATTGTCAGCTATCCAATTGAGTAGTAAAATGCGTATACACACTAATTACAAGCCTCTGGTGTGATTATTGTCAAATGTGCCTCCTCAGTATCCATCTCACAAGGAAGAGAAACTAACTTCTGGAAGGAGAAAAATTTAAATAATCTTTTCAGAATACAGATCTAATCTGTGGCAGTGCTTTGATACTATGACCCAGTTGAATAATCCAGCAATAATGAAGTCCACAAGTCGTATGTACAATGGGTAAGCATGTCCAAATATGTACTGAATAAAATAAATCGAACAGCCCTAATTACTGCTGACTAACTGAAATAAAAGCTATACAATGAATTTTTTTAATTCATTTTTGATAAGTAGGAAATTGTATTAGAACTTAGAAGAGAGAAAAAGGGGTAATTCCCTATACAAGAGAGGATACACAAAAGTTAGCGAGGAAGGATCTCACTAACTGAACAAAACATATTATCTGTGTCCAAACAAGACCTCCTCCCATCTAAATAAAAAATTATCAAACCTAACTCCTTTAAAATCTTCCAACAAGGAGGACCAAAAGTATAATGATACTTTAATCTTCAACAATAAGAGTAGGGATCTCCTCTGTTGTCAGGGACCTACTTGTAATATCTTATATTCTACAGGGGGCCCTTGTAATATTGTAAAATTTCACTTAATATATATATTGGGTGAAATCGTGTAGGCTATTCTAAGCTCTACACGATTTCTCCTCTTCCCCTAATTCTCTTCTCCTCTCCTCTCTTCCATCTCTAACCCTAATCTCTTATTTTGGTTACGATCCAAGATTACAACATGGTATCAGAGTATGGTTATGTAACCATGGCTCAATCCTAGAGGTCTGAAGAACCCTAGGGATTGCGAAATTCGATGCGAAGGGCTTTCCAAAGAAGGAGATCATCTCCTATGGATAGCTGCAGGCTTTAGAAGAGTCTGAAACCCTAGCCGCCCACTCCAAAAGGTTGGAGAGGTTCTCCCAGGCCTAGCCGCCCACTCCAGAAGCCTGGAGAAGAGCTATCAGGTATAGCCGCCCACTCCAGAAGCCTGGAGAAGAGCCACCAAGCCTAGCCGCCCATTCCAAAAGGTCAGAGAAGACCCTCTGGACCTAGCCGCAGGTCTCAGAGGCGTCCAGAACCTCTCCCTAGTGCTACCGCACTTATCCAGGAACCTTTTTTAGGTCCTCGGAACCATTCACAAGTTTCCCGCGGGTGATATTTTCTCCAATAGAAAATCTATAAAACAGTTGTTCCAAAAAGGCCTGAATCCGCAGCAGCAGTTCGGGTGATTTCTTATCAAAAAAGTCTTCTCTACTACCATGAGTACATCTGAGGAGTCATCTTCTGCCAAGTCAGAGATTATTGTTGCCCCACCCAGTCTGGGAAGTCATGGTGATCACAGCCCGGGCCTACAGATCACTACGGTGAAACTCGACGGGACTTACTACCTTGCATGGTCTCAATCTGCCAAGATGTACATCACCGGATGAGGCAAAGCCGGCTATATCACTGGACGCGTCACTGCACCTGATTCCTCCGATGCTGCGTTTGAGAAGTAGGAAGCGGAAAACTCGATGGTCATGTCATGGCTGCTTCACTCCATGCATCCATCGATCAGCACAGGCTTCCTCTTTCTCCCGACTGCCAAGGATATATGGGACACTGCTTCTCAGACCTACTCCTAAGATGGGAATTTTGCTAGGATGTATGAACTTCAGCAGGGGATAGCACATCTGAAGCAAAGCGATCTTCCTTTGGGATCATACTACACTGCGTTACGCAGCAAGTGGGAAGAGGTAGATCACTACCAGACCTACACCCCTACATGTACCAAGGATGCTACGGAGTTCCGGAAGATGATTGTGCGCGGACGCATATTCGAGTTTCTTGGCGGCTTGAACCAGAGCTATGAACAGGTTCGAGCAAACATCTTGGGCAGAGATCCACCGCCGTCGACCATTGCACAGGTCTACTCCTACATCCAAAGCGAGGACAGCAGGAGGAGAGCCATGAGCTCTAAGACAGATGCTGATGTTCCTTTATCTGAGAAGTCTGCCTTGGCCACTCAGAAATTGAGCAAACCCACATCCAAAAAGGATGGGGATCTTGATGATCGTGATCGACTCAGATGTGATCACTGTGGCAAGCGTCGCCACACTCGGGAGACCTGCTAGAGTCTTCATGGTCGTCCCGCACAGTTCTCTGGGGGGAAGCAAGGCTCCTCAAAGAAGCCCTCTGGTAGCAAACATGGAACCTCAGCTGCTCATGCCACCAGTCAAGATTCCTCTGATGTGACCCCTTCCTCTGGGCAGTCCAACACCTTCTCTAGCATGGACATTGACAAGCTTCGACAATTACTTACTCAGCTTGATGGCCCTTCCCCATCTACATCATCCTTTGCTCAGACAGGTACATCCCATTCAGCCCACCATGTGTCTACGGCACCCATTAGTCCTTCCTGGCTCATTGATTCTGGTGCCTCCGATCATATGACTGGTATGCCATCCCTTTTCTCCACCTATAATATCTGCTCGGGTAAGGACAAGGTCCGTGTGGCCGATGGTACCTTCTCCTCTATCTCAGGGAAGGGCACTATCTCTGCCACACCTACTTTGTCTTTATCCTCTGTACTTCATGTTCCTAAATTCACCACTAACCTGCTTTCTGTTAGCCATCTTACTAAGAGCCTAAACTGCAGTGTTACCTTTTTTCCTACTCACTGTGTTTTTCAGGACTTGGAGACGAGGCGGATGATTGGCAGTGGGCGTGAGGATGGTGGATTGTACCTGCTCGATAGTCAGCCGACTTCATATTCTGTTGCACATCAGTCTAGTTACAATGTCAGTAGTTCTAGCGTTAATAAAGACCTGTTAATGCGATGGCATAACAGGCTAGGTCATTTACCGCTTTCAGTCATGAAGAGTCTGTTACCTCAGTTTGCGTCTATTCCATTTTTTGAGTTCAACTGTGAAACTTGTGTACTTGCAAAACAATGTCGGGTGTCTTTTCCGACCAGTAATAAAAAAAGTACGTTTCCTTTACAGCTTGTGCACTCTGATGTTTGGGGACCCAATCCCACCACTTCTATCTTTGGTTTTCGCTACTTTGTGGTTTTTGTGGATGACTACAGTCGTTACACTTGGATCTACCTTATGAAATCAAAAAATGAGATGCATACTATCTTTCAGACCTTCCATTAAATGGTTTGCAATCAATTGGGCACCACCATAAAAGTCCTACGCACTGACAATGGGGGGGAATACATGTACAGTGGCCTTGCCTCCTACTTTGAAAAGCATGAATTTTTCATCAGACTTCATGTGCCGATACAGCTCAACAAAATGGGACAGCTGAGCGAAAGCATCGCCATGTCCTGGAGGTTGCTAGGGCACTTCTTCTTGGTACTCGGGTACCCAAGGGTTATTGGGTTGACGCTGTGTTGACGGCATCCTACTTGATAAATCGGATGCCCTCTCGTGTCTTGGGGTCAAAGTCTCCCCTTTCACTTCTGTTTCCTTCATGTCCTGTGTTCTCCATTCCACCTAAGGTCTTTGGTTGTGTTTGCTATGTTCACGCCCATCACAGGAAGGACAAGTTAGATCCGAAAGCCGTTCGATGTGTGTTCCTTGGCTATTTGTCCACTCAGAAGAGATATCGGTGTTTCCATCCCTCTACCCGTCGTCGGTTTGTTTCTCTAGATGTTACATTTTTTGAGAGTCTTCCCCTTTTCTCAGTTGATCGGACTTCTCTTCAGGGGGAGCTTGGGAGTATTGACGAGAGTCCGATACCTCCACATGGGGAGATTCCTCAACCAGTACCCCTTGATTTGCTTGATGAGTCTCCTGTACCCTTGTCCTTATCTCCTACTGACACTGTGCCACAGAATCCGTAGCTGAAGACATATGCCAGACGACGTCAAAAAGAGAAACAGTCCACCATCCAAGCTCACTGTCAGGAAATCCAACTCGATCCAGGTAATCGTGTCCTCAGTGATCCTCATGATGATATGTCTGTTACTCCTACTATCCTTCCCATAGAATTGATGTACCTATTGCTCATCGGAAGGGTGTTCGGAACTGTGTTACCAAGCACTCTATCTCTCACTTTGTTTCCTATCAACAGCTCTCACCATCCTACAGGGCATTTGCTACTTCCCTATCCAGTGTCGCTCTGCCATCCGGTGTCTCAGATGCCCTCAGCCAGCCTCAGTGGAAAGCAGCCATGCTAGAGGAGATGACAGCTCTAGAAAGGAATGGTACTTGGGATTTGGTTCCATTGCCTAGAGGAAAGAAACCCGTGGGGTGCAAGTGGGTATATACAGTGAAATACAAAGCAGATGGAAGCATCGATAGGTACAAGGCCCTTCTCGTTGCAAAAGGGTACACACAGACTTATGGGATTGACTACCAGGAGACGTTTGCTCCAGTGGCCAAGATGAACTCAGTTCGAGTTCTGTTATCTCTCGCGGCAAACTTTTCTTGGCCCCTCCACCAGTTGGATGTCAAGAATGCCTTCCTCCATGGTGATCTAGAGGAAGAGGTCTACATGACAGGTCCTCCGGGGTTCAGTCCGACTGGGAGTAAGGAACTTGTATGCAGACTGAAGAAAGCCTTGTATGGGCTTAAACAGTTACCAAGGGCTTGGTTCGAGAGGTTCAGTTCCGCAGTCAAGAAGATTGGCTACTCGCAGAGTCAGGCGGACCACACTCTTCATTAAGAAAAGTGAAGGTCGTCTTATTGCTCTTATTGTATATGTGGATGATATCGTGGTCACAGGAGATGACCTAGATGAGGTTTGTAGATTGAAAAAATACCTCGGCACAGAGTTCGAAATCAAGGATCTGGGAACCTTGAGATACTTTCTGGGCATTGAGGTTGCTAGGTCAAAGCAGGGTGTGTTTATCTCACAGAGAAAGTATGTACTTGATCTCCTTCGAGAGTCAGGAAACTTGGGAGCTAAACCAGCCGATACGCCTATAGAGCAGCAACATCGGCTGAATCCTGTTAATGGGGATCCTATTGCTGATGCAGGCCAGTTCCAGAGACTTGTTGGGCGTCTCATCTACCTTTCACTGACACGACCAGATATTGCATACGCAGTCAGTGTCATCAGTCAGTTCATGCATGCCCCTCGCTCTCCACATCTTGAGGCAGTACACCGAGTGTTACGCTATTTTAAGGGGGCTCCAGGGAAGGGTCTCCTGTTTAGTAAGAATGGGCACCTGCGAGTTGAAGCTTATACAGATGCTGACTGGGCAGGTTCAGTCACTGACAGACGTTCCACATCAGGGTACTGCACGTATGTGGGAGGTAATCTGGTGTCATGGCGCAGCAAGAAGCAACCAGTTGTCGCCCGCTCCAGTGCCGAAGCAGAGTACCGTTCTATGGCTCATGGTGTATGTGAGCTTCTATGGTTGAAGACTATGCTCAGTGAGCTCGGATATCCTGTCAAAGGGTCTATGCAACTGTATTGTGACAATAAAGCAGCCATCAGCATTGCTCATAATCCAGTTCAACACGACAGGACAAAGCACATTGAGGTAGACCGTCACTTCATCAAAGAGAAACTTGGTCAGGGACTTATTTGCACACCGTATGTCCATACTGCTGATCAAGTTGCAGATGTGTTAACTAAAGGTGTTACTAAAGGGATCTTAGAGCACCTGTTATCCAAGCTGGGCATGATAGATATCTTCGCACCAGCTTGAGGGGGAGTGTTGTCAGGGACCTACTTGTAATATCTTATATTCTACAGGGGGCCCTTGTAATATTGTAAAACTTCACTTAATATATATATTGGGTGAAATCGTGTAGGCTATTCTAAGCTCTACACGATTTCTCCTCTTCCCCCAATTCTCTTCTCCTCTCCTCTCTTCCATCTCTAACCCTAATCTCTTATTCTGGTTACGATCCAAGATTACAACATCCTCCACTTTGTCTTTGAAAATACTATTGTTCCTCTCCTTCCAAACATCCCAACTTAGGGCAAAAAGAAACAATCTGTCAGTAGACCATCCGGAGAATAGATCAAGAACAGAATTTGGTGTAACTTGGCTGATCCTGTAGAGCTTCAGAAACACACACCACACCTCAAAGGTAAAAGGGCAGTGGATAAGGAGATAATCAATAGGCTCTCCATGGGACCTATAGAGAAAGCAAATATTAGGCATAATATGCTGTGGGTGAATGAGATAGGACTTGGAAGCCCATATCCTAGAGCATCCAGAGAATGAATCCAAAACAGTATTTGGTATATGTTAACCCAGTGGATCCAGAAGAGCTTCAAAAACACACGCCACCCCTCAAAGGTAAAAGACGGTGGATAAGGAGATGATCCACAGGTTCCCCGTGGGACCTACAGGGAAAGTAAATATTAGGCATAATATGCCCCTTGTGAATTAGTTGGGACCTATGTAGCCCACATCCTACCTGAAGGAAATGAAGATATGAATGGGTGAACCAAAAGTTACATAGAGAAACTGAACCTGAAAATCTCCCTCTAGAATTCATTTCCATACCTTCTCATCTTCTTCATCTTCGAGTCTAGGTATCGATTCTATTGAACAACAAAGAGATATCATCTAGCTCCCAATCGTTCATATCCTTCCTCAGACCCAAATTTCAGGAAGCTGAATCTTCGCCCTTGTTCATGCAATCCTTGGCAAGCCCCCTTTTATTGATTTGGCAAAGCAAAGAAAGCATGGAATGTAGATTGGAGGGAATTCACCATATGTCTTCCCAAAATCTCACTATGTCACTTTTCCCAACCTCAAAAGCCTGTTGAATTTTGTGAGACCATTGGAGATGCCCTTTTTAACGCCAACTCCCTAGGAAGAAGAGATCATTTTACTCTACCACCAAAGAGGCCTATAACAATATTTGGGAACTACAACCCTGCGTCATATATTTCCAAACTCTTTCCTAAATCTCCATAACCATTTTCCCAAGAGCATGGTTCATCTTCCTAAGTTTCTGAAACCCAATCCACCACTTTTCTTAGGCAAGAAAACAATATTCCATTAAATAAGGCAATACTTACACCATAAGAAGTCTCTAATCATCCTCTCCAACCTATCGGCACTACTGGCAGGAATAGAAAAAAGAGAGCACGTGGATCGACAAACTAGAGAGGATACTAAGTCTTTGTAAAGATAATCATGCAACCCGTGGAGACTGGAGAGATACCTAAATGTTCAAGAGGCTAATTTCCTCTCGAATCTCTCTATTATTAGACCTCATAAGCTTGCACTGAGCAGAAGGCAGACATATGAGGCACCCCTAAGCTGCTAGCTAGAGAGGATACTAAGTCTTTGTAAAGATAATCATGCAACATGTGGAGAGATACCTAAATGTCCAAGAGGCTAATTTCCTCTCGAATCTCTCTATTGTTGGACCCCATAAACTTGCACTGAACAGAAGGCAGACATATGAGGTAGGATTAGGAAAGGAACCGAACCCCCCCTTTGCACCCCTAAGCTGCTAGCTAATTCACGGAGATTAACCACTTCACCTACCCCAAAAACTCGGCTCTTGGATAGATTCATGTGTTGATTAGAAATTGCTTTGAATCATTTGAGCATACATCTCAAGAATTGGAGATGAGATATAGAAGGGCGATTGAAACCTACCTTGAATCCCTCTATAATTTCTCTAACTTTTGCTCTTATAATTATACTAATCTGGGATCTGGAGGTATCCTCTATATAATTATGAAATCTTCATTAATCTAATGGGTTTTCACAATTCTCTCAATTTACAAGTGTATTTGCCAATGTGAATCACATTGCTCTTTTAGCAAATATGCCTATTTTAACTTGTTTTTTTATCATTAAAATCCTTTTAAGTTCTCATCTTTTAACAAGTAGTTTTGTTTTTCACTTGTTTTAAATGGTAGTTTTCACTCTCTTTAGTATAGGTTGCCCTTTTCTGTAGCATCAAGAATCAAACATCAAAATTTTAAAAGGGCCATACAGATGGCTTTCACTCTAATTTTTAGAGGTAGCTTTTTATGGAGAATTGTCACACAAGGATGATGGGATTAAAGAAATCATAAAAAAATAGGTTTGTTCCTTATCCCTGTAAAGTACTAGATTTGTTACCTCTATCAAATCCAGTGCCAACTAGTGTGCATGTGATGTTTTCAAGATAAAGACTTCATAAATATTCACCAACTGAAAACTAGTAAAATAGACTAATCTTGATAAAATTTCTAGAATTTCCACATTGATTTAGTCAAGATTTTACCGTGTTAAGTCTAGTTTAGAATTTTTATATAAGTTAATGCCCATCAAATTAAATTTGTTCATGTATGGCAAAAACAAAAAATCATTCTACCTAACAAAAAAATTTTGATTTTCATCTTTTTCTATTTTTTTTTGTTTTTGAATGTAAATTCTAAACAAAACAAATTAGCAGAATCAAAAAATAGATAACTACTGAGAAAACAAAATCTCAACAAAACTACACATCATTAACTCTAAACAGATATGAGATTAAAGTAGAAAAGTGATGTAGAGCACACAGGTCTCAGGGAAATAGACATGTAAGAATACCCATAGATTTGGGTCATAGGTACAATGAAAAGGAAGCTCAGACACAGTATAGCAACCATCCTTATTTCTGTCTCTTCTCATGACGGTTCTTCTAAACCTTTTAAAGATATCGCAACCATACTCAGAAAAGTGAACAATATTTTTCTGGTCGCATATCTAACTAATGCTCATGATGTTTCCCTCAATACCCTCAATGTAGAGCACTTCATCTAGAGTAGAGATACTGTTTGCAATAACGGTTCCCTTTCCAGCAATACGTCCATAACAGCCATCGGCATATGTCATCGTATCATTACTTGGGAGTTTTTCAAAAGAAGTGAACATTTTGGTGGTGTTCACATAGTACCTCAGAATCTTTTCTCACCCGTATAGATTTAACTTTAGCTGATCTGGGTGAATGAGTGCTACATTTATTTTTCTCCCTTCTCAGTTGAGTCTCTAAACTCTGAGGATTTCTGAGTTTCTTAAGGTGTTTTATTTTTACTCAGTGCCTCGGACTTTTTTTGAAGATCGTCCATTCTTGAAGTAAATTCACTTGATTCCCTTTAGATTCATCTTGGGAGGAATTTGGTGAATTCTCTTCTTCTTGAGGCATTCTCTAACAAGGTGACCTTTACCCTTACAATAAGTACATATTTTTTTTTCTTTTGAGTAATTTTGGTTTGGTCAACCTTGGGAGTGGTCAAAGCCCTAGCTTTCACAAACTGGGTCTTGGACGTAGATGTAGAGTTTTGGTAAAATTTGAAACCCAATCCACTCTTGTCACCATAGTCTTTACCTAATCTCAACATCTTGTCGAGCTTTTCAGTTCTCGAGGAAAAACAAGATAAATCTCTTTTTAGATTTGTCAGTTGACTTTCTAGAGATTTCTTGTTACTCATGCAAGTCTGGATTTCACATTCCAAAGACTTGTTCTGTTCTTTAAGAGACTTAATCTCTTCTTCCAAGTGTTCAATTAACACAAGTAATTCTTTTGTCTAGTTGGAAGGCTTTTTTCTTAGATTCCAGACTTTTGGCTCTGTCAGATAAAACTTTATTTGCCTTAATTAATTTCTTTGACTCCTCGTACATCCCTCTGAAAGCTACTTTGGAGTCATCAGAATTTTCATTGCAAGTCATCAAAACTCTTTTCACTTGCAGTGGTGGTCTCAACTCTTTGAGGACCACTCGGACTATCTAGTCTGGCAGTGAAAGCTATATAATTTCTAGCCCTTTTACTTTCACTCGAGCCATTAGATTGTTCAGATTCTGACTCGTCATCCCATGTGGGATTCAATGCCTTGGATTTGCCCTTATCATCCTTATTAGGGCACACATCCGCAAAGTGTCCGTTTCCACGACACTTAAAGCATTGAGGCTCATTAGCCTTAGTATCCTTATTGGGTCTTTCAGTCCTGTCTACCCTCTCATGGGGTTTAGATCTTTCTTTAGATTTCTCAGAAAATTTATTAAATTTATCTTGCCTAGGGCGAAATAATTTTCTGAATTTGTTGACAACAGTGCAAGATCTTCTCCAGAGTCAAAATCAGACTCTGTTTCTTGAGCTTTTGAAGCTCTCAAGGCTATGCCCTTAGGTTTCTTTGGCTGTCTCATGTTTAATTCGAAACTCTGTAGAAATCCAATCAATTCTTCGATTCTCAGAGAGTCAACATCTTTGCTCTCTTCGATCGCCATAACCTTTGTTTGAAATCTCTTAGGAATAGATCTCAGCACTTTCCTGACCACTTTCGGTTCAGGGATCACCTCTCCTAGATTATGGGCAGAGTTTACAATGGCACTGAGTTTAGCATAGAACTCAGTGAACATTTCGTTCTCCTCTATTTTTATGGATTCGAACCTGGTAGTCAACATCTGCAATTTAGAAATTTTAACTGTTGGTGTACCAGTAGAATTTTAGGGTTTCGGGAAGAGAGGAGAAGAAGAGAGGAGAGAAGAAGAGAAAGCGTTGGAGATTTAAACCTACCAACGTCCCACAATATTATTTATATTACTAGGTCAAAACAATTACACCCACATTAATATCTCCACCCATCATATATCTTATATTATATTCGCCCTCATACTGACAATACTCCCTCTCAAGTTAGTGCATGAATATCGATCATGCCTAACTTGTCCAAACATGCCCGAAATAGAGCAACCGCAACACCTTTGGTGAGAACATCAGCCACTTGTTTTGACGTAGGCACGAACAGTGTACAGATTACTCCCGAAGTAACTTTCTCGCAAATGAAATGTCTATCCACTTCGATGTGCTTTGTTCTATCATGTTGCACGGGATTATGTGCAATGCTTATGGCCGCCTTGTTGTCACAAATCACAATATAACGATATAGATCCTTCAATCGGGAAACCCAGCTCAAGTAAAATTTTGAGCCATAATAGCTCACACAGACCATGGGCCATAGATCGGAATTCAGCTTCCGCACTTGACCGAGCTACAACTTGCTGCTTCTTGCTCCTCAGGTTACTATATTGCTTCTCACAAATGTGCAATAGCCTGAAGTAGACCGTCTATCATCTTGGGCACTAGCCCAATCTGCATCAGTAAAGCCTTCAACCCTCGTATGCCCATGACGACGAAATAATAATCCCTTCCCTGGGGATGACTTCAAGTATCTCAAGATACGGTTAGTAGCTTCCAAGTGCGGTGTGCGAGGCGCGTGCATGTACTGGCTCACCACACTTACGGCATATGCAATATCCGGTCGTGTGTGAGCTAGGTAGATGAGGCGTCCCACAAGTCTCTGAAAGCTACCCACATCCTCAAGGGGTTCTCCTGATTGACCATCTAGCTGATGGTTTGCTTCAATCGGGGTATCAACAGGTCGTGCCCCCAACATGCCTGTATCCTAAAGTAAATCCAATACATATTTCCTTTGGCATATATATATTTCCTCATTCGATCTTGCAACTTCAATGCCCAAGAAGTACTTTAAGGTGCCTGGATCCTTAATTTCAAATTCAGCTGCCAAGAAGCTCTTAAGTCTGGAAATTTCTGTTGCACAGTTCCCTATGACAATAATGTCGTCCACATACACAATTAGGATAGTCGTAGTCCCCCCTACTCATCTGATAAAGAGTGTGTGGTCTGCCTGACCATGGTTGTATCCCAATTGTTTAACTGCTCCGTTGAATCTTTCAAACCATGCTCTTGGTGACTGTTTCAAACCATACAGAGTTTTCTTCAACTTACACACTCTCTGCATGTCATCAGACACCCGGAACCCCGGAGGGGGGAGCATGTAAACCTCTTCCTTCAAGTCACCATGGAGGAGTGCATTCTTAACATCGAGCTGTAGTAGTGGCCAGGACTGACTTTCTGCGAGTGAGAGAATAACTCGAATAGAGTTTAGTTTGGCTACAGGAGCGAATGTCTCCTTGTAGTCAATACCATATGTCTGAGAATAACCCTTAGCCACCAACTGTGCCTTGTATCTATCCACAGATCCATCCGGTTTGCATTTCACTGTATAGACCCACTTACATCCAATCGGCTTCTTGCCCTGTGGTAACCGAACCAGTTCCCATATGTTATTTTTTTCCAGTGCGTTCATTTCCTCAACCATCGCCTCCTTCCATCTGGGTTGTGCTAGAGCCTCTGTGACAGAAGAAGGAAGAGTAACAGAGGACAGGGAGGTAACAAAAGATTTGTAGGATGGTGACAAGTTATCATAGGAAACAAAATTAACAATAGGGTGTTGAGTACAGGATCTCTTCCCTTTTCGAAGAGCAATAGGAAGATCAGAACTACTATCACATAAAGAAAGGGAAACCAAAGGGGAACCAAATGAGGAATTACTTGGATCCAGTGAGGAGTCTTGACCTTGACATTCAGGAATGGTCTTTGTCTCCCTTAGTCTACGACGAGTATAGACTTGCAGCTCCCCCTGCTTGCTAGTGTCTCTGTCATGCATAATAGTATCAATAATTGGATCATCTAATGTCACGGGCAAAGCAGGGGTCACATGCCGTTCCTCACACCAACTACTCTCCCCCTGAGGAGTGGTAGGGTTAGCAGCGGAAAAAAAAGGAGCCGATTCCAGAAAAGTGACGTCCATAGTAACAAACCTCCTCCCTGTAGGAGGATGATAGCATTTATACCCCTTCGAGCTTGAGGAGTACCCTAGGAACACACATTTAAGTGCTTTAGGGTCTAACTTTGTCTGATGAGGGCCAAGGATATGGACGTAACAAACACAACCAAAGATTTTCGGAGGAACCGCAAATGGAGGACTAGAGGGACGAAGGAACTGAAAAGGAGTGTGGAACTGAAGAGACCGTACGGTTGATGAGGAAGGCGGCAAGAAGCACCGCATCAGACCAATAAGTTTTGGGAACATTGTACTACTAAAGGAGAGAACAAACCACTTCTAGTAGATGTCGATTTTTTCTTTCGGCCACCCCATTTTGTTGTGAGGTGAACACACATGAATTTTGATGCTCAATACCATGCTCTGCCAAGTACAACTTCAACCCCCCATACATGTACTCTCCCCCTTGATCAGATCGGAGAACTTTTATACACTTTCCAAACTAGGTAAGGATTAGTTTGTGGAAGTTCTTGAAGATAGAAAACACTTCATCTTTAGATTTCATAACAAATATCCATGTGCACCTAGAGAAATCATCCACAAACGAGACAAAGTAGCGATAACCAAAAATGGAAGTAACCGGGGACGGGCCCCAAACATCAGAATGAATCAAATAAAAAATAGCATTACTTTTATTACCCCGTGGTGGGAAAACAGAGCGAGTGTGCTTGGACGGAGCACATACTTCACAATGAAGTTCAGACAACGATACAGACTGAAACAATGCGGGAAATAAGAGACGTAAATATGGAAAAGACACATGACCAAGACGAGCATGCCAAGACAGTAGCTGTTCCTTATTGAAACTATTATTATGACTACGAGACTGCAACGCTGCTGGAACTGTGAGAGACGCATCCAGGAGATAGAGACCATTCACTTCACGTCCAGTGCCAATCGTCCTCCTTGTGACCAAGTCCTGAAACACAATGAGAAGGAAAGAAAGTGACACAACAATTCAGAGTTTTTGTGAGAGAGCTAACAGAAAGCAGGTTAGTATCAAACTTGGGAACATGAAGGACAGAGGATAAAGAAATCTCGGATGTGGCTGTGACACGACCTTTCCTAGAGACAGAGGAAAGGGTGCTATCTGCGATGCGGACTTTATCAGCCCCAGAACTCACAGAATAGGAAGAAAATAAGGTAGACATACCCGTCATATGCTCTGAAGCCCCTGAATCAATAATCCAGGGTGAGGAAGAAGTAGAGGCGGAAACATGATGAGCAGAACTGATGGTACCTGACTGGGCAAAAATTGAAGTGGCCGAAGGTCCATCCAAGTGGGCCATAAAGCGCCGTATATTCTCGAGCTCCTCTCGAGAAATAGTAATTGGTGATGTGTCCAGGAAGGGGATGGATCTGTAGTATCCATAGTAACACTATGGGCAGTGGGAGGTGCGCGTGACGACGGCAGGGACGATTGCGGGGGTCGTCCAACAATATTCCAACATTTTTCTTTACTATGGCCCTTCTTGCCACACCCCTCATACATATGAAGACTCCAGCATTTATCTTGACTGTGGCCTTTCTTGCCACAATGAGTACAAGTAGGTGGATGACCTTTAGGGCGATGCTGTGGTGGTTTCACTGATGATGAGACTGCAGCCAAGGTAAACTTTTCATGTTTGGGAAGAGGAGACATAACATCTCTGCGACTTTCTTCACTTTGAACAGAGGCATATACTTGGTTAAGCGAGGGTAAATCATCTTTACTGAGCAACTGGACACGGGCTAACTCAAAATCAGCATTCAAGCCAGCAAGGAACTCATATATCCTGTTCTGATCCACCAACGTGTGATATGCCTTACCATCCGTGGTACAGGCAGGGGTAAAGACTTGATAGTAATCAAGTTCCTCCCACATGCTACGAAGCTTAGCAAAATACTCGGCCAAAGGCAAGTCCCTTTGACGAATAGTGGCAATGCTCTGGCGCAACTGATACACACGAGCAACATTCTTTTGCTGGGAATAAGTCTGAGATGCAGAGTCCCAGATCTCCTTTGCAATAGTATGAAATAGGAATCCTCGATTGATGTGGGGCTCCATAGAGTTAAGAAGCCATGACATAACAGTCAAATTGCCCGATTCCCATCTCTCAAACTCGGGGTAATCCTCTTTAGGGGCCACTAAATGGCCAGTAAGGTATCCTTGTTTCCCACGGCCACCAATAAACATCTTGGCAGCCCTAGACCATTCCAAATAATTTTTTCCAGCCAGCTTGATAGTGGTGATCTGCAACACATGGTTTTCATATGGAGTAGGGGCTGAAACTGGAGGGCCGATAGGCTTGGAGACCTCATCCGAGGCTCCGGATTCATCTGACGTCGGCATAGCTGTGTCACGAACAAATAACAAGCAAATAATAGAAAAAGACCACCCAATAAACAGTTACCACGATCTGAGACAAACCGGAGGCACTACGGAGATCGAAACGAGTCGAACGACTCAAGCCACGCTAACCAAGAGATAACGGAGTGATGGGATCATCCCAAAGTTCCAACAAAGCATCCAAGAAAGGATTGAAGGCATAGGGGAGCCAACCACTAGGGATTGTGGGTGTTCGTGATGCCCAATAAGGGCAAAAAAGTCGCCGGCGGTAATAACTGGGGGGAGAAATCGATCCCCTAGCCTCAATACTCCACCAAACTTAAAAAAAATGGCATAGGCCTGTAGGTAATAATGGGGACCAAAACGAAGCAGCAATCGAAGCCAAGAAGCTTTGGAAGAGGTTGCAAATCACCACGAACTGAAACGAGCCTGTTTTTCAATATTTTCGAATATCGGCCATAACATGTTCAAAAAAAGTCCAGAAAATTCCCAAAAAATCACCAAAATTCCTAGAAAAATGTCATCTACTGGAAGGTGAAGGCTCTGGAGATCTTGAGCACCCTGTCCCTATAGCTGATGACGTCAGCCATACGGCTCCATGACGTCAGCGATGACGTCAGCAATGTTGATCACCCCTTGAAGGTCTGAGGCGTGAGGAGATTCACTCCTGAAGTTTTTGTGCGGATTCGATTCGCTTAGCTCTGATACCAAGTAGAATTTCAGGGTTTCGGGAAGAGAGGAGAAGAAGGGAAAGCGTTGGAGAGTTAAACCTACCAACGTCCCACAATATTATTTATATTACTAGGTCAAAACAATTACACCCACATTAATATCTCCACCCACCATATATCTTATATTATATTCTCCCTCATACTGACAACAGTACCTTCATGGGTAGTCTCCAAAATATCCCATGCCACTTTAGCTAGAGTACACGTAGAGATCCTACGGAACTCATTTTTATCAACAACATTAAAAATGACATTTAAGCCTTTGCTATTCAAGCAACAATCGTCAACGTCTTCCTTTGACCATTTATCTTTAGCCTTTGGAAAAACATTTTTTTCCACTATATCGGTGGGAGGAGTCCAACCTTCCAACACTATCATCCAGACTCGTTCGTCGATGGATTTGAGAAATACTCTCATTTTAGCCTTCCAATAGGGCATAATCCTCTTCATCGAACAACGAAGGTCTGGAGGTGTTACAATTCTCATTGCATCATTATAAGTTTAAGAGAAAAACTTTAACATAGGAACTCACTCGGGTTGTTAAACCTTTACAAAGTGAAATGCTCTAATACCAATTGAAATTTCCTCTCTTAGACTATACCGATACTTAAAAGGGGAGTTGAATATGTATTTAAATTATTTGACTATTATTAACAACCTAATTCAATTACTGGTCTGGTAGGGGTAAAATTAATCGCATGTGAAACAATCTTAAATAGGTTGATTGATTAACAACCTAATTCAATTACCGGTCTGGTAGGAGTTTGATGGAATTTTGTGAGGACTTTGTTGTGAATTGGGTTTTTTTTTGCACGATCTGTAAATCAATGCGCTTTTATCGCTAGGCTGTGCCTATCAATTTCGTGCATCTCTCTCTCTCTCTCTTGGGAATGCTTTTCCCTTGCATATACATTGAACCACACACACACACAAAATCAAAAAAACAACTATTAACTCATTGAAATTGGCAAACAACTTACTAGACCTGGTTGGCCTTCTGCCTTAGCATATCAGCTGTAAATGTTCTAAAATTTCGTAATGTTTCATATGAAACATTTCAGAATTCAAGAGAGCCGAAATGTTTGTTTCGGTTCGTTTTGTAATGTTTCGGAAAAACATTTTGCCGAGACAAACTGAGACATTATGAAACAATCCGATACAATCAGGAAAAATAAAAGAGAAAAGATATGATTTCATGATTTTGGGAATGTTTCGCCTGTTTCTTCATTTTTTCAATTTCTCGGGAATGTTTCGTTTTGGAATTTGTCTCAGTTTTTCACTTGACCAAGACATTCCTCGGAAATGAGATTTTAAACCATGGATGTATATAACGCACAAACTAAGTCAAAAAGAATAAGCAGATGTCAATATTCAAATGCATGCTCATTCCAATGAGATAGACTTGATAATCCCAAAAGGGGGACATTTTGTTTTCATGCATTCGTGGTACCTATTGTTATGCTATACTTCTCTTCCTTAGGCTGGTAATTCTTCCTTCTTGTTGCTTGATTTTGGCAGATTAATCTGCTGGTTGCAACTAAAGTTGGCGAAGAAGGACTTGATATTCAGACGTGCTGCCTTGTGATACGTTTTGACCTACCAGAAACTGTTGCCAGCTTTATACAGTCTAGAGGCCGTGCACGCATGCCACAGTCTGAATATGCATTTTTGGTGGACAGGTGCTTCTTTAAAGTGTATGATGCATGTGAACACTATCGTTTAGTTCCGGAAAACTTTCCTAAACCTGGTCATTTCTCAACCTAACATTGCAGGGGGAGCCAGCATGAGCTGAACTTGATTAGGAATTTTATACATGATGAAGATCGTATGAACAAGGAAATTATATGTAGGACATCCACAGAGACATTTGATGATTCAGAGGAAACAATCTACAAAGTTGGTATCACTGGTGCCTCCATCAGTGCGGGATATAGTGTTCAGTTACTCCACCATTACTGTTCCAAACTCCCTCATGATGAGTATGCTCTTGCTCTAGTTGTTACTATGGTTTATGCAAGATTTAGAATCAGTCTCGTTCCATGTCTCGATATGCTGACAGAGACCGAGACGAAACGAGATATTGGAGAAAAAAATGAGACATCTCTTTACGTAAAGACATGGATATACCTTACACTAAATGGTTTATTAAGGCCTAATTGAGCTAAAAATATGTTGTAATCTTTTATGTTTGTTATGAAAGATGCATATATAATAAAAGCATGGTTTAACCCTTGATTAGGGTTTTGGTACGAGAAGATACATACCCAATGTATCGTCTCAATACCTTACCGTTAATCAGACTTCTTAACTGAAACAGAACTAGACTTTGAACGATGGTTTCATGATCGCCAATATCAATTACCTGGAACCGAAACAGAACAACACTTATAGAAGCCTTCTGTGCAAGTCTTTTATTCTTCTAATAATTTGTGCGTTAAGATACATTGGTCTCTTTCTGCAGATATTTCAAACCTAAACCAGAGTTCTTTTACATCGATGACGTAGATGGAACAGTGTGTTACATAATTCTCCCCTCGAATGCTCCAATTCATCAAGTTGTCAGCCTACCGCAGGCTTCAAAAGAAGCAGCTAAGAAAAATGCTTGTCTGAAAGCATGCACGGAATTGCATGTACTGGGTGCCCTGACCGACCATCTTTTGCCTGGTCAAGATGATGAAGTTGAAGAAGGATTAGTCGAGTCTGACAGCTGTGAAGGTTTACTTGCAACGCCTTTTTTAATAAGCTCTACTGCCACGCACTTCTTTATCACGCTGCTTGCAGGCTACAGTTATTACTTTTTTTTTCTTTTGGCAGATGAAAATTTGCGAGGAGAACTTCATGAGATGCTTATCCCTGCTGCTCTTAAAGTTCCATGGACTAAATCTGAGAATCCTATCCTTCTTAACTTCTATTTTATACAATTTATTCCTGTTCCAAAGGATAGGCTATACCCAGAATTTGGTCTTTTTGTCAAAACACCTCTCCCAAGTGAAGCTGCGACAATGGAACTTGATCTTCATCTGGCTCGTGGTAGAATTGTGAAAACAAAGCTTCTCCCGTCAGGGGTGATTGGATTTGATAATGATGAGGTAAACAGGTTACTTCTGAATACAAGCTATGCCACTTGTCTTATTTTCTAAGTAACATAGACACTCCATTTTCTAAAATTTTCCATGTCGCATGCTGTCTCGTATTCACATGTTAGACACAAGCTCACACACTTTTTCAAATAAATTGTCCTATTCACGTGTCAGACACAAGCCCAGACACATTTTCAAACAAATTTTAATTTATTCAATTATTTTGTTTTAAGCTATTATTTTTAATGTATATTAGCTTATTTAAAATTTCTCTGTTATATATTCACTATAAACTAAAGCAACATATGGAATAAACCTGTACCGACATGTCGGTTTATCAGGTTTGTGGGGGTCAGTGTGTCTGACACTTCGTATGGTTGTCGGACGACACACGTGTTCATGTCCTTGTTACATAGCTTTTATGTTCCTGTTAATAATTTTTTGATGGAGTTAATTTGTGTACAGGTTACGCAGGCACAGAATTTTCAAGAAATGTTTCTCAAGATAATTCTTGACCGATTGGACTTCTTTTCTGACTTTGTTCCATTGGGGAAGAAAGATTCATCTAAACCTAGCTCATCTACCTTCTACTTGTTGCTTCCTGTGAATCAGAATGAACATGAAGATAGACGTACTGTTGATTGGAAGATCATCAGAAGCTGTTTATCTTCACCAATTTTCAGAACTAGAACAGATGCTATTGACAATGGTTCTCTTCCAGCGAGCAACACTTTAGAACTGAACAATGGCCCCGCAAGTATAAGTGACATCGTGAACAGTTTAGTGTTCACTCCACACAACAAATTATTTTTCTTTGTTGTAGATATTCTTCCTGGAACAGATGCAAACAGCCCATTGAATAGTCGTGTAAGCTATGCAGAGTACTACATTCAAAAGTAGGGAATTTTGCTGCGCACAAATTTTATACCCCAAACATGCATTTTGACTGTTAACTTTGTTTCTATTATTTACTTCAATGGTCTTGTTTGTATCTTGCAAATCAGGTTTGGCTTTGAACTATTACACCCCAAACAACCTCTTCTGAAAGCAAAACAACTTTTTTCTTTACACAACTTACTACACAATCGATTGCAAGGAAATACAGGTATCTACACAACTTTTTTCTTCAATTCTTATTGAACATAAATCTTTTTTAAGTGTTGGCTACTATGCTAATATTTGCTGTTACCAACTTTTATTTTTGCTTATTTACTTTTGTTTGAGAGAGAGAGAGGGGGGGGGGGGTGGGAGTGTCCCGCCCCGATTCTCGACATGCGAATTGAGGGTGAGTGGGTAACCTAACTGATCCCTAACTATTCGAATACCAGGATCTGAAGCTATTAGAATAACTTCAAGCTCTGGTGTACAAAATAGATCAGAACTAAGCCAATTTATTAGGATCTATATTCCAATTACTTAATTAATAATTAAATGAATAAAGACATAAGAATCAAAGATAAAACAACCCTGCTGCTCATATATACGTGATCAACATAATATATAGAGAACAAAGTGTGATAATAGTACGTAACTAACTATGTAGCCTGATACATAAATACAATTATCCCAAAAAGAAGATAAGACTAAAAAGACACGATAAAACGATGATGACTACATCTCATCTACTCAACACCAAAAAAAAATAGGATACCTCTAGTCTATGAACTCTGCGTTCGCCCTCGCAACTTCAAGTAGGGTTCACGTCTAAAGGATCCACAACGTACTCGATACCTTCTACAGGGTAAGCTTAAAAAAAAATAGAGTGCATATCTTGAGCTTTCAACCAAAGCCCAACAAGTTAACTATACTAATAACATAGATGTAAAACAATCGAATAACTAGGAAAATAGCAGTAATTCTTTTATACATGTTCATCAATTAAAACCATTTATATAAAATAAAATTGTAAATCAATATAGAGCTATGTATAATCTAAAACACAACATGAAAACATTCTCACAATAGACTATATGTATAACTAGTAATCTAAATATGTGATGTAGAATATAGAGAATCTCATTAGGTTACTACCAGTATATAACCCCAGTCATAGTTTTATTCTTGTGTGTATTCACCGACCTAGAATACATCGTTCGCTTATTTGCGCCGGCCAGGCGATCTTCAACCTGTCCTAATTTTATGGCCTGGGAGTTGCTTGCGACACCCTTTTAGCTCATCTGACGCGAGTTAGACGATGTACCCCACGTTTCCGGCTCAGGTTGCTGTTAGGCCACAGCTAATAGTGAAACATAGCCAGGTAGGTGGGTGAAATGGTGAACGTTGGCCCAAGCATTTGATGACTGCAAACTTTCTAAGGATCTAAAGACAAGTTCAAGGCAGAGTTACTCATACCCCCACATCCTATGCCTATCAGGCAATTACCCTGTTACCCTCCGCTACTCTCGGTAAACATGCATTAACAAGATCCTCAGAAGAAATTAGAATTCTTTAATAAACCCTAGTTCTCACAACTACCCATGTCGCGAGAGAACACATAGATATAGAAGAATTAACTGACCCTTCTAATTCATTCAGGTATGTATATATAATATAGGTAACTCATATTTAGATTGATGTGTGTCAAAAGATCCCAATCACCTAAACTTGTACCTCTCAAATCACAACTTGAGTCCACATCAGGCACCCAATCGAATACACCACATCTCCTCACATGTTCTCACACGATAAATTCAAAATCTAAATCGTTCTCTCTTTAAAATAAATCCATAAGTTGTAAATCAGTGAAAGACTAAAGACTAATTGAAATCAAATGGAAATAATTAAAATTTAATATCATGTAACATAACATAATACAACTTATATCAAAATTTTCTTTACTAAAATTTGAAGATAATACGAATAAAATATTCAGACATTTTTCCCAAATTAATAGAAATTTTTATAATATTTTATGAATTTTCTACTATTTTATAAAATATAAGTAACATTGATAAACAAATAAATACTTAAATATTAATTAGATAAATAATCAATTAAATAAATCATTAATGAAACACTTAAGTAATTAATTAATCACTTGGAAAACTCTAAAACCAGAGTTCTCAAATTTCATGTTGCGCGCATCTCGAGGGAGCACGTATCTCAACACAATGGGCCTTAACAAAATCTTTATTTTCAAGGGACCTAAAGATTTTCAAGAATTCCCAGCATTTTCTAGAATTTTTTTTATAGTAAAAAGGGTATTTTTACAATTATATCTTACTCGGGGCTAGATAAAAATTACTCAAAAGTAATTTAACAATTAAGGTATTAGGTCTATTTATAGAAGTTCGAAACCCAAATTTTTTTTTATTCCTAGACGATGTGGGATTAAAGTTTTGAAATTTTTACAGGAATATTGTTATGGTGTAGTAGGTCCATTTTAATAACTTAGATACATACGATCAAGTTACGATTGTGCTTTCCACACCCATCTGATCAATCGGATTTAGTCAATTCGGACGGGTCGATTAACCCGATGATTTGACTTCTCGGCGATGATTAGATTGACATGAAACCTAAGAAATCTAAACATCAATCTACTATCTGCAATTAACCAAAATTTAGTTAATTGACTAGAACATTGCTATAGAACTCTACTGAGAGTCCTAGCAGGAGTGGTACATATCCATCTTAGGGTAAATTTACGTGTCGGAGCTCATGGTGTGGTCTGTTCTGTCAAATTCCTTACAAATTTTGCTAAAAGATTCTCGAAACACTTGGAATTGATTGAAATACTGGTCAAAAGTCGAAAAGAATCTCTCTAAAAGTCTAAACTAAGTCTAATGGTCAACTCTATGATATGCACATTCTGTACTAGAATATTTTCGAATTACCCGGGCTTTACAAGGAGAACGGGCTCTTTTTTCCATTAAGAGAGAGAGACCCTTTTCCATATATGGAGATCAATAGGGAATATAATCTAGAGAGAGAGAGAGAGAGCTCTTTTTCCATTAATGGGGATCAATAGGGAATATAATCTGGAGAGAGAAGCGAGCGAGAGATCTTTTTCCATTAATGAAGATCGATAGGGAATATAAACTAGAGAGAGAGAGAGTCCAACACCCAGGTCTATCTACAAATCAACTTATTTATTTCCAAAATTATCCCTCTAGTTTATTAGATTCATAAATAGCTTCCCTAGTGGAAAATCTATAACTTTGGCTCTCATTTCCATATCACATGCCTCTTCCTCCAAAGGCACAATGTTTCTTCTCTATGCTTTAGAAGGATAAGGCATTCATCCTTCTCTCACTCCGGCAAGTTTCTTCTTAAAATTGAGCACTGCACAATTTTGTCGTCGTCTCACAAAATTATGGTTCATCATGATCTCCTAGATGAGAACCAATATATGAAGTCCAAGACTTGCTTCACAAAGTTTTATGATGCCACACCACTCATCTTTTCCTAAACTAATTCGTCCTTGTTTGTTGCTTTCTTTCTAAATTCTTTAACGAACTCATGGAAATTCTTCATGATGCCTTTCCAAACTTCTACCTGGTAGGATAAACCCACTTCCCTATTATCCCATCACGGCTCCTAGATAGAAACACACGATGTCGAAGAGTCCCTCTTGTTGTAATTAAGATTGTAACCACGATTAGATGAATAAATATAAAGATTTAGGGTTAGGTTAGAGAGATATGAGATGAGAGAAGAGGAGAGTTGGGAGAAAGGATGAAATTGTGGTTGGTTATGCTCTACACTATTTCGCCTATATTTATAATATTGGAACTCTTAGCATAATTACAGAGACACGCCTGCATAATACGAAACATTACAAATAAGTCCCTGACTGACAACACTCCTCTCAAGTTGGTGCGAAGATATCTATCATGCGCAGCTTGGATAACATATTTTGCAAACAACCTTTAATAAACACATCGGCCGTGGTGGGCCCATAACCCACAGGTCCTAGGAGCAGAACCTGGCTCTGATACCATGTTGTAATTAAGATTGTTACCAGGATTAGAAGAATAGAGAGAAAGAGAGATTTAGGGTTAGTGAGATATGAGATGAGATAAGAGAGAGGAGGAAGGGTGAAATCGTGATAGGTTATGCTCTACGTGATTTCACCAATATTTATAATATTGGAACTCTTAGCATAATTACAAAGACACCCCTGCATAATATGAAACATTTAAAATAAGTCATTGACTGACAACACCTCTATCCATTCCAAAATCGTTATAGTATTCAAGGATATTTGTAATTTATAGACGCAACTATTTATACATTGATGTATAGTGTGTCAAGATGCTTTTTTCTTTTCTTACCCTTTGGGTACGTTATATTGTATCAGTTCATAGAAAAGAAATTTGGCTTGGTCAATTCTAATACTTTGGTGTCTTAATGACTGGTTGTTAATCTTTTGTTATTCTTTTTTATTTGACTCTTGGTCTCTCAATGGCAAAAGCAGAAACCCGCGAATTGGAGGAGCACTTTGTGGAGTTACCTCCTGAACTCTGTTTGTTGAAGATAGTTGGTTTTTCTAAAGATATCGGGAGCTCCTTGTCCTTGTTACCTTCAATAATGCATCGGTTGGAAAATTTACTTGTTGCAATTGAGCTGAAAGAAGTTTTTTCAGCTTCATTCCCAGAGGGATCTGAAGTTACTGCTCATCGTGTAAGGCCTCTTCAAAAAATACTTGTTTAAGTGTCCCTTTTGACAGCTTATGTATTAAAATCAGTCAGTAATAACATTACCTAATTTCTGTAGGTCAGAGATTTTATTTTAATGATGTGGTTGAAACTTACATGCTCGTAACAATAACGAAATTATATTGCAGGTTTTAGAAGCACTCACTACAGAGAAGTGCTCGGAGCGCTTTTCTCTTGAAAGACTTGAAGTACTTGGTGATGCATTCCTCAAGTACGCAGTTGGCAGGCACCTTTTTCTTTTGTATGAAGCCCTTGATGAGGGGCAACTAACCCGAAAGCGTTCTAGTATTGTAAATAACTCCCATTTATACAAGTTAGCAACTAGGAGTAATTTGCAGGTAATTTCTTAATCTCATAGCATCGTATTGCGTTTGGAAAGTAGTTCTTCAAACTTGTGGATGTCTAAGCTTTTCTGCAATTGTCCTGCCACTTACTGTACAATAATATTTCTGCATTTGAATTTCTTTGAATCATATTCTAGGAAAAAGCAAGTTCTTCTTAGGATCTTGAAGCATTTTAGAATGATGGTTGGTGATTAGCTGCTAGAACTAAGTCAAAAAGGGTAATAGTAGAAAATGGAATGAAAATAAGTCCAACATTGGAAGCTATGATGGTAATTTTACACCAGGTATTAAATTTTGACATAGTTTGATCATTATATCAGTTGCGAACTAAGATCCCCAGATATGGATATGGATATGAACACTGGTAAAGGAAACGGGGATACACTCTTCATTTCTCGAAATCCAAAAAATGAATATAGATTCCATCCTATATGCTGATGCCATGGTTTACTTTTTTAGTTTTTTCAAGAGAAGTATAGTTTTTTGATACCCACATCGCACCAAATGTAATGAAGCATCTATCATTTGAGATGTTTATTGATGTAAAATTTATTATAATACACTATTTATATCGTACTATTGACAAAAGAAATAATGAAATTATTACAAATAAAAAAAATACATTACCACATTAGGAAATGAGAAAGTGGTATCGTAGAAGTATCAGTGTTGTATCTTGTTGATACAGGTACGATAGACATGTTCAACCAATTCGAGTATTCTAGGTTTTGAAAGCGACCAACATTAAAAGAGGGTTACAATGCTGAAATGTTGTTATTTCAACCAATCCGAGTATTATAGGTTTTGAAAGGGACCAACATTAAAAGATGGTTATAATGCCAAAATGTTGTTAATCAACCAAAATAATTAATCATTTCAACGTATATTTTGATAGGTAATGCATTTCGGTCAAAATATGGTTTTGCACAATCTTAAAATGTGTTCATTAGGTCAACATAATTAGATTGGAATATAATTTCCATTGGGGAGTTTAGAAACCATTCTAAACCCCACTTTCTTATTTAAAGTTGGTTCTCCTAGCTTTTAGCCATTAAAAATATCCAATTGACTTGGAAATGTTTGTGGAAGCACGTTGGATTGATTGTTAGGGTGGATTGAACGCGAAAATTGTGTTTCATCTCGTTTCAAGGTCATCACGAAATACTTGGTATAACCAAGGTTTAAAATCTCGTTCCGTTTCTCTGTCTCAATAAGTTAGCAAAATGAGACGGATCGACCTAGACTAAACAAGACGGAACAAAACAATGGAAAAAACATTATATGACTCGATAAGGTTAAACTTTTTTTTAATGCTTGATTAAGTTACAAACTTGTTTTTTAGCATTTGTAAGTGTTGTAAAAGTATATATATATAATGAAAATAAGGTTCTAAACCAATTTTAGTACTTAAATTAAGTTGTTGGCAGGAGACAATACAACCTATGCAGTAGTAGAGCCAGGATTTTGTTTCGGGGGGGGGGCTGCTCCTGTGTATCGTCTCGGTACCTTACAAGAACAAGACGAAACGAGATTTTCAACCATGGCTATAACTCAAGTTTCATGTAGTTTTTTTGCTTGAAATAGAATATAGAGGTGTAACTGCATTGGATGTACAGATCTTTGATGCCTTTCAACCAGATTTGAGTGCAAATTCACGAATTTGTTTGTGGTGGAAATTTTAAAAATTAAGAAAAACTCCAATTTCCTTTATTTTCATCTTAAAATTCCATGGTTCTACATGGATGAATTGTGTATAGCTTCGCCTTATCTACAACTTGGTCAAATTAAATTTTCTTTACAAAATTATTTTTTTAATTTTTTAGAAAATTAATATGTAAAATATGTAAGAAGTTTGTAAATATTTTTTTTAGACAGGGCTAATAAATTACACGCAACATTCATTTATTAGTAGAAAAGAATTATCATAATTTTTAGAAAATTAGTATTTAAAATATATATGCATTTTCTAATGACATTCATTTATTAGTAGAAAAGAATTATCATTGATTAACTATCTATTTACAATCCTACTTTTCTAATTGAAAAAATATAGTAATAAAAATAAAAAATTTGGAACAAAATTATGGAGGTCCTAGTGAATCAATTTTAGGCATTATGATGTATTGTAAGCATAACGCATGTATGTATAATCATTTATGTTCTAATTAGTTGAAAATATATCTTATTCATAAAAAAATCTAAAACAAATAAGAAATATATTTAGAGGTATGAACATGGTAGTTAATAGATTGTATCATGGTTTTAAAAAATGATTATTATGCTTTTGTAATGGCCACCATAACTGTAACACTCCTATAGAAAGAAGAAAAAGAAGAGAAACAAAAAGAATGGGGAGAAGGTTAGGGTATGTGTTATGTAGCCCGCACCCATTTTCTGTTTTTGATAATTGTAGCCCACACCCATATTATACATCTACAGTGGTAAAATTACAAGAGTTCCCTTAATGAACGAGTATGCCTCTATGTGCTAATAAGGGAAAATTTTGAAATAAAATTTTTTTTAAAACAAGTGAATTCCTCCTATATCATATTACACTCCCCCTCAAGTTGGTGCATGAATATCAAACATGCCTAGCTTGAAAAAGCTCATGGGATGACTTGTGGAAGGTACAGCCTTGGCAATGATATCGATGGGTGGATCAATAAACTTTGTGCAAGGGGTGGAAACTTCACTAGAAGTAACCTTATAACGGAACGAATGGTCGTCAACCTCAATATGGTTCATGGATTCATAGATGATTGGATTGGCTTCAATATGTTAGCTGCTTGATTATCACAACATTTTTATGGGAAGAAGGACCACAACTCCAAGCTCGCTCAAAAATTGACGCAACCATGTCAACTCACAAGAATTGTGTGTGATAGCTCTATATTTTGCTTCCGCACTAGAGCAAGTTACTACGGGTTGTTTCTTACTGCGCCAAGTGATTAGGTTCCCACCGAGGAAAGTGCAGAATCTAGAAATGGATAGACGATCAAATGCAAGTCTTGCCTAATCTGCATCAGAGAAAGCTGTATCACAATGACCAATTGACTTGTACAATAGTCCACGACCATGGGCTAACTTGAGATATCATAAGATGTGATGAACTACCTCCATGTGAGATGTCTTTGGAGCATGCATGAACTGGCTAACAACTCCTACATATGCCAAGTCAAGTCTGGTAATAGTCAAATAAATAAGTTGGCCAACAAGTCTCTGATATTCCCTTGGATTTGACAATAGCTCTCCTTCATCCAAAGTTAGGCGATGATTAGCCTCCATAGGCGTGCCACTCTGTCTATAACCAAGTTTCCCAGTATCACATAAGAGATTGAGGACATCCTTAGAGATAAGAAGATGTTCTTCCTTGAACAAGCCATCTCTATACCCAGGAATATTTGAGTTGTCAAAATCCTCTATGTCAAACTCATGTTGTATGTGAGCTTTAAGTCGATTAATCATATGGAAGTCATCTCCAATAACAATGATGTTATCGACATAAACAAGAGCAACTGTGGTACCCTAGGTGTGGCGATGAACAAACACAGAATGGTCCGAGTAGCATCTTATGAATCCAAGGGCAATAATGACATGACTAAAGCGGTCAAACCATGCTCTTGAATATTACTTAAGACCATTAATGGCTTTCTTCAATTGACACACATTGCCTCTACACCAAGGTTTAAAATTTCGGTTTCGCATGCCATTTTGGTGAGGGCCAAAACTGAAATTTCGAAATTTCGTGTGAAATTTTGGAAATTTTGAAATTGAGATTAGTAATGAAAAGTTCGAAATTTAGACCGAAATTTCACGAAAAGTTCGAAATTTCACAAAAAACTAAAATTTCAAAACACCAGACATTCACGAAATTTCAATAACTTTAAAAAATATCGGTGTAGCCCGAAACCGAAATTTCGAACTTTTCGTCGAAATTTAAAACCTTGCTCTACACTCTCCTTGAAAAGTGAAGCCTTGTGGGAAACTCATGTAGACCTAATTTAACTCGTCATGAAGAAAGGCGTTCTTGACGGCTAACTAGTAGAGAGGCCAATGTCAAATCGCTATTAAGGAAAGGATGACACGGGAAGAGCACTCTTTGCAACTGGGGCAATGGTTTCAAAGTCAACCTCATAAACTTCAATGTAGCCCTTTGTAACAAGATGGGTTTTGTGTCTTTCAATGGAATCATCTGACTTGTATTTAATTGTGTAAACCCTCTTGCAACCAACTGTTTCTTTCCCCTAGGAAGAGTAACTATGTCCCATGTACCATTTTTCTCAAGAGTTGTCATCTCTTGCATGGCTGTAACCCACTCAGATCTCGATAATGCATCACTCAGATTGGAAGTATTGATGGTTAGAAAGACTTGGAAGAAATGCTCGATAGGGGGTGAAATAGCATGATAGGATACAAAGTGAGATATATAAGATGATCTGTACACGGTTCTAATTATTAGGGTTTTGATTATTTCCAATATGGATCTAGGGATCCTTCGAAACAATCAAATCCATTTTGGGCTCCTAAAATATGGCTCCCTTGTGGCAAGCTATTTGATTGTATCAAAAGGCCAATGAATTGGGATTTCCCTGTTGAACCAAGTCATTTCGGGGTAAGTGGATATGCCCTTTTACCTCTGCAAAGAACCAAGGAAATAAATTTCAGTTTCGAGGTTTATTTTGACCAGCCCTAAAATGGAAATATTTCGACTAGTGTTGAAATAATACATATTTCGTGGAAATGATGGAAATATTGTTGAAATTTTTGTGGAAAGTTTACTAAATGTTAAAAAAGCATAAAAACACATTCATAAGCAATCAAACCATAATATTCAACCATATGTATTGTGTAAATAGAGGAACATAGTGGAACATAGTGGTCTATAATATGCCTAGGCAAGTATCTGATAGTCAAGCAACTAATAGTAAGCTATCAAACCATAATATTGTGGAATTTTTTATTAAAAGTTTCACATAACAAGCATAAAAACACACTCATAAGCTATCAAACCATAAAATACAACCATATATAGTGTGGAAATGAAGGACCGACCATAGTGGTCTGTAAAATGCTGAGGCAGGTATACAACCATATATTGGTCTCTAATCATCTGCATTTTCTTAGTCTCCAAATTTTATTGAACAACTTAGTTAGCTAATCCTATTTCTCTCATGTACTTTCAAACCATTATTGGAATACTATTGGGGCTTAGAGTCTTTCCTATCTTCATCTTGGCCAAAGCTTCTTTCACTTCTGTAAAACTAATCCTAAGAGAGTTTATATGCTCTTTAGTCTCTCTAGGAGTAGTATTGTTAGCATCTCCTTCTAGTTTTATGTTCCCTATGTAGTTCTCATTTAATAATTTCTGGAAGTAACCCCTCCATCTTTCCTTAATCTCCTTGTCCCTAACAATAAGAATTTTTTATTTATCTCAATAACAAATAAACCTGACTTGAATGATTCTTCATTAGAACTAAATTGGTGAAAGGAATGGATCATTATTATTACAGAGAACCCGCATGGCCTAATGATGTAGGCACTATCATGTAAATATGGGTATACTGGCCATATTTAATCATCCAGGTATATCATAGATACAAACCATTCTGTTAGTCGTTAAAAGAAGAGAAATGAAATGAAAAAAAGGAAAGAGAAAAAGATGTCTTTATTCATGTCAAAAGTGCAATTTCTACCTTTGTCACCAGTTATTTTAGAATATAACTCTTACCTATTTTTGTAGATGCTAAACTAATTGTAAAGGAATCAAGAGAACCGAGCATAACCTTTAGAGCCTTAATCATGTTGAACAACTTCTATGAGACAATCTTATTACATCCATTAAGTTATTTTATAGTATTAATTTGATTTTAACTGCATGGTGTTTGTGTTCACATTTCAGGTGTACATACGTGATGAATTGTTTGATCCTTGCCAGTTCTTTGCATTGGGACGTCCTTGTACAGTGATCTGCAATAATGACACAGAAACAACTATTCATTCTCAACAAGAAAGTGGAAATATAGCAGATGGAGAAGATACCAGTAATGTGAAATGCAGTAAGGGACACCACTGGTTACACAAGAAAACTATTGCAGATGTGGTAGAGGCCCTTGTTGGAGCGTTCATAGTTGACAGTGGCTTCAAAGCCGCAACTGCATTTCTCAAATGGATTGGTATCCAAGTGCATGTCGAAGCTTCACAAGTTTCTAAAGTTTGCGCTGCAAGCAAGAGCTACATGTCATTCTCTGCTAACATAGACACTGTTGCCCTGGAAAATTTGTTAGGGTACAGATTTCATCACCAAGGTTTGCTTCTACAGGCATTTGTACATCCTTCCTACAACAAACATTCAGGAGGCTGCTATCAGGTATGCATTTTGCTTATCCATATTCGATGTAAAATGAATGAAACAAGGTGTCTTTCTGCTAAATGATTTAAACCAGTTCTCAATCCATTTAATGTCATGATACTATATTATGTAACACTTTGCTGCTTTAACCAGAGGCTGGAGTTTCTTGGAGATGCTGTCTTGGATTACTTAATAACGTCATATCTGTATTCAGTTTATCCAAAACTGAAGCCAGGCCAGTTGACCGATTTGAGGTCAGTAACTGTAAATAATGATTCCTTTGCCGGTGTAGCAGTACGTCGATCCTTCCATAAGTATCTTATCAGTGACTCCGATAGCCTCTCTGAGGCAGTCAAAAAGTTTGTGAATTTTGTTCAGACATCTGGTCCAGAAAAGGGCCTACTAGAAGGGCCAACATGTCCAAAGGTACTTATCTTACACCTAGATCCTGTTTTGATAAGTGGCGTAATATGTTCTATTAGATACTGGTTTGTTAGCCATCAATTTTTCCCAAAACCGAGCAACCTCAATGCCTACTTAGTTGAATCATGAAGAAGGTACGGCTTACCTTCGTACTCTTTGTTCGCATTTACTTTTCAGACTTTTGGTTAAGATCAAACTTATCTGGTAGAGAAGTTGGAAGCTTTTATGTGCATAAAATTGTATGTGGTGCCAGAACAAAAGTTGGGAGACAAGATAGCAGTAATGCGACTTTGGTACAAAAAGCCTAAGCACTTTATCACTTGGCCACTATATGAGTGGTCACCCAAGAGTGAGTCCTAAAACTTGCTGCTTACCATCATGTACACAATTAGTAAAGCTAGGAAGAACTTGTTGTAAGTTGTAACACATGAATGTAACCAAGGACGAAGATTAGAGAATGATGGAAATTTAATGCTAGAGAAGAAGAGAAGAGAATAGAGGAGAAAGGGTGACATTGTGTAGAGCATAATGAGCTCCACGATTTCACCAATATTTATAATATTGGAACTATTTGCATAATTATAAAGACACCCCTGCAGAATCTAACACATTACAAGTAAGCCTCTGATAACACTCACCTCAAGCTGGTGTGAAGATATCTATCATGCCCAGCTTGGATAACATATTCAACATGTTACCTAGCTGATCAACAAAATTGACGTAGGGTGTACAAATAAGTCCACGACTGAGTTTCTCCTTTATAAAGTGTCGATCCACTTCAATGTGCTTCGTCCCGTCATGTTGAACTGGATTGTGAGCAATACTGATGGCAGCTTTATTGTCAGAATACAGATTCATAGGTGCCCTGATAGGGTAGCCTAGCTCGTTGAGTAGTCTTCAGCCATAGCAACTCATACATCGAGAGCCATGGAGAAGTACTATGTGTTAGAGTGGACGACAACTGGTAGCTTCTTGCTACGCCATGAAACTAGATTACCCCCAACATAAGTGCAACACCCGATGTTGACTACCTATCTGTAACTGATCCTGCCCAACTTGCAAGTGTCCATGCTTGCCAAATAGGAGTCCTTTTCCTGGTAAACCCTTGAGATAACGTAGAACTTTGTATGCTGCCTCCAAATTTTAGAATTTCGTTTCAGAAGAATGTCTCGATCAAGTGAAAAACTGAGACAAACTCTGAAACGAAACGAAACATTGAAAAAATGGTGAAACAACAAAATTTCCGAAACATTCCCAAAATCATGAAATCATATTTTTATCTGTTTTTTCTTTCTTTTTTTTTGGCCGGGGGGGGGGGTTGTATCATAATGTCTCAATTTGTCCTGGCGAAACAAACCGAAACATTATGAAACATATGAAATGTTGCATGTTTCATTTCGGTTCTCTTACTGAAATTTTAAACCGAGGTGTGGAGAACAAGGGGCATGCATGAACTGACTAATGACACTGATTACATTTTGCAATATCTGGTTGTGTCATCGAAAGGTAGATAATTCGCTCGACAAGTCTTTGGAACTGACCTGTATCAGCAACTGGATCCCCATCAGTAGGATTAATTCCATGTTGCTGCTCAATAGGTGTGTTGGCTGGTTTAGCTTCGAAGGAACAGTGTATGGTCTTCCTGACTTTGTGAGTATCATATCTTTTTGATTGCTGAGCTAAACCTCTCAAACTAGGCTTTGGGTGACTGCTTGAGCCCATACAAGGCTTCCTTCAGCTTGCACACAAGTTCTTTACTCCCAGTCACGCTAAATCCTGGAGGTCCCGTCATGTATACTTCTTCCTATATATCACCATGGAGGAATACATTCTTGACGTCCAGCTGGTGTAGGGGCCATGATAGGTTTGCTGCAAGGGAAAGGAGAACTCGAACAAGGTTCATCTAGGATACGGGTGAAAACGTCTCCTGGTAGTCGATGCCATATGTTTGTGTACCTTTTTGCAACCAGACGTACCTTGTGCCTGTCAATATGTCCATCGGCTTTGTACTTTACTGTGTATACCCACTTGCACCCCATAAGCTTCTTTCCTTTGGGCAATTGTGTTGTAAATTAGGTTGTAACCAGTAGATGAAGGTTGTAGATAGAAAAGGGAAAAAAGTGTAATGGAGGCGGAAGGTGGAGAAGGAGATTAGGGTTAAAGAGAGAAGTTGTGGGAAGATGAGAGAATGAATTGTTAATTTATTCTCCCGCACTCACTCTATATATATATATGATGGGGAGAAACCCTACAAAGGAGAACACTATTCACGTGTTACTATTCACGTGACACTATTCACGTGAATAGTGAAAACCCAAAAAAGGCCCTATGTGGGAAGTGGGACGCAGCCCACTCGAGACACCCACGTGGGTGTATTACATAAACTCCAACACTCCCCCTCAAGCTGGTGCGAAGATATCCATCATGCCCAGCTTGCCAGTCAAGGTATGAAGAATAGACTTGTTCACCCCCTTTGTGAGTATATCGGCAACCTGTTCCTGTGTTCTCACATACGGAGTACAAATCAATCTTTGTTGAAGTTTCTCTTTGATGAAGTGACGATCAACTTCAATATGCTTGGTCCTATCATGCTGGACTGGGTTGTGAGCAATGCTGATGGCAGCTTTATTGTCACAGTAGAGGCTCATCGGCTCTGTCACCTGGAGTCCTAGTTCCTCAAGCATGGTCCTCAACCAAAGGAGTTCGCACACACCATGTGCCATAGAGCGAAATTCTGCCTCTGCACTGGATCGAGCTACAACTGGCTGTTTCTTACTTCTCTAAGAGACAAGATTTCCTCCAACAAGGGTACAATATCCTGACGTAGACCGACGATCAGTAACTAAACCTGCCCAATCTGCGTCAGTATACACTTCCACTCTAAAGTGTCCATGTCGCCCGAACAGTATTCCACGACCTGGAGAACCCTTGAGGTACCGAAGAACTCGGTGAACTGCCTCAAGATGCGATGACCGTGGTGCATGCATAAATTGATTGATAACACTAACAGCGTAAGCAATATCCGGACAGGGTGTGTGCCAAGTAGATCAGCCTGCCAACCAATCGCTGAAACATAGCGACATCCTCAAGGGTGTCACCCTCAGAATTCAACCGATGGTTCTGATCAATTGGAGTCTCTGCTGGTTGCGCTCCCAAATACCCAGTCTCATCCAGAAGGTCCAATACATACTTCCGTTGAGAGATGAAGATGCCCTTCTGAGACCGAGCAACTTCAATTTCCAAGAAGTATTTCAGTGGCCCCAAATCCTTTGTCTCAAACTCCGAGGACAAGAATGTCTTCAGCTGCTTTATCTCTTTAGGATCATTCCCACTGATGACAATGTCATCAACATAAACGATCAGTGCCGTGGTACTAGTCTGCTGGTGCTTCACAAACGTGTGATCGGCCTGACTCTGCTTGTAGCTCACTCGTCTGATCGCACCGCTAAACCGCTCGAACCATGCCCTTGGAGATTGCTTTAGCCCATACAGGGCTTTCCTTAACTTGCACACCTTGTCGTCACTTCCAGCAAGTGTCAACCCAGATGGTAGTTTCATGTACACCTTTTCTGTCAAATCTCCATGCAGAAAGGCATTCTTCACATCTAGTTGATGCAATGGCCAGGACAGGTTGGCGGCTAAGGATAGAAGAACTCTGACTGAGTTCATCTTGGCCACAGGTGCAAAAGTCTCCTGATAGTCTATCCCATATGTCTGAGTGAATCCCTTGGCTACGAGTCGTGCCTTGTATCGTTCGACTGACCCGTCAGCTTTATGTTTCACTGTAAAGACCCATTTGCACCCCACAGGTTTATTTCTTCTGAGTAGTTGAACAAGTTCTCATGTTTTGTTCTTCTCAAGAGCCTGCATTTCATCCATCATAGCTTATTTCCACTTTGGGTGACTAAGTGCGTCTGCAACACTGGAAGGCAAAGAAACAGAGCAGGCAATACTGACAAAATTCTGATATGACGGAGACAGAGACTGATACGAGACAAAATGTGAGATAGGGTGTTCCGTACAAGTATGTACACCCTTCCGAAGTGCAATAGGGAGGTCAATATCAGTGCTCATATGATCGTCAAAAGTAGAGATGCATGTGGCTCAAGAACAGAAATAGGAACTGAGGCAGGGACAGAAGCAATACCTAGAACTGGATCCGAGGGGAGACTTGCAGATGTAGGTGCAGGGACAGTGGCTTGTCCTTTCTTCTTGGTTCTGACATATATATGCACATCAGCTGCAGTAGTGGAAGTGTCATTTTCACTAGACTGAGGTCCCGGCATAGAAATAGAGACAGGCAAAGGGCTGGGGACACTCTCTTCTGCAACATCATGCTCCCCCTGAAGAGAGGTCTGCTCGCCAAAGAAGGGGATGGACTCAGCGAATGTGACATCCATAGAGATGAAGCGACGACGGGTAGCAGGATGATAACATTTGTACCCTTTTTTATTAGAGGGGTACCCCAAGAAGATGCACTTTAAGGCCCGCGGATCTAACTTGTCCCTCGAAGAACGATGAATATGGACATAACAAACACACCCAAAGACCTTTGGAGGAACAACGAAAGTCGGGCGGTCAGGAACCAGGAGAGATAGGGGAGTCTGAAATCCGAGAACCTGAGAGGGCATACGATTGATAAGGTAAGCAGCAAGTAAGACAGACTCAGATCAATAGTGTTTTGGAACCTGCATGCCTAATCGGAGAGCACGTTCAACTTCAAGAAGGTGACGATTTTTTCTCTCAGCAGTCCCATTCTGTTGAGGTGTCGAAGGGCACGAGGTCTGATGAACAATGCAATGTGAAGCGAAGTAGGATTTCAGACTCCCATCGAGGTATTCCCCCCCCATTGTCAGAGCGAAGAATCTTAAGAGTGGTATGGAACTAAGTGGTAACCATTTTATGGAACTCTTGGAAAATGGAGAATACAGCATCTTTGGTTCGCATAAGGTACACCTAGGTACAACCACTAAAGTCATCTACAAAGGTAACAAAGTACCGATATCCAGACAAAGAAGTCACAGGAGCGGAGTCCCACACATCAGAATGCACAATAGAAAAAATAGTACTTTTATTCTCACTAATGGGAAAAACAGAAGGACAATGTTTGGCCAGTTCACATGTTTCACAATGAAACGGAACTGCAGAAACAGAAGAGAAAGCAGGAAAGACACGCTTTAAGACTGACACGGGTACATGACCTAGCCGGTTATGCCAAAGCATTAACTGGTCTTTATTGACTCTACTACTAGTACTGATGCTAGACTGGTGTGCAGATGCAGAAATCGAAGAATCTAGAATATATAAGCCACCGTTTTTCACGTCCACTGCCAATCGTCCGCCTCGACTCCAGATCCTGAAACACACAGCGAGAAGGAAAAAACGTTACACTGCAGTTAAGACTTTTGGTAAGACTACTGATGGATAGTAAATTAGCGGTGAATTGCGGAACATGCAAAACAGAAGACAGAGAGAGCTGGTGTGGCATGAACATCCTCTTTTCCAGAGATAGAGGAATAGGTGCCATCAGCTATCCGAACTTTGTCACGACCAGAGCAAATACCATAACTAGAGAAAACGGAAGACATACCAGTCATGTGATCAGACGCCCCTGAATCAATGATCCAAGAAGGGCTGGAAGGTACAGTAGAGGCGGAAAAAGCAGTCCTAGTACCTGTGTGAGCAAATGCAGACGTGGAAGTGGAGGCCTGGCCATTGAGTTGGGCCATCATGCGGCGAAGTCGCTCAAGATCTGCAAGAGAGAATGAGTCTGTGTCCCCAGAGGAGGTAGACACTGGTGGTGCGGTGTCCTGTGTGACTAAGTGCGCTGAGGGAGGTCCCTGTTTTGATGATTGACGCTGACGGGAAGTCGGGGCCTGTCCTGGGGGACGTCCATGGAGCTTCCAGCAAGTGGCCTGGATATGACCCATGCGACTGCAGTGATCACACTTGGGTTTAGGTCGGTCCCCAGACTCCTTCGGACTGGATGTCTGGCCCTTCTGATTGGTAGCAGCCAGGGCAGAGCGGTCCTGAGTATCACTCCCACTGCGGAGTTGCATGGCAGAGCGGCAGCTGTCCTCCCCCTGAATGTAACCATAGACCTGTGCTAGAGAGGTAGGTGCAGGATCCCTACCAAGGATCTGAACACGAGCTCTCTCAAAGCTTGGATGAAGGCCGGAGAGAAACTGGAAGATCCGGGAACGTTCAATCATCGCCTTGAAGGACTTGACGTCATCTGCGCACTTGGGGGAGTAACTCTGGTAGTGATCGATCTCCTCCCATTTGCTTCGAAGGGAAGCATAATATGTACCAAGCTTCATCTCCCTCTGACGAAGACAAGATATCTCTTGTTCTAGTTCAGAGAGCTTGGCGAAATTGCCCACCTGGGAGTATGTCTGAGATACGGCATCCCAAACATCTTTGGCCGTTGGTAGGAACATAAACCCTTTGCTGATCTGGGTTTGCATCGAGTGAAGAAGCCAGGACATGACAGTCAGGTTCTCCATAATCCAAATTCGATGAGATTTGTCCTTCGGATCTGGTTCTTTAGTAGCACTAGTCAGATACTCACTGTAGCCACGGCCCCCAATGTACATGAGAGCGGAAGTCTTCCATTCCAGGAAGTTGGTGCCATCAAGCTTCACAGTGGTGATGCAGAGTTGAGGGTTGTGATCTCCATGAGAGCCATGAGTCACAGGACGATCCTCAGAGGAAGAGCTAGAAATCACAGATGTGGCCTCGGGGGAACTAACCGGAGCAGGACTACCAAAAATAGCAGGTACTGTACCGGAGGCTCCCAGAAAATCGAAGTGAGGTCTAGAAGATCCCTAAAGGCCCAATGAGTGGTGCACCTAGGACAGGAGGGCCCAAAGAGGTCTGATTTTGAAAGAAAATCAAAACCCAAAACGTAGCGGGGGATCCGGGTGATTTTTGGAAACTAGGGTTTCGACGGTTAGAATTCGCCGAATCAAGTTTCGAACTGTTTCACGAGCAGTACTGAAGAGGGCGGCAAGGTCAGAGGGGCCTGCTGTTGCACGAATATCACAAAAAACCAAAACCCAAAAACGTGTTGGCCGGAAAAACGCTGGAGAAGCTTGAGAAGATAAACTGGATCTCTGATGCCGGCTGAGGGTTGTAGATAGAAGAGGGTTGTAACCAGTAGATGAAGGTTGTAGATAGAAGAGGGAAAAAAGTGTAATGGAGGCAGAAGGTGGAAAATGAGATTAGGGTTAAAGAGAGAAGTTGTGGGAAGAGGCGAGAATGAATTGTTAATTCATTCTCCTGCACTCACTATATATATATATATGATGGGGAGAAACCCTACAAAGGAGAACACTATTCATCTGACACTATTCACTTGAATAGTGAAAACCCAAAAAAGGCCCCACGTGGGAAGTGGGACGCAGCCCACTTGAGACACCCACGTGGGTGTATTACATAAACTCCAACAAATTGAACCAGATCTCAAGTAACATTCTTCTCCAGAGCTGTGTTCTCTTCTAGCATGGTTGCTTTCCACTGAGGTTGGCCAAGAGCCTCTGTAACACTAGATGGCATGGGAACAGAAGACATGGAACTAGCAAATGCTCTATAGGATGGAGATATCAACTGGTAAGAAACAAAGTGAGAGATATGGTGCTTGGTATTACAACTCCAAACACCTTTACGATGAACAATAGATACATCAACATCCACAGGTGGAATAACAGAAGGATCAACATGAATATTATCATGGGTATCAGTGAGGACTGGATTACTTGGATCAAGTTGGATTCCTTGGAAGTGAGATTGGATTGTGGACTGTTTCTCCTTTGAATATCTTCTGGCACATGTTTTCAATTGTGTGTCCTTTGGCAAGGTGTCAGTAGTATAAGTGGAAGTAAGCTCAAAAGTCGGAGGCAAGTCAAGTGGCAGGTCAAGAGGCACTGGTAGGGGAATCTTCCCCTGAGGAGATATCGAACTCTCATCAATACTCTCAAACTCCCCCAGAAGAGAAGGCTGATCAACTGAGAGAAAAAGGAAGACTCGAGAAGAAGGTGACATCCAGGAAAACAAAACGACAACAAGTCGAAAGATAGACGCATCGAGATCCCTTATGAGTGGATGAGTAGCCAAGGAAGATACACCGAACCGCTCTAGGATCCAACTTATCCTTCTTGTGATGAGAATGAACATAGCATACACAACCAAAGACTTTGATTGGAACGGAGAACACATGACATGAAGGAAACAGGAGTGAAAGAGGGGACTGCAACCCAAGAACTCTTGATGGCATACGATTAATCAGGTAGGATGCTATCAATACGACATCAGCCCAATAACCCTTCGGTATCCTTGTACCAATAAGAAGTGCACAAGCAACCTCGAGGACATGGCGGTGCTTGCGCTCAGCGGTCCCATTCTGTTGAGTAATGTCGGCATAGGAAGTCTGATGGATGATGACATGCTCCTCAAGGTAGGAGGCAGGGCCACTATACATGTATCCCCCCCATTGTCAAAGCAAATGACTTTCAACGTGGTACCCAGTTGATTGCACACCATCTGATGGAAGGACTAAAAGATAGCGTGCACCTCATTCTTGGATTTCATGAGATATATCCAAGTGTAGCGACTGTAATCATCCACAAATACCATAAAGTAGTGGAAGGTAAACATAGAACTAGTAGGATTTGGTCCCCAAACATCAGTGCACAAGTTGTTATGGATAAGTAATTTTATTATTACTAATCGGGAAACACCCTACATTGTTTAGCAAGTACACAAGTTTCGCAATGGAACTTAAATGACGGAACATACGCAAACTAAGGTAACAGACACTTCGACACAGAAAAAGGTAAATGACTATGCCTGTTATGTTAACGCATTAACATGTCTTTTGACTCAAGGACTACTGACATTCGCATTGGACTGATGTGCAACTGAGAATGAGGTCGGTTTGATGTCGAGCAGGTACAATCCACCATCCTCACGACCATTGCCAACCATCCACCTCGTCTCCAAGTCCTGAAGACACAATGAGTTGGGAAAAAGGTAACACTAAAATTTAGGCTCTTTGTAAGATGGCTAACAAAAAGTAGGTTAGTGGTGAATTTAGGATCATAAAGCACAAATGATTAAGGTAAGGTAGGTGTGGCAGAGATAGTGCCCTTCCCCGAGATAATGGAGAAGGTGCTATTTGCCACCCGAACCGTATCTTTACCCGAGCAAATATTGTAGGTGGAGAAATGGGAGGACATACCTGTCACATATGAAGGAACTAGAATCAATGATCCAGGATGGACAATTTGGTGCAGTAGACACATGCTAGGCTGAACGAGATGTACCTATTTGAACAAATGCAAAGGTGGATGTAGAGGGAACATCAAGCTGTGCAAGAAGTTGGCGAAGCCTGTCAAGGTCCAGGCTGGAGATGATACTAAATGGTCCGGAGAAGGAAAGTGTATCATCAGAAGACTTCTGGCTAGTAGCATGAGCGATTGAGGTCCCCTACTTGGCACCCGAAGGCTTTCTAGATGAGCCTTGCTTGCCCCAGAGAAATGTGCGGAGCGACCATGTAGACTTCAGCAGGTCTCCCGAGTGTGGTGACGCTTGCCGCAGTACAACGAAGTCTTTCTCAATCATCAGATTCCTCATCTTCCTTGGATGCAGGCTTGTTCCATTTCTGAGTAGCTAAGGCGGACTTCTCAAATAAAGGAACTTCAGTGTCTGGCTTGGATCCCATAGCTCTCCTCCTGATGCCTTCACTCTAAATGTAGGAGTAGACTTGTGCAAGAGACATAGGTGGTGGGTCTCTGCCCAATATATTGACCCGAGCCTGTTTATAGCTCTAGTTCAAACTGTTGGGAAACCGAACTTTCCCTTCAATGTGTAAATCAAAGAAGGAATCCCACAATAACGAAAAATAACAACAAATCTTGATGAAAGCAAGATAATCAAAATAAATAGAACACGAGAACACACCACAATTTTGACGTAGAAAACCCCCTCAGTGAGAAGGGTAAAAACACGGGACACTAGTCTAGAAAACTTCCACTATGAAAAATGGGATTACAACTTCTCTAGATAAAACTAGAGGATGTCAACATTAAGAAAGCAACACTAGCTCTTGGATATCCAATTAACTTCACCAAGAAAATGGTGGAAAAACAAAATGGAAGAACAAAACTTTCTTACCAAATAGGAGCTACCAAATACCTCCAATGGAAATCTTGAAGAAGTGAGGAACGGTGAACCGACGATGTGGATCGATCTTCACAACTCGGATGAGAAAAGGATGCACTCTATCTTCTCCCTATTCTCAAAACTCTCTCACATTCTCAAGATATTCTTTGAGAAAGATCTCTTTTCTCAGTGATTCTACAAAGCAAGTGAGAGGGCCTATTTATCTCGTGAGATTCCTTGTTGAGAGCAACTTGCTCAACAAGTAGAGCAATTAATGCTCAACAACCCACCTTGCTTCCACCAAAAGAAAACCTCTTTTGTTTCCTAAAAAAAGCCCATACTTTGGACCCAAATGAGAGCCCAACAGAAGGTGTGGGTCGCACCTCCACATGAGAAGGGAAGCCCAACAAACCTTCCCTCCCGACTCATGAGGAGGGCTCACCCAAACTTGCTACACATCTACAGAACAAGTGTTTGTCATTAGGCAAAGCCTTTGTCATCATATCCGACCCATTCTTGTCGATATGAATATTTATTAATTGTAACAACTTTTCTTCAAGAACATCTCTGATCCAATGGTACCTAACATCAACGTGCTTGGATCAACAATGAAAACTTTGATTCTTGATGAGATGGATGGTACTCTGACTATCGCAGTGAAGTAAATACTTTGCTCGCATGAAATCCAGTTCTTGTAAGAACTTCAACCACAACATCTCTTTGCAAGCTTCTGTAACTGCAATATACTCGGTCTCTGTGGTAGATAATGCTACACACTTCTGCAACTTAGACTGCCATGATACTGCTCCCCCTGCAAAGGTAAAAAAATACCCTAATGTAGACTTCTAGAGTCAACATCTCCTACCATGTTTGCATCTGTGAAGCCTTCTAGCACGGGCTTACCATTTCCAAAGCATAAACTCATCTTGGATGACCTCTTGAGATACCTGAGTATCCACTTAACTGCTGCCCAATGCTCTTTGCCAGGATTGGCAAGAAATCTACTAACAACACCAAGTGTAGGGCAATGTCAGGTCTCGTGCACACCATTGCATACACCAAACTTCCCACGACCGATGCATATGGAATTTTCTTCATTTGTTCTTTTTCTCCCTTGTTTGAAGGGCTTTGATCACTACTTAACTTGAAGTGACTTGCTAGTGGACAAGCAACTGATTTTATCTAATTCATGTTGAATCTTTCAAACGCTTTCTCAATGTATCTTTCTTGTGATAGCCATAGGTTGCCAACATTCCTATTACGAAAGATTTTCATGCCCAAAATTTTTTGTGTCGATCCCAAGTCCTTCATGGCGAAGGGTTTCTTTAACTCTTGCTTCAACCTGTCAATTTTGTTAATATCTTGACCAACAACCAACATATCATTGACATATAGCAAAAGAATAATAAATCACCATCTGAAAATTTCTTGATAAACACACAATGGTCTGAAGTTGTTTTTGTGCGTCATGATCCATCATGAATGAATCAAACTTCTTGTACCATTGCCTTAGGGCCTGTTTTAACCTATATGGGCTTTTTCTTAACTTGCAAACCATGTGCTCCTTGTCTTTGACTTCGAACCTTTCAGGTTTCATTTATCTCTTCCTCGAAATCACCATGAAGGAAAGTTGTTTTGACATCCAACTGCTCAATTTCTAAATTCATGCTGGCAACCAGACTCCCGAATTGATGACATCTTCACCACAGGTTAGAAAATCTCATCAAAGTCAATACCTTTCCTTTGCCCAAAACCCTTCACAACCAACCTTGCATTGTGCCCAAGCTGTGAGCTTTTTTCTTTTGTCTTTAACCTGGACACCCACTTGTTCTTAAGAACATTCCTGCCCTTTGGCAACTTTACCAATTCATAGTTGTGGTTTTTATGTAAAGAATTAATCCCCTCTTGCATAGCTTTCAATCACGCTCCTTTACCTTTTTGTGCCTTAGCTTCTTGATAACATTCATATTCACCCTCATCTGTGAGTATGACATGCTCATGAGGTAAATATCTTTTGGAAGGTTGACGCTCCCTTGTAGATCTTCTCAACTGAGATTTTGCTGGTGGTTCTTGAAGGGGCTGCTCCTCTTATTCAACATGATTAGTAGGTGCATCATCACTAATGTCCTCTTCATGGCCTTGCACATCCCCCCCATCGTCATTATGCACAATGGGTAGTGGAACTGAATCTAAGTCGACAAGATCATCAACATGGGGCTCAAGTTTCTCGATCTTCTCAAAATCTTCAATAGTTTGGTCTTCAAGAAAGATCACATCTCTGCTTCTGATAACTTTCTTGTCAACTGGGTCCCATAACCTGTACCCAAATTTCTCATCTGTATAACCCAAGAAAATACACTGCTTGGCTTTATCATCAAGCTTGGACCGCTCATCTTTGGGTACATGTACAAATGCCCTACAACCAATCATTTTCAAATGTCCATAGAAAATATCTTTCGCGGTCCACACTCTTTCTATAACATTTCCATTCAAAGGTGCCGAAGGAGATAAATTAATTAGATAGCATGCAGTACACATTGCCTCCCCCCAAAAAGATCTTAGCGATTTAACCTATGAAAGCATACACTAGAATCTCCCCACAATTGTGGGATTCATCTTTTTTGCTACACCGTTGTGCTGTGGAGTCTTCAAAACACTCATTTCATGTCTAATGCCATGATCCTTGCTGTCACGCCCCCAAATCCGATATTTGGTCATATCGACCTTTCTCGTATCTTGAGGCGCGATCTGATCATACAAACGCACAGTTAAACAAAACTGGTATCACAATGCAGCGGAAATACACCGGATAATTTTTTTCATTTTGTTTAAACAATTCATAAGACGAAACGCACTTCATTGACACATTAATAATGTTAGAGGATGTCTCACTTCAAACAAAACCGTAATATGCCCATCCAAAAGAAAACATTGTATATATATCGTACTCCCAAATACATGTTACTAAACGGTCAAAGGACCTACATAACTCATGTATCCTTCTACAAGATAGAAGAATTAAACAAAATATAACATCGTCAAAAGCACAAGTCTATCAACAGAAATGCTGGAAGCATCAGTCCAACTTCCCCTTATCCTTTCCTGAAAACAAAACATTTTAGAACGATGAGCTAGGGCCCAGTAAGTACATTCTTCATGCGTAAAACCACTTAAATCAGCGACTTTTGTTTATTTTAAAACAAATACGATTTGCAAATGTATTTCACATGTAATTCGATAAAACTCAACTCTCCATCAATTACTTACGTATAACTTCGAATACAATGAAGTCTTTTCATATAATAGTCAACCTTTCTCTTATCGGAATACCCGTGACCATTTCTATAAAGTCAAACTATCAATTCTGATGTATTTCGTACCAACATTCCATCGGTCCTAGTGTACGATGTCAACACTTCTAGTCCATAAGTAAACTCCCTAATGTGCACACTAATTGTTTCATTAGGTATCCTCTCTCTGGATTCCCTAATTTTCTTTTAGCTATAAATACCCGAGGGGTCTCATGAATGAGACAACGCCTCTTCTTTAGGGGACTGGAACCCCAAGGGGTCTTAAGGAAATAAGACAACGCCTGATGCTTTAGGGGACTAAAACCCCAAGGGGTCTCAAAGAAATGAGACAACGCCTGATTCCAACTAATCTGATATTCCACATTCCCAATCACGTTCTTATTCATGTCATCAATCGTATTTATATGCATAAAATAATAATGTTTGTAGAAACATCTTTACATGCATAGCATTCCTATTTTTGCATTTTGAAACTAAAAATAAGAACATTTAAGCCCTATTAATATCTTAGAAAACGAATACATAAAACGGATGAAAAACGCATATATCTCATTTTAAATGAATTTGAGCATGACTTCATCTAACTAAATAGATTACACATGTCCTCATCTATCATAATTTCATGTTTTTAAGATTACAAGAAATTATCAATGCATTTACACATTTTATATGGAAAATACAAGAATTGGGATTTTTCCTTGCTAAAATTTAACAGATAACAAGAATAGCATTTTCAGACATTTTCCCCAAAAATAATAGAATTTTCTAGAATTTTTCTACAATATTCTGTGAATTTTCTACTATTTCAAAAAACTAAAAAATAAAAATAATATTTATAAATAAATAATAATTAATCAATTAAATAAATAAATAAATAAATAATAATTAATTAATTAATTAATTAATTAAATAAATAAATGCATAAAATAAATAACTATGTACTTACAAGTGAATACGCTAGAATCCCAAAATCTTTGAACCTCGTACGATGCGAATCTCGAGGTAGCACGTATCTCGAGGCAGTAGGCCCCACACAAAAAACTTTTCAAAGGACCTCCTGAATATTTTCAGGAATTCCTAGGAATTTTCTAGAATTTCTTCTAGTCGAGGGACTTTTTTGCAAATATTCTTACCTTAGGGGTTAGAATGCAAATACCCAAATTGATGTAATTTTCTCAAGGCATGGCCTTGTATTTATAGAGGTTGAGAACTCATAACTTTTTATTTTTAACCGATGTGGGACTATAATTTTTGAAAATTGTCTTTTTTTTTTTTTTTTGAATTTTAATAAAAACTTAAAATGTTGCCCGGAACTAAACACAATAACTTTTGACTCGAACGTCCGATTTGGACGAACTTGATACCAATAGAAAGCTATTGTTGAGACCTTTAAAATGACATACATATAATGTTCAAAGTATTATAAAAAGTCTACTATAATATTGCTAGAACTAGGGTCATTACATCCCACCCTCCTTAAAAGGAATTTCGTCCTCGAAATTAGACATGCCTAATCCGAGAACAAATGTGGATACTTCTCTCTGACGTCAGCCTCCAGTTCCCAAGAGGCATCCTCAATGTTGTGGTGTTGCCACAACACCTTCACTAAGGGGATCACTTTAGTGCGCAACACTTGTTCTTTCGTGGCAAGGATACAGACAGGTTGTTCAACATATGAAACATCCTCTCGGAGCTCTAAAGACTTCCAATCAAGCACGTGAGATAGATCCGGCTCATACTTGCGAAGCATCGAGACATGGAAGACGTCGTGAACTCCGGCCAACTGAGTAGGCAAAGCTAAGCGATAGGCAACCTCACCAATCCTATCAAGGACCAAGAAAGGTCCAATGAACCTCGGTGCTAGCTTCCCTTTCTTGCCGAACCTCATCACTCCTCTGACTGGCGATACCTTCAAGAAGACATGGTCGCCGATGGAGAACTCAAGCTTACGGCGATGCAGATTAGCATAAGACTTCTGCCGACTCTGCTCCGCAAGGAGACGTTCTCGAATGATCCCGATCTTCTCAGTGGTCTCCTGCACCACCTCAGGACCAAGCAAGCTTCTCTCTCCAACTTCTGCCCAGCACACTGGAGATCTACAAGGCCTTCCGTACAGAGCCTCATAGGGTGCCATGCCGATGCTCGACTGATGGCTATTATTGTATGCGAACTCCACAAGCGGCAAGTGATCCTCCCAACTGCCCTTAAAGTCCATTATACAAGCTCTGAGTAAATCTTCTAAGATTTGATTCACTCGCTCTGTTTGCCCGTCTGTTTGAGGGTGAAAAGCTGAACTAAAATTCAACTTTGTCCCGAAGGCACTCTGAAAACTCTTCCACAACTTCGAGGTGAACTTCGGATCTCTATCAGACACAATGGAGACTGGGATACCGTGTAGTTTGACAATCTCTTTGACGTACAATCTGCTCAGATCATCGACACTGTGAGTAGCTCTGACAGCCAAGAAATGAGCAGACTTCGTCAATCTGTCCACGATTACCCAAATGGAGTCATGGTTCTGACGAGTCTTAGGTAGACCCATCACAAAATCCATTGACACATTATCCCACTTCCACTCTGGGATAGGTAGAGGCTGCAGGGTGCCTCCTGGTTTCTGATGCTCTACCTTGATCTGCTGACATGTTAGGCATCTCGACACATATTGAGCAATCTCCCTCTTCATGTTATTCCACCAAAACTGCCTACGTAAGTCTTGGTACATCTTAGAGCTGCCTGGATGTATTGTGTAATGAGTACAGTGAGCCTCATCGAGAATCTCCCGTTTCAGGTCATCATTGTCTTCAGGTACCCACAACCTCTCACGGTACCTTAGACTGCCATCTGAGTGTAAAGTCCACTCCTCCTTCGAGATAGTATGGCGGATGGCATCAGACCTTCCCTTCCCATGCTGTGCCTCTATAATCCTTCTAATCAAAGAGGGTTCGACCACTAAGTGTGAGACAAGGATCTTGGGGTACTGTGTCAAAATCTGAGGTTCACGGTCCCCCTCAACATCCGGCCATTCTACCTCCTGGCCCAAAAGGCAAAATATAGTCCCACTCTGTTTTCGGCTTAGCGCATCTGCCACAACATTGGCCTTGCCTGGGTGGTACTGGAGAGTGAAGTCATAGTCCTTCAGGAACTCCATCCATCGTCTCTGCCTCATGTTCAGCTCCCTTTGAGTGAAAATGTATTTCAAGCTCTTGTGATCAGAATAAAGCTCGAACTTCTCGCCGTAGAGGTAATGACGCCAAATCTTGAGCGCAAAGACAACTGCTGCAAGCTCAAGGTCGTGGGTAGGGTAATTCTGCTCATGAATCTTCAACTGTCTCGAAGCATAAGCGATCACCTTCCCATTCTGCATCAAGACACAACCTAGTCCCTTCAATGATGCATCACTGTAAATGACAAAGCCCCCCTCATCAGACGGAATTGTCAGAACAGGTGAAGTAGTTAGACGAGTCTTCAGCTCTTCAAAGGCAGAAGAACACTTCTCGTCCCACTCGAACTTTACACCCTTCCGTGTGAGGCGTGTCATCGGGGTAGCAATGCTGGAGAATCCATCAATGAACCTCCGATAGTAGCCCGCCAAACCCAGGAAACTTCGAATTTCAGTAACACTGCTCGGCGGCTCCCAGTTCAACACTGCTTCAACCTTCGACGGATCAACTGAGATTCCCTCCCCGAAAATAACATGACCCAAGAACTTTACATCCTCTTGCCAGAATTCACATTTACTGAACTTGGCATAGAGTCGATGATCTCTCAACGTCTGTAGGGCTAGTCGCAGATGCTGCTCATGCTGTTCTTGAGTCCGTGAGTAGATCAGGATATCATCAATAAAGACGATGATGAACTGATCGAGGTACAATCGGAAGATCCGGTTCATCAGATCCATGAATGCAGCTGGAGCATTTGTCAATCCGAATGGCATGACTAGAAATTCATAATGGCCATACCGTGTCTGAAATGCCGTCTTCGAGATATCCTCATCTTTCACTCTGAGCTGATGATACCCAGACCTCAAGTCTATCTTCGAAAATTAATGGGCTCTCCTCAACTGGTCAAACAGATCATCAATCCGCGGCAAAGGGTATTTATTCTTCACCGTGACCTTGTTGATTTGTCTGTAGTCGATGCACATCCTTAGGGAACCGTCTTTCTTCTTCACGAACAGGACCGGAGCGCCCCAAGGGGAGATACTTGGTCTTATGAAGCTCTTAGTTCCTAAGTCTTCCACCTGAACCTTCAGTTCCTTGAGCTCTGCAGGTGCCATTCTGTATGGCGCCTTAGAAATAGGTGAAGTCCCTGGCATAAGCTCAATGGAAAACTCAACTTCTCTCTTTGGAGGCAATCCTGGTAGTTCCTCTGGAAAGATATCCTTGAACTCACTAACTACATGAATCTGCTCCATTTGTACCCTCTTGCTCTCTTCCCCCTCTAGAAAGGCAAGGAAACTAGTACAATCGGCCCGACGTTTCTTATAAACACGTAAGGCCGATACTACTGATGCATGGGGTGATAATTTTGCATCCACAAACTGAAAAGGAGACTGTCCCGGTATCTGGAACGTCACCCTCTTCGCATAACAATCCACTGTCGCATGATATGCTGACAGCCAGTCCATCCCAAGAATAACGTCAACATCCGTCATCTCTAATAGGATCAAGTCAGCAATCAAATCATGATCTCCTATCCGAATCAAACAATTCTTACACATTTGATCTACAATACAGTTCCCTCCTAGAGGTGTAGATACAGTAAGCGTAAAATCTAATGACTCGAATTCAAAGCCTAAAGCATATGCAAACGTAATAGATACAAAAGAATGGGTAGAACCCGAATCAATCAACACTTTAGCATACAAGTGTGAGATCAGAAGAGTACCTTCTACCACATTCTTGGATGCACTCGCATCCTGCCGTGTAATGGCAAAGACTCGCCCCGGTATATTCGGCCTCTGAGTATTGCCCGCAGGCTTCTGATATGGTGCACGAGGGCAGTGCCTCTGTAAGTGTCCTACACCATTGCAGTTGTAACAACGCCTATCTGCTCGCACAATCTGATTAGGAGGGGCGGAGTTGATCGTTTGGCAGCTTATGCACCACACATCATCTCGACAGAGGAGAGAAAGGCGAAGAGATTTCAGGCGGGCCTCAAGTCTGGAATTAGGAGGATGATTGTGGGTCAGTTGATTCATGTGTATGCCACCACCGTAGAGATGGCATTGGCGCTGGAGAAGGATACCAGCGATTTCCTGAAGGATCGTACAGATCCTAAGGGAAAGGGTCGAGTTGTACCTACTGCTCCCCAGAGATATTCGGATTCAGCTAAGAAGCCGAAGTTATCTGAGCTGTCACGACCCAAATCCGATATTTGGTCATATCGACCTTTCTCGTATCTTGAGGCGCGATCTGATCATACAAACGCACAGTTAAACAAAACTGGTATCACGATGCAGCGGAAATACACCGGATAATTTTTTTCATTTTGTTTAAACAATTCATAAGACGAAACGCACTTCATTGACACATTAATAATGTTAGAGGATGTCTCACTTCAAACAAAACCGTAATATGCCCATCCAAAAGAAAACATTGTATATATATCGTACTCCCAAATACATGTTACTAAACGGTCAAAGGACCTACATAACTCATGTATCTTTCTACAAGATAGAAGAATTAAACAAAATATAACATCGTCAAAAGCACAAGTCTATCAACAGAAATGCTGGAAGCATCAGTCCAACTTCCCCTTATCCTTTCCTGAAAACAAAACATTTTAAAACGATGAGCTAGGGCCCAGTAAGTACATTCTTCATGCGTAAAACCACTTAAATCAGCGACTTCTGTTTATTTTAAAACAAATACGATTTGCAAATGTATTTCACATGTAATTCGATAAAACTCAACTCTCCATCAATTACTTACGTATAACTTCGAATACAATGAAGTCTTTTCATATAATAGTCAACCTTTCTCTTATCGGAATACCCGTGACCATTTCTATAAAGTCAAACTATCAATTCTGATGTATTTCGTACCAACATTCCATCGGTCCTAGTGTACGATGTCAACACTTCTAGTCCATAAGTAAACTCCCTAATGTGCACACTAATTGTTTCATTAGGTATCCTCTCTCCGGATTCCCTAATTTTCTTTTAGGTATAAATACCCGAGGGGTCTCATGAATGAGACAACGCCTCTTCTTTAGGGGACTGGAACCCCAAGGGGTCTTAAGGAAATAAGACAACGCCTGATGCTTTAGGGGACTAAAACCCCAAGGGGTCTCAAAGAAATGAGACAACGCCTGATTCCAACTAATCTGATATTCCACATTCCCAATCACGTTCTTATTCATGTCATCAATCGTATTTATATGCATAAAATAATAATGTTTGTAGAAACATCTTTACATGCATAGCATTCCTATTTTTGCATTTTGAAACTAAAAATAAGAACATTTAAGCCCTATTAATATCTTAGAAAACGAATACATAAAACGGATGAAAAACGCATATATCTCATTTTAAATGAATTTGAGCATGACTTCATCTAACTAAATAGATTACACATGTCCTCATCTATCATAATTTCATGTTTTTAAGATTACAAGAAATTATCAATGCATTTACACATTTTATATGGAAAATACAAGAATTGGGATTTTTCCTTGCTAAAATTTAACAGATAACAAGAATAGCATTTTCAGACATTTTCCCCAAAAATAATAGAATTTTCTAGAATTTTTCTACAATATTCTGTGAATTTTCTACTATTTCAAAAAACTAAAAAATAAAAATAATATTTATAAATAAATAATAATTAATCAATTAAATAAATAAATAAATAAATAATAATTAATTAATTAATTAATTAATTAAATAAATAAATGCATAAAATAAATAACTATGTACTTACAAGTGAATACGCTAGAATCCCAAAATCTTTGAACCTCGTACGATGCGAATCTCGAGGCAGTAGGCCCCACACAAAAAACTTTTCAAAGGACCTCCTGAATATTTTCAGGAATTCCTAGGAATTTTCTAGAATTTTTTCTAGTCAAGGGACTTTTTTGCAAATATTCTTACCTTAGGGGTTAGAATGCAAATACCCAAATTGATGTAATTTTCTCAAGGCATGGCCTTGTATTTATAGAGGTTGAGAACTCATAACTTTTTATTTTTAACCGATGTGGGACTATAATTTTTGAAAATTGTCTTTTTTTTTTTTTTTTGAATTTTAATAAAAACTTAAAATGTTGCCCGGAACTAAACACAATAACTTTTGACTCGAACGTCCGATTTGGACGAACTTGATACCAATAGAAAGCTATTGTTGAGACCTTTAAAATGACATACATATAATGTTCAAAGTATTATAAAAAGTCTACTATAATATTGCTAGAAATAGGGTCATTACACTTGCAATACTGATCAAATGGCCCAATATACTCGCCACCATTATCTTCGCGAATACCTTTCAAAGCTTTTCCTATTTCCCTTTCCACCATAGCATAAAAATGCTTAAACATGTCTAACACTTGGTCTTTAGTTTTCAAAGCATATGCCTATATTTTTCTAGAGGCATCATCTATTAAAGTCACAAAATAAGAAGCACCACCAAGTGTTTTGACTTCATAGGACCACAAACATCAGAATAAACCAATTCTAAAATATTTGTTTTTCTTTGAGATGAATTTTTATAAAATGAAACTCTATGTTGTTTACCAACCAAGCACTGAACACAACTATTCAAAGGTGTACCTTTCATGCTGGGTAGGAGTTGTTTCTTGGAGAGGATTTGTAGTACCTTCTCACTCATATGACCCAAGCGCTTATGCCACTTATCAATAGAAAAGTCTTTCTCTGTAGTATTCACCTCTCCCTTGCATAGTTGTGCTTGCATCTTGTACAAAGTGCAACACCTCTTTCCTCTTGCCATCACAAGAGACCCTTTGTTAAGCTTCCATTGTCCAATTCCAACTTTCCTGCTGAAATCAGATTCAAACGAAGGTCGGGAACATGTCTCATATCCTTGAGAACCAATCTACAACCAACATTGGTCTCAACACATACATCACCAATACCCATAATTTTTTTGGTACCACTGTTACCCATTCTTACAACACCAAAATCGCCTAGCTTGTAAGATGTAATGAAATCCCTTCGTGGTGTGGCATTGTATGAAGCACTGGTGTGAACAACCCAATCTGTGGTGTGACATTTGAGACTATTACATGCATCTTCACAAGTAGAAAAAATAATATCTCCATGGTAAGAAACATCAATATTAGAAAATCAGTTTGGTTTCATGCGAGGAGGTCAACCATTAAAGCTATCTTCTTACTTAGACAATTAGTGGATAAGTTTCAAGAAAAGGGGAAGAGTTTAGACATGCCCTTTATTAACCTAGAAAATGCATGACAGTTCCTAAAGAGTTAAATTTTGTGCGTATTAGAAAGAAGAAAAAAAACCTCCTGAGCGAAAATTTGCATTATTAAGAACATGTATGCTGGAGTGGTAACTAGTGTGAGAACAATTGGTGTTGAGACAAATGAGTTTCTAGTTACAATGGACTTAAACTAGGGATTGACCCTAAGTCCATACCTTTCTGCACTAGTTATGGATGGAGTAATTGATCATATTCAAAGAGAGGTCCCTTAGTGCATGTTATTAGCAGATGATGTGGTACTGTTTGATGAGACTAGAGATGTAGTAAATGCAAAACTAGAACTATATAGGGATACTTTAGAAACTAAGGGTTTTAAAATAAGTATGATCAAGACATAATACATGCAGTGCAACTTTAGTGAGGATACTCATAAGAATAGGATGTTTGTTAAGATTGATGGGCTATAGATACCCCAAAGCGACAAATTTAACTAACTAGGTTTAGTTATCCACAAAAATGGAGAGATTGGTGACAATGTGACCCGTAAAATTAGTCAGTGAGACGCTCTTCTAGAGTATTATGTGATCGACATGAACCTATCAATCTAATGGGAAAATTTTACAGGACTACATGACAACAGTAAGACTAGCTATGCTTTATGGGGCTGAGTGTAAAAGAGATGAGGATGTTGAGATAAATGAGTGGAATGACTAGGATAGACAAAATTGGAAATGAGCACTTTCAAGGAATTCTAGGAATAGCCCCAATATTTGTGATAAGGCATAGATGATGATTTAGATAAACAGTTTTGTAGGATTTGGTATTTGGATCTTTTTTGTTTTGGACTATAAGCTGGGGTTAGGATGACCCCTACCAGATAAATTAAAAAAAAGGCATTACAACCTAGTATAGATTCTACCTGACGCATCATGCCGAACTATGATATCTAAATCCTCATGAAGAGGAAAGAAAACTATTCATTCATCGGTATGGCTGAAGGTAGAAAGAGCACCAGTAGCCCTATTTTTTTGATATGTATGTATCATTAAAAAGGGGGAAAGACCCCAAAAGAAACAGGCGAGGGCATATCTAAATCCTTAGAGGAGGACAAGATACCCCTAACAACTCTTCCCATCTATATACAAACCAACAAAAACGACCAATCAAGTCTTTAATGGACTTCAGAATCTTTAGGCAGTACCAAGGAGTGGCTTCTTTGTCCAATATGCATTTTACTGCCCTTCAGTCACTTCCTACCTCAAGCTTAGTGTAGCCTATGTCTATCAGAATAAACAAACCTTTTTCGATCACTTGGAGTTCGTGGAAGAGGACTAATCTATGAGGAGTTCCCGCTGAGTAAGCACATAGGACAGATGCATCTCTGTTTCTCATTATTCCACCATATCCTGCTGAATCATGAGTCATTGAGCTATATGTACGTCCTCGTTGGAAAAGGTGAAGATGCTATTCATAAAGACATAACTAAGCAGACGTGGTCTCCTGAAAGTACTAGTACGGTAGTACCCGATATGTGTCACACATGGATGCACCATTCAAAATCGAATCTATACCACAACGACATTTGAAATTAACATTATTTTTTGTCTCAACAGCAACCTCATAAAAGAGGGCACATGGGATGGCAATTATCTCTTGTTTTCTAAACAATCATAGATTTGTTTAAAAATTATATGCAAAAACTTATAAATAGATTTAAATAATAACAAAAATACATGGTGTCGAACATAAATGTTGAAGGTCCACGATGAAATTAGTTACTGATTATAAACAGTAAACCATTTTTGCCATGGGCATAGTCTCCTAGTTGTACCAGTACCCGATATGTGTCAAACAAGGGTAAAGATCAAATCAGTGGGTAACAGAGGTTGGAAGAACATTGTGCATGGTGGTGAAACTAAGTTGGAAGTTAACTTATTTGTAGCCCTATCAAGCCGATTAGATGAAGTTTAACATTGATGGTAGTTTTATAGGTGTAGCCAGGAGTAAGGGGAAAGGTGAGATTTTGAAGTATTTTTTCTCCTTTAGTTTGTGAGGTGGAGATGGGCTTCTTTGAAACGCAAGTTCAGGCTCTCTTTGAAAGTTCATAATCTCTGATTCTCATTTTGAGGACCTCTAGAAGTGGAGGGGGTTTTCTGGTGTCATTTCATGTGCTTCAAGTTTAGAGAAAGGACCATGGAGATTTTTTTTTTGAGTCGGACCATGGAGATTTGCTCACTTTCTTGATCATATTTTCCTACTATTTGATTTTCCCTCGTTTACTTATATTTACTATAACTCCACAGTTCCAAATTTTGTTCCTTCTCGGTCGAGACTTCTCATTCCAGTACCATTCCAAGACGATACTTAGAATTTATTGTCTCGTGCGGCCGTGTCCAAATCCTAAGTGAAGTATTAAAACTGGTTTAATACCACCTTTTTTTGAAGTGTTTAATACCTTATTTTCATGGTATATGTGTCTTTTAAAACACATATAAATGTTACCTAATTAAGCATTAAAAATTGTTTAATTTTATCGAGACATACTATCTGTTCCATTGTTTCTTCTGTCTCGGTTGAGACATTTCATTCCTTTTCGGTCAGGACTTCTTGCTCCATCACCTTACCGACAACAAGACAGAACAATACATTAAACTTTGTATAAAACTAATTATGTGCTTTTGTATTTGCTTTAGCTGCTGTACTTTCTGGCATTTATTTTACTACTAATCTTTGAAATAAAATGTCTTGATGGTTTTTTCTTGTTAAAATTCATCAAGAGTTCTAAATTATATGTGGCTGCATTTTATTGATTCAGGTCCTCGGTGACTTGGTAGAATCTTGTGTTGGTGCCATACTTCTTGACAGTGGTTTCAATTTAAACCGCGTTTGGAGAATCATGCTCTCCTTCTTAGATCCAATCATGAACTTCTCAAGCTTGCAGCTTAATCCTGTTAGAGAACTCCAAGAACTTTGTCAGTCTCATAAGTGGGTCCTGCAGTTTTCGAGCTCAAAGAAGGGTGGAACATTCTTAGTTGAAGCACAAGTGAGTGGGCAAGATGTTCTTTCAACTGGTGTTGTAAACGAAGCACGAGTGAGTGGGACAGATGATGTTCTTTCAAATGGTTGGGCAAACAAATCACGAGTGAGTGGGAAAGATGATGTTCTTTCAACTGGTTGTGCAAAGAACCCCAACAAAAAAGCCGCTGAGAGAGTGGCGGCACAAGAAATATTCTCCAAATTGAAGGTAATACCATACACTTAAAATTTTCTATTATTATTCTTGTTCTATTGTTTAATTTATTTTCTATTATCACATTCATATTATTTCCTGTTGTTTGTAACCTGTGAAACTGATTTATTGTAGTTGTTTTATTTGCTTAAACTTGAAACCTTTTTAGAAATTAACGTGATACTCATGCATTCGATTTGAAGAAATTCTCAACCCTGGCAAACCAGTCAAGGAAGTCTTTTGGTTCCATATCTCCGGCGAAATCGGTGAGCTGAAGTTGTATTTTGTGAGTTTGTCTCCCTTCCAAGGGCCATACCAATCGTTCTTCCCAACCATGTCTGGCTCTTCTCTCAGACCTCTCATCAAATGGCTCCTCTAATGTTTCTTTATCATCTTCTTTTGTGGTTAGGCATAGCTGCTTCAAGCTTCACTCTTGGACTGTACAGAGCCCCTAGGGCTTTCATCCCTTTGAGAGGTGGTGGCTTTATTAACCAACATCTGTGTTAGTTGCTGAACTTTAATCACCTTCTTGACCTCTTCACTCAACCACCAAGTTTCTTTTTGCGAGTGACATTTCTCTTTAGATCCGCCAAGTACTTCTTTCGCCATTCTTTCAATCAAGGAAATAAATTTCGATTTCGAGGTTTATTTCGACCAGTCTAAAAATGGAAATATTTCGATCTGTGTGGAAATAATACATTTTTCGTGGAAATGATGGAAATAATGCAGAAATGATGGAAATATTGTGGAAATTTTGGGAAATTATGAAACAAGCATAAAAGAACACTCATAAGCTATCAAACCATAATATACAATCATATGTAGTGTGGAAATGATTGATCATAGCGGTCTGTAATATGTCTAGGCAGGTATCTATATATAGTTAGTCAAGGTATAATTTAATTATATAACTATTATTTAATTGTTAATTATAAAAAAAGTCATAAAGTAAGGTATTAACGAATCCTTATTCTCTTACATTAATGTCTTCAGTATATGTAATTTTAGAAAACCTATTTACTATTAACTTATAACATTTATTTAATTCTTTGAATGTTTAAATATTTTTTTGAAAAAAATTTAACCCAACCAATAATGGATGTTTAGGGTAAAAACCAATGAAATTGGGGTTTCTCCAAATTTTCAAATTTTTACCCTAAACGTTCTTCAATCCATGCACAAATCCAGTGTAAATGCATCATAGATTCATAGATTTGATGCATTTACACCTAATCTATTTATAAGTAGTAAGAAACGATAGCAAGAAATTTTATCCTTATGTATATTTTGAGTTCCCAAAACAAGATTCGATTCATTCTCATGATCAATCTGTAAACCAAAAAACCTACAATGGATTGGTCATTTTTATAAAAAACAAATGTGTGGAAATGGGTTAAATGGATCAAATATGAGATTTATAGTGGTTTTGAACTCAAATGGGATGTTTCCTACCTATAATTGAAATGTTTCCATATATGTCGAAACATTTCGACTGAAATAATACATATTTACACTACCAATTGATCGAAATTTACTGTTCACGAGAAATATTTCAACATGAATGGAAATATTTCGTGAAATTTAACATTATTTCGACGTATGTATTATTTCCTGTCGGTAACTTAGAAAATGGAAATATTTCGCGAAATATTTCGATAATTTCGCGAAATTTATTTCCTTGCTTTCAATACAATTAGTCATTTTACTCCACATCACCATAGTTTCTTTATCTAAATTCTATTTACCCTCCATTAGTTCATCTCCAAAGATCACTGCTTTATTTCCTTTTATGTTCTACCATCTAATTTTTTGAACACCTTTTATTTTCAATCCATCTCTTAATGCAGACATTTTTTTTTTTTTTTTGATAGTTAAGCCTGTTTTTAAAGAAACCAGTAACTCGGTGAAGGCGGGTTTTGAACCCAGGTCTATGGTATCATCACTCACAAACTTTACCAACTAAGCAAGTTGGCACCTTAAAATAATAGCACTGGAGGGTCTTGAACCCTGGTCTTCTTTATTCTCTCTCATCCGCTCTACCAATTAGTCAAACTAGCTTTTTTTTTTCCATTAATCTATGTTGTGTAGTTAAAACACTATCCTATGACGACTTTCAAGTCTTTGCATATTGCATGATCCACTCCTATGAAGAAAAAAGTCTATCCAACTTCTATTCAATCCACTCTTAAAAGTTACAAGATGTTCATCTCTCTTCCTAACGTACATGTTTTGCTAATATCAGATTATATTTCATGGCAAAGTCAAGGATTGTAACTCCCATCTAATTTCTTTCTCCAAACCCTTGTTCACACACTCTCTCATATCCTCTAGTATCTTTCCCCAGATGCTTATTTAAGTCCCCTCCTAAATATATCCTCTCTACATCGGAAATTCCTTGTATAGTTCATCCATCTTTCCCCAAAATTTTCTCTTAATGCTCTCATCCAGTCCTACTTGGGATCCATAAGCACTAATAATGTTAACCATCTTCTCTCCTAAGACTATTTTAATTGACACAAGCTTATCACTTACTCTCTCAACACTTGCAACACTATCTATCAAATCTCTCTACCACTATACCTACCCCATTTCTAGTACTTTTATCTCCTGTGTAAAAGGAGCTTGTAACCAACCCCAAGGCCTTGAGCCTTACCTCCTATATATTTAATCTCTTGTAGATATGATACATTAACTCTCCTTCTCAGTGTATCATCTAACTGCCACTCACCTTTCAAAATCCCTAAATTCTAGATGGCAAAATGAATTATTTTTCCTGGACTAATTCTTTACCCGCTCTCATCCATATTTTCTTTACATGGAAATACGTCTTCATTATTTTATATTCTAGGAGCTACATGTGTATTACTACCATTCATTAATGCTCATTGAATGTATCGTTTTATTTTTGGAAAATTGTAGCATATGTGCATGTCTTAAACATCAACATACCAGAATGATTATTGTCCTCATGTACAATTTATTTAATAATCTTATAGCATAGGCTTTGTATGTAACTAGTATCTCCCATTTGTTTCCATATATATGCTTTTAGTTACAGGAAGACACATTGGTGCTTGGATATCAAAAGAGGTAAGTTTAATCTTATATTCGTCCTTGTTGACCCTCACTGTTTTCATCAACTTTTGTTTTTTTTCCTTTTTTATGTCCCGGGTTTTCCATACCCACGCGAGGCACAATTGACCCTCCAACACCTCTGGAGGTCACATCCGAGCGAATCGTTGTAGACAGGGATACCCAATGTCAACTAAGTTAAAATGGATTATGATCTAGGGTTCTGAAAGTTTTTCTTTTGATCTCCTAGATACCTAGAAGGGGGGTTGAATATGTATTTTAAATTTATCGATTAATACTAACAACCCAATTCAATTTACTAGACTAGGTAGGTGATATCACATGCATTTGCTAGTGATTTAACTATGATTATCACAACCGACTTTGATCGAATATATCTCTGTGATATATTCTTTCTTAGTCGTTTGTTACAATTTAAACAAGGTGCAGAATATAAATAAACAAATCACTACGCATGCAGTTTTTATTGTGGAAACTTTATCAAATGAAAACCATTGGACCACGTCCAGACAGAAAGTATTACTAATCGAAAAGTTGAGTTACAGAAGTTACCCACGCAACACTGTTTACATACAACATGCAACCCTCAGCCAACTGCCAGTGCGTCCACGTCTTCTGGCTCCACGTGTTGAGTCCATGAGCCTCGTTCCGATCAAGATCCCTTTGCCGCTGTTCAGTTTGGTACACCCCAAACCTACCCTTCGACTGGTACTCCCCGATCTTATTCTCACTTGCCGGTCCAGCCCCGGAAGCGAAAGATTTAGTACACCTTGACTCCTCAACGTTGCTCAATTGCGATTGAGTCACACCTGGTACTCTTTGGCTTACTAGGTCGGATACTAAGGATAACCTAGGCAGAGGTTTTGAACAAGCTTATTAATGAAGTACTTCAAGCTATGATTATGAGAAGAAAAACCTTAAATGGAAAGGAATGACTTACTAGATTTTTTCTCTCCGGAGGCTACTCTCAATGATTGAATAATAGTTTAATAGCTCCAGAGAGTTTTTTGCTCTTAGTAGATGTGTTCTGTGTCAATATGTAAGTTCTAATAGCCAAGCGATGGCTTTATATAGAAAGAGCTAAGCCCCAAGGGTGAACAAGAGGTGAGAGAGTGGGAAACAAGAATTCTAGATCTAATTTGATTATTTCCTTCGTCAATAGTCCAATCGATTGGACTTCTCGGATGTTTTGTCCATCGATTGTATTGCGTAGTCCAATCGATTTGTCCTTGAACTGAAGTCTTGCTCTTTGACTTAGGTTTACGTATATTTTACGATTAAACCACCTAAAACTAAGGCCACTAAGTTACTTACCTTCTTAATCGTATGAGCACGTTTATAAGCGGACAGACGACGAGTCTTCAGATGAATCATTCTTCAATCTTCTGAGTCTTTGGTCTTCATCTTTTAGTCTTCGGGCAGTCAATGAGTCATGCGTACCACGACATACTCAATGCCTCACTTGCACACGTAGGAACAGCTTCACGATGTTTTGTCACGCGGAATTATGCCAAATAGAATATGAATATATTCTTTACAATCTCTCCCCATTTGGCAATTCCGTGACAAAAACACTACTCAAAGAGTAAACAAAAATTAAGATTTACAATCCCAACCCTTTACATGTCACTCACTTTCTCACATTAACTCGGAGAAAAATAAACAGAGAAGGAATTAGCTGAAGGTATGTTTCCTGCACATCCACCAACAACTCATACCAAAGTAATATCGTCGGAAAAGATATTAAATTAAAAACATGTGCAGTGAGTGAAATATCTAAATGCATATCGTAAAACATGTACTAGCAGACATAGTATGAGAAATGAGAAAAAAACATAGTATATCATGAATAACATTTTTTCTCCTCCTATCTTATATATCTACATGTTTACCTCTTTGATTTTCTCTCTCCCTTTTTGTCACAGGAATGACAAAGGTATAGAAAATAACAAGAATATAACTAGCATGCACAATAATTTAGCAGTAAAGCACAGAGGCATTAGATAAGTATATATAGGAAACAGATAGTCATAAAGCCTACATCCATATACAAACCATGGTTTAGAACTTTGGTATATAATGTCAAAAATAAAAATGGCAGAGTCTAACCATAAGTACAATTGAGTTTATCTGAATACATGAAGTACAAAGATAAAAATCAGATAACTCATAAACACCGCCAAACAAGTACAAGAAATCACATAATCTCCCGACGAGCAGTCAGTAGGTCTGTCCACCAGACATCCTAGTGCCAACGTGTGACGGATCTGGAAAGGGAGGTCGCGTGCCGAATCCGAACTGAGCAACCTGATACTCTAAGAAGCCTTGTATTCCGAAGATGGAGTCTCGAATGTCTCTAAAATCCGAGGTCTGACGATGCTCGATCCGATCAAGTCGCATGTAGGTCTCCTACTCAAAATGTCCAAGTCACATATCAAGAGACTCAAGTGTGATCGGAGGTCTCATCTCAGCATCATCTGACTGTGGTGCGAAACCTGGAGCAGGTAGTCCGATGTCCTTCATCATCTACAAGTAGATCATAAAGATCGTCGTCCTCATCATCTGACCCAAGAGGCTGACCATGAACTCGTCTAACCTAGGACTGGCTCTTACGTATAGCAGAGTGCCCAATGGGTCCCATAGGTTTAGTCACGGTCTCACCATCATCAATAGGCACCTGAAAGTGACGAATAATGGCACTAACCAGAAGAGCGTATGGAACACAAGGATGATGAATCAAATGACTACCAGCTCTAGCCATGGTCCTAAACATAAAACGAGGAAGGTTAATAGCAAAGCCAATACCGATGTGATACATGAGTTGGAGACAATCAATGTTGACCTGTGCTGCATGACCAGGACGATCGATGTTGTACTCGCATATCAGGTGCAACAAGCTATAGTCCTCAAGAAGACTGTTGACCTGAATCTCAGAGGTCTAATCGAACACAACACCACACAGAGTACGAGTCAAAGTGACTTGATCAGTGGTCATCTCTCTGGTGCGGGGTTGATACTCCTCGATTGCAGGTTGACAAGGAATCCCTAGGATAGACGCTATAAGATCATGAGTGATCCTCATGTTCACTCCAGAGACATGCCCTAAAGGATAGATCGTCTAGATCAACACCCTAAACATCATGGATGTTCGCATAGAAAATCTGGACTAAGGTGGGGTAGTAGGATGAGTCAAGCTGGAGAACATGTAACCAATCGCTAGCAGTGAAAACTCTATCAATGAGGGTACCTCTAATCTTTGAGAAGTACACAACGCTCAAGAGAAAACTTCCTAGACTGGAAATGACTAAAACGAGCACCAGCCCTAGGAGAAATAAAGACAGTGATAGGCTCACTAACCGATGGTGATGAAGAAGGACCATGTCGAGAGGATGAGGCACGACTTCGATCTATGGCTGATCTCATCTGACCTCGAGAAGACTCTCTTCGTTGTAAAGTACACGATGGTGGAGGTCTCTCTACTCTCCTAGCCCATAGTGTGCTCCTGGGTTGTAACTGCTCATATTCCTCTTCTTCCTCGCTCTCTTGGTTTGAACGAACCACTAACTTCCTTCTACGAGTCCCGTTAGCCATCATCACTAATATGGGAAGAATCCACAGGCATAATCCCCAAATGTAGAGTAAAATAGGAGAAAATGAAGAAGATGAGTGAATGGAAAGAAAATCTAGTAGATTTTGGTAGAAAATCCACTCAAAAACTTAAAGTGTAGATCAGGGCAGTTCGATCGATTGGGAGGAGAGGAGCAGGTATGATCGATTGGAGTGGGCCGAAATGAGAAAAAAATCGATTTTTAAATCGAAGTCCATTCCGGTCCAATCGATTGGACTCTAACCCGAATTGTAAAATTTTGTAGAAAAATCCTGATTTTTAACTTAAACATTTTTCAATTCCCCAACCATCAAAAATTATATATTTTCAATTTATTTTGGCAATTTTATTTTCCGAGAAAAGATATAATATATCACAGATAAAAATTTTAAAAATTTATTGTAATACAGCAAAATTTTTAACTTGATAGGCACTAACAATTTCGAATAATTATAAAATTATCATCTTTGAACATGTTAGAATAATCTATATTTAACAGCTGTATTAATGCTAGATTCATTGTTAGAGCAAGTCAATAGTACTAGTTCACTTAGGTTTAAATTTGTCAAGGAATTTCCTCAAGTGTTAAGTGTACTGACTTTTCAATGGAGTACAAGACAAATTTTAGCAATAATGCATGTACTAAACATGGGACCTGGAGGTATCTTGTATCCGTTTTATAAAATTTCAGTAGAGATGTTAGGTTCTCACAATTCTCTCTATTTTTACAAGTGTATTTGCCAATGTGATTGGTTTTTACTCACTTATTTTAAATCTTTTAAAATTTGTTTTCCATTTGTTTCAAATGACAGTATTCACATTCTTAAGATAGTAGCCCTTTATTGCAGCAAAAAGAATCAGAAATCATAATTTATCAGGGCCATACAGTTGGCTTTCACTCTATCTTTCAGAAAGAATGATTTCCATGGAGAACTAATCGCTCAGGGATGGTTTCTAAAGAATTCATAAATTGAATCAGTTTATTCCAAATCCCTGAAGAGTACTAGAATTATATACCTCTATCGATTCCAGTCTCAGCCATTTAAAATCAGTGTGCATGTGACTTTTCAGATAAAATCAGTAGTTAATGCCTATCAAATCTAAATTTGTTCAAGTATAGCAAAAACTCGTAAATTCTACTCTAACACATATTTTTGGTTTTCAACATTTTCTAATTTTTAGTTCTTTTGAATAAAATCCTAACAAAACACATTTTGCAGAATCAAATACTAAAATAGAAATCTACTGAGAAAACAAAAACAAAACTACACACCACAATCTCAAAGAATATGAATTCAAAATGAGAGAAGTGATGTAGAGCTCAAAGCTCTCAGGGGAATAGAAATGGAAGAATACCCTTAAGATTTAGATTATGGGTACAATTGAAATGCATTTTGATCACTGTATAGCAACCAGCCCTATTTCTATCACCCTGCATAACGGTTCGTCCGAACTCATCAAATATGTCGCAACCATACTTAGAAAAGTGTACAATGTTTTTCTGATCACAAATTTGACTGATAGTCAGGATATTTTCCTAAACACGATCAATGTAGAGCACCTCGTCAAGAGTAGAGATACTGTTTGCTATAACTGTTCCTTTTCCAGTGATACGTCTACAACTACCATCGACATATATCATTGTATCATTTCTGGGGAGTACTTCTAAAGAAGTGAACATTTTAATGTTCCCAATAACATGTCTCGAACAACCACTATCGAGTAGCCAGGTGCTACCTTTAAATTTAGTCTTTTTGGTGGTGTTCGCATAGCATCCCAAAGAGTCTTTTCTTACCCAAACAGATCTAATAGGTGTTTTGGGTGAAGGTGGAGCAATATTTTTTTTTTTGGCTCCTTTCTCTTTTGAGTCAATTGACTTTGAGGTTTTCTGATTTTTTCAAGGGATTTAATTTCCCTACTCAGTTCCTCTGGCCTTTTGTGAAGGTCTCTCATTTTCTAATAAATATCCACTTTAATCCCTTTTGATATATTCTTGAGTGGAGTTTGGTTATCTTTCCTCAGCTTGAGGCAATCCTGCTCGAAGTGACTTTTACTTTTACAATACGCACAAGTGCGATTGTTTTTAATATTCTTTGTTTGGTCAACTTTGGGAGTTGTCAAAACCCGAGCTTTTACAAACTGAGCCTTCGACGATGGTGCAGAGTATTGGTTGAGTTTATAGCCCAAACAACTCTTGTTGCCAAAATCTTTCCCCAATAGCAGCAATCTGTCAAGCTTGGTAGTGCTAGAAGAAAAACAAGATAGATCTATTTCTAGATTAAAAATTTGTTTCTCTAGAGACATCTTGTACACCAAGTTGAATGTCAGGGTTTCGTTCTAGGGTTAGGGTTTGGTAGAGACAAAGAAGGAGAAAGGGAGAGAAGAAGAAGAATGAGAGAAAGGTAGAACATGTGTATGTCACATGACTCCAATCTTCTTATTTATATGAGAACCTATTTACATGGACAAGTATGCCCTTACACATATAAAGGGTATTACAATACTGCCTTTACAATAGTTTTTCATGAGAGGACCATGCACACATAGATTGATTGCCACATATTTTCACACAAAAAAATCGTCGGGGGCCAATATATAAATTAGAAGTTTTGGAATGGGATGATTTTTGGTGATGATGGTCTCTATGATGAGGAGATCACCCTCATAAAAATACAAATCATTTTGATATTCATAGCATGGTTTACAAAGTCGAATTATGGACCGTCTATTTTTTACCGTTAACTTGAAACCCACATTTGATGGTGTTAGAAATTTCAGAATGGGCTGATTTTTTGTAGGGGTGATCTATATGGTGAGGAGATCATCCTCACCAAAAATCAGCCATTGATTTATCTTCCATGTGGGTACCCCAAAATTGTGTGTGAAATTGTGTCTCCGCTGAGCCGTCACCTTTAGGTTAAACTTTAAACCCACAAAAACATGGTCTGGATCAGGTTGGATCTAGACCTGACCTGACTTGCTCCATGCTATGCTCTAGCTGGTAGTCTAATCAAGTCACAGATATAATGTCAACAAAAGTTCTAGGAAAATGACAGAAGAGTATAGGTTGATGTTATTGACCATTGGATTTAAGAGATTTACGGTCCACAAGGCAGCTAATGCAAAGGATAAAATAGTTTGTTGCCTCGTAGGCTGTGGATCTCTTGAATCCAATCACGGCTTGATCAAACATGTACCCAGGTGAGTGTTTTTTAAGATTTATTTTTTAATTCACTTGGGTAGGTGGCAAAAAGCACCAAGTGCTGACACTGCAGTCAGTGGAAGTGGACATATTTTGAGGAGAATTTTTTTGAAACAGTGGATTTTTGAAGCAGCGAAGCAGTGGCCAATCACATGGCGCCACAATCTCCTGTTGCTTTCGTACAAACCCAGAAATACTTTTTGAACAGGAGATTGTGGCGCCATGTGATTGGCCACTGCTTCGCTGCTTAAAAATTTTTCTCATAATTTGAGTTAGACTTGCCTGTATGGCTGGTCAGGTGCAACTTGACCACCCACAATATAAACCACATGTTAATTTCTTAGAGGACGCTGACCGAATGGATGTTTGGCCAGTCCCAAGTGGACCTACAAACCAAAAATCAGCCTGATTAGTGATTTCAAACCTTTGGATATTTGTACCCAAATAATGGTAAATAATGCTCAAATTCCTTCGGTTAAAATCAACCCATGAAAATGACTTAAACTAACGCTTAGAAATCACTGATCAGGTTGATTTTGGGTTTATAGGTCCACCTAGGGATTGGCCAAACATCTATACGGCCAGTGTCCTCTAATAAATTTCCACGTGGCTTATATTGTGGCTGGTCAGCGGTAGTCAGGTAAGTCTTACATATTTTTGTCCGGTGGTAGGAGGACATTAAATTCATTGGGACTGGTTGCAACACGAAAACTTTTTTGATGGGCAGCACCTGCATCTAAATTCAATGCAATTACACTCAAAAGTCTGACGTTAATTTAAAAAGTTTGTCTTTTTGTATGCCCGGCAACTTTTGTGAGAGCAAGACTTGCCTGACCACCCACAATATAAGCCACGTGGAAATTTATTAGAGGACATTGACCGTATAGATGTTTGGCCAATCCTTAGGTGGACCTACAAACCCAAAATCAACCTGATTAGTGATTAGTCTTGCTCTGTGAGTGAGTACTTGCACTGACTTTAAATGCAACTACCGTCCAGCAAAAACTTTCTGCTGCAGTCGCTTATTTCCTTGCCTTTTACATTTTTCTATGTGCCACCTGGCTCTTGATACGTGGATGAACCCGTGAGATTAGATCACTGGGATTAGAGAAACCGGGCAACCCATTCCTCAAATGGGACTCCTTAGATGGGTAACTTGGACTTGTTCTGATTCGATGGAGGAAGAGAGCAACTCACCTTTAATAACCAACGGAAATCTCATTGATGTTCTCCCAACAGATCTTCCAAATACAATGAAGCAGGTTAAAGGGGTAAATCTTTCTCTGGTTAGAAAGTAGAAACTCCATTTGGATTTAATAAAAGTTCTAGTATGGTGATTATGTTTCGGTTCTTTTCTTTATTCTCCTGTTTAAATCTAGATGAACTATATGGGATATGAATGCTGATATGTGAGTCTTATTTCTTCACTTCTCTGGTTCTGTTTGAGACTTCTGTGAAGGTTAGAGCAATGCCCACTTTTCTGGGTGGTGACAAATAATGATATTTAACCTCCCTTTCTCTCTGTTTTTCATGTTCAAAGGGTTTTTTTTTGGTGGGTAACTTTAATCTGTAACGACAATGTTGCAAATTGTAACCGTCATGGTCTCTAGACCTTCTTCCCTGAACTCTAGATTTTGTTGTACTACCAGACTATTTCTGAGCAGCCCATGATGTTTTATTATCCAGGCTAAAGGTTATAGACCTAAAAAATCATTGGAGGAAGTTCTGAAGTCATGTCCCAAGAAGGAAGCAAAGCTTATTGGCTTTGATGAAACACCCACAGAAGTTATTGTTGATGTCTCCATTCCACTAGAGAACTTAGAGATGAAAGATGATTCTCCAGCAGCCAGTGATCATACCCTTAACATCAAGACCATCAATGAACAGCCTACCAACATCTGTATCCCCAACATCAAAGCCTTCAGTAGAAAGCCCCCATCTCCACTTGAGGCACCAGGAAAGCATCATGGAGAGTCCAGTGAAGATACCAACAGTGGCACTGACCCACAAAGGGGAGGTATGGTTCTAAAATTCTGTCTACAGATGACACACTGATACTGTGTGCAGGACTGATCTAACTGATATCTTATCCAAAATTCTTACTGTAGTTGTGCCGGACAAGGGATCAGCAAAATCTCGTCTGTATAATATATGTGCTGCCAACTATTGGAATGTCCCTTTGTTTGAATGTTGCAAAGAGGAAGGACCAAGCCACAGTAAGATGTAAGTACATGATCAATCCCTCTACATATTTCTCTGCTTATGTGTTTGAAGATATGTCCATGCATAGATTAAGACTTTATTGATCTTTTTAAACTACAAAAATTAAGGATAAAAGGCTTGATTGTGTCAACTCAATTTTGTTTGATAGAGAGCCTATTCACTCTAGGTGACTTGAGAGGTGTCAATCCGGCCCTCTTGTAAGGGGCCGCGGCCCTACCCTACCCTTTTGAAAGCCCTAAACAGAGGGCTTTTAAATAAATTTCAAGCCCTTAGGGCCGGGCTAGGGTCACACTCAAGGGGGCCTGGCCCTTAGCGAATCATCTGTGTTATATTTATTTATTTTTAAATTATATTCTATAAAACAACGCATATAGTGGATCTTTTTTTTTTAGAAAATGACACTAAGTTATCTAAAGTGTCCAACTGTTAATGAGAAATCTAAGCTATCTAGGAAATCAAACCTTTTTTTGAAAAACAAAACATACAAAATAAAAGGGGAAAACCAGTTGGCATGGTCTCAAGGTTTCCTTAGGTACACATGTCACAACGTTATTAGTGTTGGACACTACAATTATCCTAAAAATATATATAATTTTGGGCCATTTCCCAACAATTGAGCCATTCCAAAATTATGACCGACCCAAAATCGTTCTTATTTTGAAAAATTTTAGAATGGTTCAAAATCATTCTAAAATGACTTTTTTCTAGTGTAAATTTATAATATATCATTTATTTTATCGAGGTTTTTAGAAAGATTAGAAGGTTCATTTTCATTTTTAAAATTATGATCATTCATTGAAAAATCTATATAGATTAAACCAAGGAAACACGTTACCGAGCCAAGTGCATTATTAAAGCATCCACTTTTTCTACTAAAAAAATTTATATTTTTTAATAATTTTCTTCTAGGCCTTGGCCCTACCCTGACTCGGCCCTGACCCTTGAGGGTAGGGCTAGGGCCTAGCCGGTTCAGGCCCTCTAAGGGCTAGGGCCTCACCTTTATAAGTAAGGCCCTTTGACAGCCCATGTTTCCAAACTACAACTAATATTTTATTTTAAATAGTTTTAAATCAAAGGCACCCTCTGATTTCAGAACGAAAATTGGAAAATTGGCTATGGAGCCATGTATGGTGATCAACAAAAAGTTTTACCGAAAAAAGATTGGTATGTCAGAAAAAGTTCTATGACATTTGGGCTTATGGTGATCAACAAAACATTTTACAGAAAAAGGATTTGTATGTCATTGTAAAGAAAAAGTTTTATGACATTTAGGCTCTATATGGTAATCAATAAAATGCTATACAGAAGAAGGATTTGTAAGTTGGGAAGTGTTGATGGAGAAAAAGTTTTATGACATTTAGGCTCTGCATGGTTGCCCTGAATAAATTTTCTAGAAATCATCTGTGCATATAAATGTCATAAAACTTTTTCTTATCAATAATTTCTAAAATACAAATCCTTTTTCTGTAAAACATTTTGTTGATCACCATACAGAGCCTTACATGCAAAAATCATTTCTAGAAAACTTATTCAGGGCAATCGTACAGAGCCTTATATGTGAAAGTCATTTCTAGAAAACATATTCAGGGCAACCATACAGAGCCTTATATACAAAAATCATTTCTAGAAAACTAATTCAGGGCAACCATACAGATCCCTAGTTCAAAATAGGTTGAATATATGTAGCATGGCAATACTTGGGAGAAGACTGGTCTACCACTCACCTACCTGTGTATCATACACATGGATTTAGTCCCTATTATTGCTTCCCGATCTCTTTCAATTGCTGAATTGGAATTTTATGCAGGTTCACTTTCAAGGTTACTGTTGACATAGAAGAAGCCTCAACTACGGTTTTAGAGTGCTTTGGCGAACCTCGAGCGAAAAAGAAAGCTGCAGCAGAGCACGCTGCAGAAGGGGCATTATGGTACTTGAAGCACCTAGGTTACTTGCCTAAGGAAAAGTAAGGGATTTTCCCTTGCCTCCATTTGTAATGAAGAAGCTTGGCAATTTTTCTCAAGAGGCTTCATCTAAATTTATTTCTATCTGTGAATTTGTAATTATAGTCTTTTAAGTAAGAATAAAGTTGTTAACTGAGTGTAACTCAAGGATGCAAAGACCAAATGTATTAATAACTTGACGTATATAATTGTTAACTTATACTATGTATACGCCGGTTGTAGGAGAGAAGTTTAGTAGTGCATGTTCGTCCTTGGCACCAGTATACCAGTTCTTGAATCCTGACTCGTTTGTCTTAAACTTTTTACGGTTCACAGCGTTTGGATTAAAATTTAGTAATGGCACCAAGTGGAACTGTGAAGTATTGAGAGAGAGAGAGAGATAGGTGGTGAGAAATTCAAAATTTTGGCATACCCCCTTCTTCGACCTTGCCACAAAAAAATGTGGGTTTGGGATAAAACCCTAACCCTAAATGTGACCGGTGGGCCACGAGATTCCAGTGGGTTCTCCGCCCACCACCAGCGAACAACCTACTGGAGTCTTGTGGTCGTCCACCAACAAAAGTTCTACAGTAATCGTGTTCCATAGAGTTCGACTCAGGTTTATGCGTTCACTTGAGCTCAGGTGCCTAACTGCCTATTAGTTTTCTGATGCACCAGCATCATGCAGCATGTCCAGCACCAAACATTATTCAAATAAGGAAAGCTTTTTATTAAACCATCCTCAGAGACGATATTTCCAAATGGACCACCGTAAAACACTAGTTCTATTCAAATTATAACATAACACACTCAAATCACAAAGGCTCCAGATTTCCTTGAGCATTCCACAACGAGTTTTCCTAAAATATTATCATCAGAGAAAAAAAGAAAAATCTTTAGGTATTGCTGAAAGACCAATCTGTTTCTTGACAAATGAAAAGGTAAGAATGTATATCACATCAACAAACCAAAATCTTATTCTTCTATATTTTTTTATTAAATTATTGGCTGAACTGGTGGTTGGCTGGCCATGATACTCCGGTAGGTTGGTCTCCGGTGATGGGCGACCAACCCACTGGAATCTCGTGTCTGGCTGTCCACCATAGCCATTTTATTTGGGGTTTTATCTCGAACCCACATTTTACTTTATTGGTGCAATTTGCATCTCACCCTTTGACCATAGTCAACGTTGTTGACCACATATGGTCATTAGCAATCTCTGTATCGACAACCCAATATTTTTTAAATGACTATAATGACCTTGGGTGAGACGCAAATATTTTAAAAACTTTGGGTGCGATACAAATATTTGAAAAACATTGGGTGCAATGCAAATTGCATCAATAAAGTAAGGGGGACAAGCAAAAAATCTTTTTTTTAGGATTGAGAGTTCAAAAACCTTTCTTCATTTACTTTTGACCCAACCGTAGGTGGACCTTCAGACCAAAAATTAATCTGATTGTTAATTTTTAAGCATTGGATTAGAGTCGTTTTCTTGGGTTGATTTTATCCGTAAAATTTGAGCATTATTTGGGGTACAAAGATCCAATGGTTTAAATAAACTAATCATGCCGATAATTGGTATGTAGCTCCACCTAGCGATGGGTCTAACATCCGTACGGTTAGTGACCTCTAAGAGTGTGCCACATGGCTCATATTGTGGTCCCTCGTCATGATTGATGAGGGACATTACCATGCATAACAACCTGTGAAGGTTAGTTCCGTGTTCCAAGATTTTATATCAAAATTTGTATAGTACTCCAAGTTCCAATTTTTTCAAATCAACTATGATATTTTCATTATTTGCAGTCGACATCATCTCATTTTGAATACAATCTGTGGAGATAACATTGGATTAAAATCAATTGGCTAATAATCAATCAAAATGTGTGATCCACGATTCAATAGATTAATAATCAATCAAAATCTTTGTTCAACCATTAAAAATTAAAATCCAAAAACCTCTTCACATGATACCCTCATCAAAACAACCGCTAAAACAAAAGAAAAAAAAACCAGAATTAGTAGACCACTACTTCATGAGACATCTCTATCAAGTGTATTAATTCTCTTCCTCACGTGATCAATGACTTATCTACAATCTCCTGCAAAAATACAATGCAAAAAATTAAAGTAATAAGAGAAGAGCAAAAAAATATTGTCTAAGAAGTTAAGTTGAAGTAAAGTTACGTTGGTGGGCCTTTGCATGTTCTACTATTGTGGCCATAAAGCCCACATTTTTTACACTTCTTTTGTTGCCTCCTCTGCCTAGAACTAGCTTCATCCTCGCCTCTTTTTCTATCCAATTTGAATAAGGTGGTCTTATCCCCCCCTTTGTAATCAGAAGAAGTATATGGACTTGATATTCGTTGTCTTAATTTACCTTGAAAGTGGACAACAACATCTAATATATTATTCATAATCCTATCCTACAATAAAAATATGGGAATTTTTGACATACCCCCCCACAATTTGAAAAAGTTGACAGAGCCCCTATGACTCGGTCCACTGTCATTTGACCAGGGTTGACCCGAGTTGAATACCAAAATTTTTACTGAATGGCAAAAATGCCCTTGTCTTCAACCTTTGACACAAGGGTCTGAGAAAAAACCCAAACCCCACAAACTGCTATGGTGGACGGCCAGCCAAGGGACTCTAATGGGTTGGCCGCCCATCACCGGCGACCATCCCACTGGAGTCTCATGGTCAGCCGGCCACCACTCCAGCAATAATTTAAAACCCAAGGTTACAAAAAAAAGAAAAAAAAAATAGCATAAAATTTTAGTTTTAAAGTTTTCATTAAAATAAATGAAAATTAAAGCAAGACAAAGCAATTTATATTTTAAGCTTTTGAGACATGGATTTTGGAAAGATGGGTTCTCTCAATTTTAAAATATTCCTTCATGAGTTTTATCTATTTTGTTTGGGGGTATTTTTTCTTCTCAATATTCACTTAATTCAAAATCAGAAAAAAAAATCTCAAGTTTACCTACATGGGTTTTAATTTTTATTTTTAATCTCCTCTTTTCATATTTGATTTGGAGGTTTGGGTTTAAACCCAAACCCAAAGTTGAAGAGAAGGGCACTTTCGTCCTTTAGTACAAAATTTCGTAGTCAACACTGGTCAAATGACAGTGGACCAAGTCATAGGTGGTATGTCAAATTTTAAAGATAACATGGGGGGTATGTCAAAAATTCCCTAAAAATAAAATATATGTCAAATACAACCTTCAAGTCACAAAATCATAAAGGAAGAAAAGAAACCTCATACACACCCAACCGAGCAACATCTGCAAATTAAATGGTGCAACCGAAATGAATAAAACTTATATGACTGCCCACATTTTCAAGATTGCCAATCCCTTCATGGGCCTACAAACCACGTGGCTCATATTGGGCGTTATTTGGGGGGCAAAGAGCCAAAGGTTCTAAATAACTAATCAGGCTGATTTTTGGTTTGCAGGTCCACCGAGGGACTGGCCAAGCAGTCCATGAGATCAGCGTCCACTAAGAGTGTGCCACGTGGCTCGTATTGTGCGTTGTGATAAGCTTATGTCAACGTTTCCGTCACAATGGCGAAAATTTTTTAAGCGACGAAGTTGTGGCCAATCACATCACGCCACAAACCCAAAAATGCTTTTGAAGAACCGATTGTGGCATGATGTGATTGGCCACTGCTTCGCTGCTTCAAAAATCCATGGCTGCAAAAATTTTCTCGTCACAATGTTGTGAGAGAAGTGTTACACAGAGAATAGAAAAGAAGAAGAAGAAGATGCTTAACGGTGGGTCAGCATTGATGGAGAACATCGCCGACTCCATTGAGTCCACCGTTGACAGAAGGCGTCGTCGGTTGCAAGTCTTGTTTGCTGGTTTTTTCCTTTTCTTCTCCACACGGCTTTTAGGGTATTTTTAGAAAAAAATATGTTTGGGCCATGGATAAACATGTAATAGACGGTTGGATGGTAAAAACTTATTTGTTTAAGAAATAGGAATTAGGTTGTGTTTGGGATTGCTGAAAATAAGCCATAAGTCAGTTTTTTGCGATTTCGGATCACAAAAAGCTATTTTGTGGTGTTTGGTAAAAAAGGAAAAGCAGCATTTTAATACCGAGAAAAGCCAAAAAAACGCAAAAGCCAATTCAAAATGGCTTATGCGATTTGCGTTTGCGGACAACTTTATTAATATTGTTGTTATTACGTTTTTATCCTTCTAAATATTTCATAATGACCCAAGCACCCTTATCTTCTTCTAAAACAAAACTTAAAAGATGAGAATCCCTCCTGTTGCCTTTAAGTTGGACAAGTGCATACAGATCCTCCATCGCCTCCTTCCTCTCTTACAAAAAGTTGAAAACCCATTCATCTCCACCTCCACCTATCTAAGCCCCACCTCTGCTGTCGCCGGTGTCTCGCTGCTACATCAAAACTCAACACAGAAATCGGAATATCAAACCTCATTGGCCTCTTCCTCTTTAAAAGCGCAGGAGAAGAAGAACTAAATTCGGGCAGCACCATCACCACACGCATCTTTTTTAAAAATCCACATCCCTCCTACTCTTCAATGCCGCATCGGCGGACCAACTCAGTTATGCTTGCCATAGATCTTGGATCCCATCCCTCTGTTCTCCCCTCTGTTCCTTGGTAATCATCCGGGCCATCGATACAAGACCGATGTCGAGGGTCATGTTGCGATGCTATTGAAGAGGGAGAAAGAAGATGGAAAGCTTCTGGGAAGGTGTGTTTAGGAATTGAAGAAAAAAGGAGCCGAATTCGATCTGTTGAAGGAAGTGGACGCTGAGAAGGGCTAAGAGTCTTGGGTGGAGGCTAAAGTGGTCCGGAAATGGTCTGCAAGGGACTTCATTGCCCTGTTCTTTGTCATGGTTTCTTGTCTGGTTCTGGTCTTACAAGGGTTGTGTTATGTAATTAGGAATTTGAAAAAAAGGGTTATCTAGGTTCTCGATCCCTCTAATTTTCTATTTCTTCTTCTTCTTCTTCAAATATTTGGGTCACTTTTGGGGTGGCAGAAGGTTGTTTGTTTCTGCCATCAGCATGTGATTTTTAGGGTGTTGGAAAGTGAAGAAATGCAGAATATTTTGTTCTGTTCTTGTAAATGTTGGAACCCAATACGATGAAATCAGGAAATAAATTTTAGATTATTGTTCAAATTTTGGAGTAAAACTTCCAAACCCGTCACAATCCACAATATGAGCCACGTGGCACACTCTTAGTGGACGCTGCCCGTATGGATGTTTGGCCAGTACCTCGATGGACCTGCAAGGCTGCAAACCAAAAATCAGCCGGATTAGTGATTTACAACCTTTCGATCTTTGTACCCAAATAAAGCTGGTTGAAATCAACCCATGAAAATAACTTCAATCCGACGCTTAGAAATCACTGATTAGGCTGATTTTTGGTTTGAAGGTCCACCGAGGGACTGGCCAAACATCCATACGGTCAGGGCCTTCTAATAGTGTGCCACGTGGCTCATATTGTTGTGACCGTCTCGTTGCGAGAAGTTTTAACAAAGGGTTCTATGATCAAGAATTCCAGATTCCAAAAAGGGCCACATGTCCCAAATTTCTTTAGTAACATAAATACCCTTGTTCTTTAAAAATATATATATACCATGTGAATCATATACCTATAATCCCCTACCTACACCCAAACCCAAACTCGCACCATTCCGTCAATCCATGTTGATGGTTACTCATGAGACACTTTGTTCGATAGTCATGCATGTCTAGCTACTTTACCCACTTGCTGAATGTTAAGCATCTCAGCACACTTCTCTGGTTCCACGAGTATTACTTAATTTACCATCGATGATTTGGTAGTTACATGACCATCGGTGTAGTGCTCGGCACGCTAGTCTAGTAGCACACAAGTTATCCGTAAAAATAATATCTTTTTCTGATTACATAACCAAACGCCTTAATAGTGCTTTTTCATAAAATAAACACATTTATGATGGGATGGGCCAACACACAAAATTACTTAAATTAAGTTACTTACAAAAAGGTACTTTTTGAGAAGCACTTATTTTCAACAAATCGCTATCCCAAACGCAGCCTTAGGGGTATAACGGTACTTTAAAATTTTAAGGTCATTATAGTCATTTAAAAAATATAGGGATGTCCATCCAGAGACCGTTAATGACTGTCTGTGGTCAACGACATTGACCATTGTCAAATGGTGAAGCAAATATTTTGAAAACATTGGGTGAGATGCAAATTGCTCCAATAAAGTAAGGGGGTAAATAAAAAAAGCCCTTTTTTTTCCGAAGTTGAAGATAGGGCATTTTTGTCCTAAAATAATTTTTAAGTGAATATGAGTCAATTACGGTCTTAGACAGTGGACCAGGTCATGGGGTTATGTAAGCTTTTTCAAATTGTTGGGGGTATGTCAAATTTTGAAGATAAAATGGGGGTATGTCAAAAATTCCCTTTTTTATATGGTAACTTTTGGGACTATTTAGCATCACATCCATCAATTACTTTCAAAGGTGGGGCCATTTGACAGGAGAGCATTTTCAAAAAGTGCTATGGCCCCACGTCCCATTATTGATGGACGTCAATTTTGCGTAACCAAATTTCATTCAAATTTCAATCATGATTCCAGTACGCAAATGTCCAATGCAAGATAGCAGCCCAGATCAGGTAGGACTGACGCCAGCAGAGGAACCTTCTACCAGTGACCGAATCATCTAAGGGACCACATCTCAGGTACATTTTACTGTTATCCTGAACATCTTCTTTCAAATGCTACATGTTTCACTCCAATCGCGGGCGTGGGTGGCGGGCCCTTATTCGTCCCCAGTAAGGACATGCTGATCACTGCCTGGAATTGCCGAGGGAGTGGGAAACCCTCGACAATTCGGGCTCTTAAAACCCACGTCCGCGAAATCAACCCGGATATGATATTTTTATCAGAAACTAAGGCATCGAAGCAACAAAGTTCCACCCTTATTCAGAAACTGGGATTCAAGTCTTATTGTGTGGTCGAAGCAGCAAATAACCGGGGTGGATTAATGGTCTTTTGGAAGGAAGGCATCTGTGTCAAAACTAATCAAGCCAACGAAAGGGGTATCCACCTTCGAATATTATCAGAACCTAGTTTCGTCCATTGGAACCTATCATTGATATATGGGGATCCTAGAACGCATCATCGGGAGGAACTCTGGCAAGATCTTCACCAACAAATCCAATTAAACAATGGACCATAGACTATAATGGGGGATTTCAATGATCTATCTAGTCACTGGGAAAATGCTGGCTCCTCCTCCCATCCCATTGTGTTCAATAGAGCCTATCTGCAGTTTCTTCAAATTCACGATTTTTTAGATTTAGGATTCATTGGCACTCCATACACATGGTCCAACAAATGAATAGGGTGGGCCAATGTGAGGGAAAGGCTTGACAAAGCCATAGCAAATAGTGAATGGAGACTTCTATTTCCTAATGCTTGTCTACATCACCTTACATCTCACTCCTCTGATCATTGTCAAATTCTTTTAGACACTGAACCCTAGCAAGAAAAACTTCCAAAACCATTTCATTTCATGTCAATGTAGACATCTGAAGAAGAATGCAAATCTCTTGGTGGAAAAGTATGGGAGGAACAAATAGCCAAAAATGAATCTAACCCCCTTAACAAGTGTCTGAAATCAGTCAAACATCACCTGAAAAAATGGAATACGAAATTCCGAGCGCAACGGGGAGCTAAGATGCATCATCTTAAGAAGGAACTAGCTTTCATCCAAAATCAGTACCCGTCAGCAGAACATATCAGGAGAGAAAAGGTGATAGAATCTGAAATCGATACCATTCTCGAACAAGAAGAAAAACTTTGGAGAGATAAATCTAGAGAAAAATGGCTTAAGGAAGGAAATCGAAACTCAAAAATTTTCCATTTATCGACGATCATCCAAAGGCAAAAAAATAGAATTGAATGGATTAAAGATGAAAATGGAAATATCCACACCCAACGGGATCACATCGGGAAAACTTTCCTCAACTTCTTCACCAATCTTTTCAAATCCTCCCACCCAAACCCAAGTGCAATCCTCAACCAGCTAGAGCTTCCTCAGATTTCTACAGAAGACAACCAACTCCTAATGCGACTGCCGACTGTGGAGGAAATTAGATCAGCTGTGTTTAGTTTGTGGGCCCATAAAGCTCCGGGCCCGGATGGATTTACAGCCCATTTCTACCAAACGTACTGGAATATCATTCAGAATGAAGTTGTTGAAATGATCCACAAAGCCTTTATGACGGACCAAAATCTTGATCACATCAATCACACCCTTGTAGCCCTTATCCCAAAAATTCCCCAGGTTGAAAGTCCCCAATAGTTTCTCCCCATAAGCCTTTGCAATGTCAATTACAAAATCCTTACCAAAATTCTTACTCAAAGACTGCGCCCCCTTATGCCCCATCTCATAGTGGAAAATCAAAGGGCTTTTATTCCGGGTCGACAAATTTCTGACAATACCATCCTAACCCAGAAATTAATGAAAGTGATACAAAAAAAGAAAAAATGATCAAAAGGCATGATGGTCATCAAGATTGATATGGCAAAGGCTTACGACAGAATCGAATGGTCTTTCCTCAAAACCATCTTTCAGAAAATGGGTTTTTGTGGCCAATGGATTTCTCTCATCTCACGATGCATCACTGCTCCATCCTTCTCTATCAAACTTAATGGGTCCCCTTATGGGTATTTCAAATCCTCTCGAGGTCTGAGACAAGGTGATCCCCTATCCTCGTTCCTCTTTGTATTTTGTACTAATATCTTATCTCATCTGCTACAAAAAGTGGAACAAGGGAACCAAATTCATGGAATTAATATCTCCAGAACCAACCCTCCTATCTCCCACCTTCTGTTCGCAGATGACTGTATCTTATTCTATCGCGCGAATCTCATTGAAGCTCGCAATATGAAGGACATATTAGATCTTTTTTGTCATATCTCCAATCAACAGATAAACTATTCCAAATCAGGCATGATGTTCAGCCCAAGTCTTCCCCGTCTTCACAAAAAGGTGTTGTCCCAGATCCTTTCAATTAAGAATCTTCACCTGAATGAAAAATACTTGGGAACACCTTTAATTCTCAACCGTTCAAAGAAGCTGGCCTTCCAACATTGCAATTATCGAATCAAAAGCCTTATGGAAGGTTGGCACGTGAAACTTTTATCTCAAGCAGTCAAGACCACGCTGATTAAAGCAGTAGCCTCAGCTATTCCTCTGTATACAACACAATCCTTCCTCCTCCCCAAGACTTTCTGCGAGAAAATGGATTCCATAATCAATCAATTCTGGTGGGGTGCATCGGACAATAAACAAGTGCTGAGGCTCACTAATTGGAACGACTTATGCAAAGCAAAGAATAATGGAGGACTTGGTTTTCGACGTTTCTATCAGGTCAATCAATCCCTGCTGTTCAAGAAAATGTGGCAAATCCAAAATGACAAATCATCATTCGTTGGCTCCCATCTTATTCTGAAATATTGCCCTTCGGAGAATATTCTCCAAGCCCCAGTGCCCTCAAACGGCCTCATGGAGTTGGAAAAGCCTTTTCAAAAGCAAAGAAAAGTTGAAATCATTCTGTGGATGGGTGGTTGGTAGAGGAGAACACATCCGAATTTGGGAGGATAATGGATCCCGAACCAATCTAAGGAGCAGGTGAGTCCTCCTAATGCTGGTCTATCTAATATGCGACACGTCAAAAACCTAATCCTAGATGGAGCATAGTGGAATACACATTTGATTTCAGAATTATTTTCGAACCAAATTGCTCAGGAAATCCTAGCGTTACCTTTGAGCCCGAACCTAACCTCAGATAGGCTTTTTTGGATACCACATTCGAAGGGGAAATATCTGAAAAATTGGTTTATCAAATGTTGATTGAACCGGACTATCCTCAGGGAAGGAAGTCAGAATCTCATCCGGTATGGAAAAAGGTATGGAAACTTCAACTACCATATCGCATTCAATTCTTCGTTTGGAAAGTTCTTAAGGGCATCCTTCCAACCAGAGCCAAAATCAATGAACGTATCCATCAAAGCCCTGCTCATTGCCCCAGATTTATTCATCCTACAGAATCCATTGCTCATGCTTTATTCACATGCCTGCTAAGTGCTCGCATATGGTACGCTTCTAGTCTTACCATTCGTTGTGAACATTGGTCAGATGCCGACTATGAACATTGGTTCCTCACTCAACTCGCAACACCCTCTCCATCTCAAGAGGAGGAATTTAGACTGCGATACATTTGTGTCCTTCTCTGGAAATTATGGCACCAGAGAAACACAAAGATCCATCATGTAAAGCAAGAGCCCCTGCTACATATTCTACAAACCATTTCCCAATATATGGAACCTTCAGAGCCCCCCAGACCTACCCCACAGAAGCCTCTAAGCATATCTCATGGAGCCCACCTAAGATGAGAATCCTCAAAATTAATACTGATGCTGCATGGGACAAATCTACAGGGAAATCTGGATTGGGATTTGTGATCCGCAATAGTAATAACAAATGCTTAATGGCAGGAGGAGCTAGCTCTTGATTTATCTCAGTTGAAGAAGCAGAAATTCGAGCCATAAGATGGGGGCTGGAACAGGCAGCGACCTTGCATGTGGGCGATTTTGTGGTAGAATCAGATGCCCTGGCGGTAATCCAATAATTACAAAAAAAAACTCTTCTGATTCCGGGTGGGAATCCTCAGCTCTCTTGGCTGACATTTTGGCTATTTGTAAACAGTTTAACTCGGTGGGGTTTTGTTTTGTACTGAGAAAAATGGTAACAGGGCAGCGGATAGAATTGCCTCTAAGGCAAAAACTATAGATTCCCAGTCGATATGGGACACATCCTTACCAGCATGGTTGGTAAACGTGCTAAAGGAGGATGTAACTACTGATGTTGTTGTCTCTTTGCTCTAGTTGTCTAATGCATGAGCTTAATTACAAAAAAAAAAAAAAAAAGACTACAAACTATGATTTGGTGTTTGGTCTTTAGATCATAAGTGTTATCAAATAACAGTCATCCAAAGAACAAACACCAATACATAACTGTACACCTCAGTGGGTAGGCATTTTTTTGGTAACACAGGTATCCCCACACCTTAGGTGATGGGACTAATCCTACGGTTGTGTGCGCTCACCCAAAGCCTTCCCGTACACACAACACGGTTTATCGCAAGGGGGCGTAGTCTCGAACTCACGACGACCTTGGGGAGCAAACCCAAGTCACTGTGTCTTACCACTGAACCACTCCCCTTGGGTAGGCGTGTTTGACAACAGCGTTTTAATGCTCAGACCGGCCAGTCAACACAAGGTCACCGGCTCAACCGGTTGGCCAAAGGGATGCCCGTCCAAGATTTTTTGGTTTTCAAAAGAAAAACTACTAAAAATTTTAAGTGGGTGCACAACGAGGAAGGGCATCATGTGCACGCTGGCAACCAGGTTGGAAACCTTGTTGACGCCCGAAAGGTAGAGGTGACTGCTCAACGGTGTTGCATGTCTTTGCTGGCTGAGAAGGAGGGCAGCAAAGGGTGATGAGAAGTTGGCCTCAAGAAGAGATCTGGCCGTGTGGAACAGCATGAAGAGGAGCTTGGCTCGTTTCACACATGCCATCTTCGGCCAGCACATTGGGAGATGCTGGGTGCACCATGGAGTGGAGGAGTGCATGCAAGTTGTTGCAGGTTTACTAGAGGGCTTTGGAGAAACCACCGGAAAGGAACAAAGTGGATCTGATTAGCACTTGTAGCTGCTCACGGGAGGGCAGTAGAGGAGATAACTTGCTAGTCTGCAAGTGAAGAAGGTGGAGCCTTGCAGCCTTGAGGAAAGAAGATCAAGCACCACCACCCTGCAATTATGATCCTCTGGCTTAGCCAGTACTTGGCTTGTATCTTCTTATATTATTATGCTGTCTCTTTAAGTACTGATATTAAGCTTTTGTGGCTGATCGTTGGTCCGTTAGTCTCGAGAATCGGGTTTCCTACAATAACGAAAAATGCGTAATGAGACTTAATCAGAAACGAACCATTGTATAAGTGTTTATTTTGCAGAAAAAGAATCGGATCATAAAATATTGTTGATTGCAGGGATTTCGTACCCAACGACATAAAAAAACCCTACTTTCAAATGGCGCCGCCGTCGCTCGGGTAGTGTTTAGCTTTCTGATTTCAGCTTTTTCGATTTTATTTGGTTCTTTGATTCTAGATCAATATGAGGAAAAAGTCGATCAAAGTGAGAATGCCGTTCTGGTCTACTCTGAAAAGATTTTTTTTTGTTTGGAAAGATATTATCATGAAAAGCGTAGTCGTGTTGCGAAGCGGCGCAATTATAAGCGTATTCGCCATGTCGGCCATATGCACCATCGCATTGAACAACTAGATGAAGAGAGAAGGGTCATTAAAAAAGAGCAAGAATATTGGGTTTATGAAATAGGAAGGAAAATCGGGTACATTCTGTATCTTCAACTGCAAACTACAATTAATGAATCCTTGCAAACATATTTCACTAAGGCTGTCAGTCTCCTCAACATATTTGAATTAGCAGAGAAGTTGGGACATTCTTTGGGTATTCAGGTGTGCTTGGATAGACCTACCTCAGAAGAGAAAGATCTGAAAATAGGAATTCGTGACTTAGAATTGTGTACTCAATCCCTTCTATGCACGCAAAGACACATAAGACGACTGAGTAGGGAGAAGAAGTCCCTAAAAGTAGCCCTTGGATGCTATATTTTTTGTACCGTTGTTGTCACGCCCCGATTCCGGATACCCAGATACGACCCAAAAATCCGTGGATCGACACGTACCCGAACCCAGAGGTGATCCATGAATGTCCCTTAGTGATCCAATTATGTCAATTAGACTACTAAAGTTCATTCGAAAACCTACTAAGTATAAAAAATATCTAGGTGCGGAAGTAACCCTATAATGATCTTACGCGATTGTTCAATTATTAGAGTTAAATTAAGTACGTTGATTGACTAGGTTGTTCTACAATCTACGTGAGGTTCATTATGAGTCAATCAAATTGATTTAATTATCTTAATTTAAGTCTAGGGTAACCTATTAAGTCCATACGGTCTAGGTATGAGTCAACCCAGTTGACTCGGTTAGGTCTCAAAATTTGGCTAAGGCAAAAATAGTCAAAATTTGACAGTCTAAATAGGGTAGCTAGGCGCTATTTTGACCATATCTCATTCATTATTAAGAATCTATGAGTGGGCCATACAGTTTCGGAAAGGTCTCGCAGAGATTTACTATTAGTCATTCTGCGCAGATCTGAGAAAGAATCATCTTCCCTTCCAAAATCACTACACAACACAAAACTTAAACTCAGGTTTTTCTGACATACTGTTAGTTTTTCGACCATAACTTTTAGCATATATCGAATCAGCAGAAACTGTAAAAAGTTCCAAAAATATAACTCGAAGCTCTTCAAAAAGTTCTTCTAGCCTAAAGTCCAAAATGGTCAACTGCATATCCGAAATTAGACTGCAAGCCAAAACTTAGAATCTGGCAGATTTTGAGATATGTTCAGTATTTCGGTCATAACTTTCTGTTCTGATAGAATTACCGAATTACAAAAATTGTTCCTGAAATATAACTCCGAGGACTTCGAAAAGTACCGAATGGTCAGAAATTAGTTCTACCATCTAGGCAACGAAATATGCATCACAAGACAGAAAAATTGGTTGTTATCTCGTGTTACATTTTATTGACAATCTTTTGGAAACTGATATGTGTACCATTCCAAATGGGATTATATTAGTGCGTTAATTTTATTGTTTAATACATGCACATAATCATCAAAAAGATAATGAAGAATCACAACGTACCAAGTGCGTCATTTTTTGAAATGTAATTTTTTTTTTATAAAAGCTAAAGTTGCTCCACGCTAAGCTACTACTCAGCAACTTTCTCAGTAGTCAATCCTTATTTTTTCTCCCTTCATGTATGTTTTATATCTACTCAACTTCATAATGTAACATAATAATTAAAATATGCTATAATATATAATAAAAAAAAATGCGGATGGATTGTATCTACATCAACAAATTTTTTTTTTTTTTTTTGTAAAATAAAAAATGGGTTTCCTACATACCAAAAGTAAGTATGAGTAATAATTTCTAACCTTCGGATCTGAGTATCCCAAATAATGCATGAAATAGGAATGGTTCCATTCCAATCATTTTCTTGTCGCCCTTGGCATCTCCCTTGTCGGAGTGGTTGTGGATAGTAGGCTTCTGCATGGATAGATGTTGTTCCTCTTGGACCTGATCAATCCGAAAGACAATAGCCTTCAACTGGCGACTCAACTGGGAGAGTTTCGGTATGTGGCTTCTCTCTGCGGAACCCACTGGGAATCAAAATAAACAATGAAAAAGACTCTAATCCAACGGATAGAAATTACTATTCAGATTGAAATTTGGTATGTAAGTCCATCTAGGGATGGACCGATCTCTAAGAATGTACCAAATGGCTCAAAAAATCACCATTACTTTTTAAGAGAAATTTAAGGCAAATAAGAAATGTAAAGCCAATTACATTGCGCCACAATCTGCAAGTGTTACAATGACTTTCAAAAGTTACAAGCTCAGTCTTGTATTTGGGTGAGAATCGATAAAAGTGGGCCCTCGAAAGTGGGCTCCACACGATTACCAAAAACCTAAAACAACAACTGGACCTGGACTGATCTCTGTCGGCCGGGTATTTTTTTTTTCTTTTTTTCAGCTTTCCAAACAGGCCCTTAAAACGACAAGTCCTGTATCAATTGCATTGCCGGTAGGAGTTGTCCTTGAGCTGGGGTTGTGCAAGCACAGTGGACTTAAAACCGGTTTAAGGGACTTAAAACCGGTTTAAGGCTTAAATAGGAGGCCAATCAATTTGAAAAACTTTGCCCTCCAGCTTCCCAAACTGCCACGTGGCACTTTCTTTTTGGGGCCATTGACCCCTGGGGGACATCAAGCTTTGAAGTCCCCGGGGACGAGTAAAACTTCTGTCACAATCGAATTGCAAATCACACAATCACAGCCAATGAGTTCTCGGCACGTACACCTAAAAGCAAAAGCTCTAGGGTACGTGCCGAGAACTCATTGGCTTGTGATTGTGTGATTTACAATTTCGTGTGACAAGTTTTACTGGACATTGTGGCAAACATGCATGGGTCAGTGGACCCGAAGGACTGCCATTTCAAATTGGACTCGATTCGGGTCGAGCTTATCCCAATCGTGCCAAACCCGACCCTTCACCACACTCGTCATTGTGAGTCTGTGATAGTGAGCAGCAGGAACTGGAGCAGAGGAGTGAAAGTAGACATTCTCTCTCCCGGCCATGCCTCCCGCGCTCAACACCGGACCCTGGTCTATCATACGAAACCCTAACCCTAGGTTTTTCCCATGCCCTCTCAATGGAAAAGCTTCATTTGTGGCGTTGTCCTCTTCTCTTCGCTCCTCTTCGCTCCCACAACCACCTCTCAAGTATTCTTCATTTCTCAGTTTCCTTCTCCTCCTCCTACTTATTTTTGAATGTTTGTAACCCTAGTTTTTCAATCCGGGGTAATGCAGATATGCAGTGCTTGGAGCTGGCTTTGCTGGATTATCTGTGGCTTGGCATCTCTTAAAGGTCTCTTTCTCAGTCTTTTTCAACATCTCATCAGAAATTTTTAATCTTGTTAGCTATTTGATGGATTCTTTTAGATGGTTAATTTTCTTCTGTTTGCAGTTTGTATTGAATCAGTTCTGTTTATAGATTGGGAAACACATTGAAATATGGTTTTTTTTTTTTTTTAATTCTGTTGAGATCAGTGATGCTGAGTTGTATTCTTTACGTCCAAAAATGCTGTTGAGATACGTTGATACATTTTTCGATTCGGTGTAGGTTGACATATATGACACACGGTTGTGTTAGATGAGTTAATGGCTGATTTTTGGCGAGGATGATCTTGCAAGAAATCAACCCTTTCTGAAACTTCGAACCCAATCAAATAGGGACTTCAAAGTTAACAGCGAAAATGGACGATCCAGAAGTTTTCTACTTGCGTCCACTTTTCATAAGGCTTCAAATATAGGATTGGGCCAATTTTTGGTGAGGGTGATCTCCATGGTGTGGAAATTATCCTCACCAAAAATTGGCCATAAACTTATCTCCATGTGGGCCCCAGGACTGTGTGTCATTATATGTGTCACAAAATCCATGTGTCAACCTATTCCAATATATATACAGGTTAGGATATTTTGACACGCCTTATGAGTTATGATATGCCTATGTGGGGCCCACATGGAGATGAGTCAAGGATGGATTTTGGTGAGGACAAGTTGAAAATTACCGGACCATCCATATCACTGTTAGTTTTTTAAGTCTACATTTTATTGGGTTAGAAATTTTAGAACGGTATGATGTTTTGTGAGGAGGATTTCTGTTGCGAGAAGATCATCATCACAAAAAGTCAGCCCTTGAATCGTCTCCCATAAGGTCCCACTTAGGTGTTTCGAAATAACTCACCTATCTTGACACACTTTCATAGGGTTAGGAATCACAATTAAAAATCGTGGAACCTTGCAAAGAGGATGAGACTTGTCCGGGGCTGAAATTCACAGTGATAGTCAAGTACTCAAGCGAACTTTTCTTTGAATTAATAATCAAACTAAATATAATAAAAAAAAAAGGCGCATGAACGTTTTTGCGAACAGCTCATATAGTCCATTTGGTTATTGTGTGGAGATTCTTCAGAAAATCTTTCCTTATGCAATATACTAAAGCCTTTGAAAGGTAAGAAGCCGGATAATTTTTTAGGATGCTTCTTGGTCGGTATTGGAAGTGTACAACTCAATTTGGAGGCTTATAGTAGAGTACTAGAGTGGGTGCTTGTGTTGGAGGACTTTTGCAGGGTGACCGTGGCAGAATTCCTTAGTAATTGGGGGAATATTATTAGGCTTGGGTCTTTGAAGATCAAACTGAAGCTTATTTGGATGAGGCTGAAACAATGGCCTATTAAAATGAATTTTCAGGGGAGGACTCTTGGGATACCAGGTCCTTCGTAAGGGGTGTCTTGTGATGAAAATGGTATTGCATTCAAGTTTTCTGGTCCATCTGGTGTTATAGATTCATGAAAGGTGGAGCTTAGAGGGCTTATTAAAGGTCAAGCCCAGAGGGGGCTAATACAATCCCTTGGGTGAAGAATGAAGGGAATGGGCCATGGGATTGGAGAACCTGTTGGAGCATTCAAGGGTATTTGCTAAAGGGTTGGATAGAATCTTCTCTCATACTCTTAAGGAAGTAAATGATGCAGCTGATCCTTGGCAAAGGATTGTGTATCTAGAAACCTTGTGTATATTGGGAGTGCTCTTCCCAATATTGTAATTACTCTTTTCTTCGTTAATAAATTGTTTGTTACTTATTAGAAAAAAAAAAAAAAAAACCTACGACACCCATGGTGCGAAGATGTTGAGACCCTGTTTCCTGGGTTGACATTCTAACGTTCCTCTTCACTCATATGCAGATTCCTTTCATGTGGCAAATTTGGTTATCAATCTAGTCCCTCAAATGTCTTGGGGCACCTTGCACAGGCCAAAAACCAAAACTCATACCATTTGGAGGAAGACCTGTGACAAGTAAACATGTGGGCAACAATCCAAAATCAATAGGGTTAAAGTGTGTTCTTGGTTATCAATTCAGACCATCCAATTATTAACCAACCCTCCAATTTGGACAACCATACAGTTTGGATTGGCCTAACTATTTCGACTGTTTGGATTGACTACCATGTGTGCACATCTCAGAATCCCCATATGAGGGAGGAGCTGGATTGTTGGTCCACAATTCCTTCTTAACTCACATTTTATTATGTTGTTTTCTGTAACCAGTTTCACTAGCCACCATGCCATCAATTGATTTGTGTACGACCTTGTTTTTGCAGCACACATCAAAGGAGTCACATATACACATTGACATCTATGATGAAATCGGAATTGGGGGTGGTGCATCTGGGGTTTCTGGAGGACTCCTTCATCCTTATTCCCCAAAAGGTTCCCCGTCTCCTTTTCTAATTTAGGGTATGGCAGGGTGGAACCTTGTTGACCTCATATTCTTTCTTTACTCTAGGATGCCTTCATTCCCCTAGAGGGACATATTCATTTTTCTAGGGTACATTGTTCAGCTTAAGCTTTTGTCAGGCTAACTATTTCAAGTTTTGGCAGCTAAGCTTCTCTGGAAGGGCGCCGAATGCTGGACAGAGTGTTTAAAGCTGTTAAACATTGCAGAGGCATCAATTTCTAAGGAATCAGGCGGGTTAGCTCGAGATTCAGACAACGATATTGATGAATTAATAGTATGGAGAAGGTTTGTTCTCATTTCTCTTTTTTCTGTATTACTGTGTTTCTCTGTAGGTTTTGATATCCTTCATCCACAGTTCTCGTTGGTACATCTTGACTGTTGTGTACATCAGCTTAGTATTAATTATGTGATAACTGTAAAGAAATTGATTCTGATGTGCATATGGAGCATTTGAGTGGAAAAGGAATTTGCTAGATAAGAAACTCTTGCTCACTCGCTTGAAAAGGTTTGTGTAAAAAATTGCGTTAGCATAAGTTGTACAATTAAATTGTAGTGTATGGTAAAGTTTTTGGCCATACATAGGGTTAAGGCACCATCTTAGAATATTTGGTTAAATCATACTTCTTCACGGAATGTAATAAAACTTACCTCTATCTCATAAAGTATTCAAATATCAGTATGATATCCTTTTCTTTATTGAGGGTCTATACTATAGATGTCCTCCTTCATGGATGTTAGTCTTCATTCCCATTCTCTATATCAAACAGCTACTGTTTCTTGGCTTATACTTCGTATGATGGTATGCCTTCCAGGGGCATCTTGAGGCCGGCGACAACCATGAAGAATGTGGATGTGTTGAATGAGGTAATTCCCTGAACTTCTTTAGTGCATAGCAGGATAGCTTTCTTTTTGAATTTTACTTTGTAGTGATCTTGATTATCCAATGCTTCATGTGATTAGAATGCTCAGAACTGCCTTGGGAGTTGCAGAATAGAATCCATGGATAAGTATGGTGCACAGAATCTTGTACCCAATTTGTGTGTGCCTTTCAACTCTGCCATTTATATGCCCCAAGCTGTCAATATCCATCCGCAACGCTATCTTCAGGTCTGAATAAAAATATTTAAAATTAACCTAATTATTATTATTTTTTTTCTGTTAATTCTTTTTTTTTTTCTTTTCTTCTGGTTGGGATCTTATTATCTAAATATTTGACAAATCCTTGTATGTCTCGTGATTTCTTTGTAGGCACTCTTCTTAGCTTGCAAAAATCTAGTGAGAGATTTAGCTGCATCGGGTTATGAAGGAAAAGAAATACATTTGCACAAGAAGTCTGTTAACTCGCTCCTTGAACTAGCAGGTGGTCTCTAATTTTACTTTTTTCAGTTTCATTTGGTTGTAACCGGTACCTAATAAGTGGTTGGCTAGGCAACTACCATAGGATGCCCTAGTTTTTTGGTAGTTGAGTAGATTACCGTTTGATCGCCCAGAGAGGGCCTAGGTGCCAAGCCGCAATCACAAGACAATGCAGTATTAAAACCTTAGATGGTAGAATGGTCATTGTCCTTGTGTGTGTGTAATCTTACTCTTCTTCTTTTTCCTTTTTAATTTTTTTCTTTCTAACATCACGTTTGTTATAATTTGGCTGTTTTTTCATCTGACAATATTTTCTTTCACTAGCATGTAGAAGAGTTGGCTGTTCTGATTATGTTGGCACTTTTCAGCATTAGGAACATGCACAAATCTGATATCTGATTGGCGTCTCATAACAATAACTTATCCAAAGCTGTAATACGTTTTGAACTATTGTAATTGAAAAGGATTAGTGAAATCCTGATTTATGAAGTAATCTTTTCTTCTTGAGTGGTGTCTTTTTCTTAAAAAAAAGGACAATTGAATATGGTCAATTCATAGATTAATCTTCAGAAAGGCTATACGGAGATGATTAGATTGGTAATGCTTTTATTTTCCTCCATAAGCTATTGAAGCATGATTGCAACTGTAACAAACAGGGGAATACGATGCAGCAATAATCTGCCTAGGTGCCAAAGCAGACATGCTTCCAGAGCTCTCTGGGAGGCTCCCTTTGAGGACATGCAGAGGCGTTGTTGCTCACCTACAGTTGCCAAATGATATAGGGTAATGTTTACTGTTCTACTTGTTTCTTTTGTGTTATTATTTTCATACCTATTTGTTGTAAAATATCATTTTTTCTGTGATTCAGAGATGAATATGGAGAGCATTGCCCCTCGATCTTGTCCGATGCATGGCTTGCCATCCAGGGTCCCCGCAACTTGGTTATGGGCTCAACATGGGAGTGGAGATCAAGAAACTATTCTCCAGACGTTTCTGTAGAGGAAGCTTCAGTGGCCCTCGAGGAGCTTCTACCGAAGGTATCTGCTGTTTACCCAAGTATAAGGAAGTGGGCTTATACCGCAGCAAGAGCAGGCCTGAGGGCCATGCCACCATTAACTCCTCTTGGATCAATTCCGCTTTTGGGTTGTGTTGATTATGCCATCAGTGGGAACAACAGATGTAAATACTGGTTATTTGGAGGCCTTGGTTCAAGAGGCCTGCTCTACCATGGTTGGCTAGGAAAACTGATGGCTCAGGCTGTGCTTTCTCGTAATGAAGACGTGCTTCCTCCTGAATTAACATCATGGAGGAAGATAAAATGACTTATTACAAAATTGAAAAGAATCGCTTGTTCTCCTACTTGGTGATTTTAACTGTATAGACAACCAGTATAATCCAATCAAGGGGTAAAGCATCCATTAGAATTTATTGACATTTAGAGTGTTTGGTTGGAGTTGGAGTTGGAGTTGGAGCTCTCTTCCGAGGACTCCAGATTAGGTGTTTATTTGCTGTTTGTTTTGTATGTGAAGCGCGGTATGCTCATCCACTTGAAAGTTGCACTGTTCACTTTGTCCATGTGGTGGACAAGTGTATTCTGCAAAAAGCTATTTACCCCATGTCCACCACCAAGTAGATGCTCATCAACAGAAATCCCCAACTACAGCCAAGCATGCCCTGGTATATTGAGCAGACCGAAATGATGCTTTAAAAAATATCCTGCTGTGCGCATACATATGAAGAGGGATAGGGCCTTCAATGGATCACATTTAAGCTTTTTGGTGCATTAAGAAACTTGTTAGCGTTTCATGATCGGACTAAAGAATGAAATCACTTTGGATGAGCAAATAAAGCCAAAATCGCAAAACTAATCCCAAAAATTAGTTGCTCTCTACCATTAAGTGTGCGGAATTATCCCGGCTGTATATTTTAATTTTTTTCTCAATAGGATATCAATAAAAAATACCTGGATAGAAAGGATCATCACATGATCGTAATGATTTTATAAGAAAGATGAAGATGCACAATTCAGTAGCTTCTTAGATGTTAAGCCTCCTATTGATTCACATTGGGTCACTCTGATTCTCAGTTGAAATCTTGGAAAATTCATAGCTTTTTCTTAGAACTCCAACTTGGAACTCATAGCTTTTTCTTAGAACTGCTAGGCGTCCCTTTTAGCTCTATTGTGCAACTCTTTGCACTTGAAAATGAGAGGAGGGAAAATCCCAAGAGCAAAAACGTTGGAACAACTAGGGTTTCTCTCTTTAATCTCTTTAATATGATAAAGCTAGAAAACAATTTCCTAAAAGGTATCGGACTTTCATTAAACAGTTTCCAAAAAGGACTAAGACTTATAATAACAGAATGAGTACCATAATGTGTGGGATCTCTAGGGAACTTTCCTTAGTTGTGAGTCCTAGGCCCTGCTTGGTTCATTGCACTAGGATGCATTTTGCACCGCATTATAGTCACTTACCTGCGTTATAGTCACTTACCACAGTTTTTGGGCTGCACATGCTTGCATCCATTTTCTTAAAGAGTTTGCAAGGTCTTGGCAACCACTTGCACGCAAGCTCATTTGCACGCTCCAATCAATCACTTGTAATCCCAAAATTGTGGCAAGTGAGTGCATTGCATCCGATATGCATTGAACAAAGCAATGCCCTAATATCAAATTAAATACTGCTAATTACGAACGGGATTCTAATCCCAATGTTTTCTCCTTTATTGGGCTTTTCAATTTTTGTAAAGCCCATTGGACTTTCACATAATTGCAATAATGTTCATCAACATATTACAATCTACCCCTAAGACGAATGTTTATGATTGCAAGTCCCTTATTAATTATTTGCAAACAAGTCCTTCCAACTCACAATATTTCATATAAACCATTGGGAACGAAAATAAATCATTGTCAAGTCCCTAGCTTATGTACATCATGATATTCATCATTACGGGACTCTGTGAAAACAAAAATTATTTTGAAATATATACATTTAAAACATATCTTCAAGTTGACAAATAACTTCTCTTCCTAAGGATTTGAAGCACTTGTACAAGATATTCAAGGTCTTCTAAATCGATACTATAGATGAGAATGTCATAAAATACACAACAACGCATTTGCCAATCAAAAATTGCAAAGCTTGGTTCATCATTATGATAACCCAAATGGCATTACCAAGCATTCATCAAGTACTTCTCTTGTCTGAAATGCAGTTTTCCATTCATCACCTGAATGATTCGAATTTGACGGATAACCACTTCTAAGATCACTTTTGGAGAGAAGATTGTGGAATTGGATAACATATTAAGCATGTCATAAACCTAATAGCTTGACTACATTACTTCTAGCTTTCTTTTGAGGCTTCAATCATAAGAATCTTGAGAAAAGTCCTGAGATAAATATCATATATCTAGAAAAAAAAAAAAACTTTCCAATTCATATGATAGCTTCTCAATCCGATACTTGATAAAATAAAATAAAAGTTGACGCCTTTCTGAAGATAATTGTATCTAGGCTTGAAGGGAGTTGAAGATTTACGACCTCTTGAAGATCGAGAGTTGAAGATTTACCTCTTTTTCTGGCGTCAATTCGTTGTGGCTTTGATTCATGCTTGAACTTTGGTTGTTAAGTACTCGGTTTCAAAGCCTACAACTGTTGCGTCGTTCTTTTAGTTGTGTCAACGAGGCTACTCTTTTGGTCACGAGAAAGTTATCTTCCAAAAGAGCTGCAAATGCCATAGATCCTATCGATATAAAACACGTTAAAAAAGACCATAAGAATGAATCAAAATACGTCGATGGAGATAATGATATATATATATATATATATATATATATATATATATATATATATATATATATATATATATATATGTTGTTTACCAATTCATTCACCTCTTTTATCAATTGATCGAATATGATTTCTTGTGGTTTCTCCTTTACCACTTCAATTGATTCATTGATCAATTTCTTACTTTCGAAAATTGGTGATTCAATAATTGAATCTTTAACAAAGAACAGAACGTCATCTTCAGGAATATGTGTCGAAGATATCTTCGACGGTGAGTTCCAATATTCTACAACTTGCTGACATCTCAGAGGAACTACCATCATGGGTAGCTGAACTCTCATGCATTGATTAGTTCCAGTAGCCATTGTAGCAATTCATATTCTTCAAGTGATTGTTCATTTGGTGCATTGCGGGCTTGAGCATTACAGCCTCTTGCCATCATGACTCCTCAAACGAATGACAATAGACCTGCTGCTGTAACACCAATTTGATGCAGTTTAAAATAAAATCCAAGTACTAGAAGAAGTGATAAAAAAATTGCTAACGAGAGTTGTATTCGAAAATTGATCCTTCTAACTAGTTTATCGTGTTATTTTAACATTGGACATAGCATTTTTCAGAATCCCGTGGTTCAGAGATGCTAGGGAGAGCATAACCTCTCCATCGTGTCCGATGCATGGCCTGTTGTCCAGGTCCCCACAGCTTGGTTATGGGCTCAACATGGTAGTGGAGATCAAGAAACTATTCTCCAAATGTGTATATGGAGGAAGCTTCAATGGCTTGAGGATCTTCTACCAAAGGCAACTGATGATTACCAGTTATAAGGAAGTGGGTTTTTTTTTATCGGAGGAAGAAACAGGCATGAGGGCCGTGCCACCATTTTTTTGTAAGGCAGATATTAGTAAAACGAACCACAGAAACACCTCCATACTGAACTGTGTTGAACTCGAGCACCTCACTAGCTGACATAGCAGAACTCGGCCAATCTGGAGGGTCCCAATTCTAAAGTTGTGGATGAGAGAAAGTACCAGCCCGTTGGACTAAAGTATATGAGCAGTAAAGTTATACAGGCGATTAGAGAATAGAAATGATTAGTTTTGAAAGGAAAGGGAGAGGTCCAAAATCCGAGCGCAAATATTAGAGGCTGACCATCCACTCTACCACGAGCCCTTCTGCAAAGTATCGATGAGACCATTCGCATCAGATTCCACCAAGATAGAGTTTAGGTCCGCATCCCGTGCAGCTTGGAGGCCGATTAGGATAGCCTTCGCTTCTGCTTCCTCTGACGAGCAAGCTCGAGAAGGGTGGGCTCCTGACAAAATGAAAGCAGAAGAGTGAGAGGCAACATCCCATGCCACGTCAGTGGGGGGGTTGCCATTTGACTTCTGGGGAGGCCTGCTCCTCTAGAGGGTTCCGAAGGATAAAATCAATAATCTGATTGAGGAAGTTGTGCAGATTTGGTCGAGAAGGGAAGAAGACATCCTCATTTATGGCCAACCAAAGTCGCCATAAAAGGATACAAGCAAAGGCCAACAGATATTTGTCTTGGAGAGCTCCCTTCTTTGTACCTATAGTAAAAAGATCACCGAACCACTCGAAGATTTTAGAAGAGGATAGAACGGTCGTCCTGACTGTTGAAGCATTTCCAATGATAAAGAGGAAAGGTGAAAATGGGTCTCATTGACGCAGTCCTCTAGCCAGACTAAAAAGCTCATCGGGGTACCATTGATGAGGATCGAGAAGGTGGCTGAGGATATACAATTCATGATCCAGGCAATCCATTGATCAGCAAAACCCATGACCATCAGGGTGTGTTGAAGAAACCTCCATTCCATTTTGTCATAAGCCTTGGACATGTCCAGCTTGATGGCCATTAGGCCTTGTTTACCACGAGTTTTTTTCATGACGTGGAATCCTTTCTGAGCCAAGATTACGTTATAAAAAATTTGTCGCCCTGGTATGAAAGCAGCCTAGTTGGGAGCAATATATTTGTCCAGAATGGCTTTAAGACGAGTGACAAGAATCTTTGAGATCGATGATTTTGTAGGAGACGTTACACAAACTGATTGGCCGGAAGTGGCTGATAAACTCAGGTGATTGGGACTTACGAATCAAGGTTATATTGGTTTGGTTCAACTTTGCTAGGCTTGGGTTGGAGTCAAAGAATTATGTCACCATTTTTACAAAGTGACTCTTTTGTCTCCCTCCAATAGTGTTGATAGAATAATCCTGTAAACCCATTTGGCCCGGGAGCTTTATGGGGTCCAATCACAAATATAGCCTTTCGGATCTCTTCCTCCAACACTGGTCTAATAAGAAAATCAATCCTCTGAGGAAATTTTGGGGAGGGTAATAGAAAACAGTCCAAGTTTCCAGGATTGAAGGAGGAAAACAGGGTTTGGAATTAGAACACAAATGCCTTTCCTATGGAAATAGGACACAAACAGGGCCATGCCACCATTAACTCTTGGATCAATTCCGCTTTTGGGTTGTGTAGATGATACCTTCAGTGGAAACAACATATGTAAATACTGGTTACTTGGAGGGCTCAGTTCATGAGGCATACTCCACCATGGTCGGCTAGGGAAACTGATGGCTCAAGCTGTGCTTGTAATGAATATGTAATGCTCCATGAATTAACCTAGTGGAGGAAGATGATATGATCACAATTACAACATTGAAAAGAATCTCTTGTTCTCCAACTTAGTAATTTTGAATTGGTCAGCTATCTTTCAAAAAAGAGTGAAATTTTGAATTGATAATTGGCATTAAGATTGTTTGGCTGTAAGAGTAGCTCTCTTTGAGGTACTCCAGATTATATGCTTATTTGCAGTTCGGATTGTATGGTAACAGTAATATACTCATCCACAGACAGGTGTGCCATTTCGATTATACAATTTTGCAAAAAAAAAAAAAAAGTATTTCCCCCTTATTCATTGGCAAGTAGATGCTCATACACAAAAATCCCCCCTTTTTCTACAGCCAAACATGACCTGGTATGAAGTTGGCCAGACCTTTTGCAGATCCAAAGGCCTGTTCAGAAACCCAAAAATATGGGGCCAGCCATCCAAGTTGGTTACCATGAGGGGCCCACATTGGACCATACCCTTTCAAATTTTTGCCTATAAAACAGGACCAAAGTTGCTTTTTCTAAAAGTAGTTGCAGCATTGAACTGGTTCTGGATTAAGATTGGGTAGGTCATGAAAATGAGATTTCCAAACAGGCCCCCAGTTGAGAAGACTGAAATTAAAGGATGCTTTATGAATATCAGAACAATGCACGTACATATGAAGAGGGATAGGACACAATGGATTACAGAGAACTCCAAAAACCAATCCAATCAAATGATTGTACCATTAATTCCATTTTCTGGACAATTATGCATATTTATTTCTGGGAACAAAATTGAATGGAAGTTATGATCATACAACTTGTTGCATGATCAGAGATGCAGTGTAACCCACCACACAATGAATAAAGACTGAATCAACACTTGCTGCAGATGCTGTAGCTAGATCAACCAGAAAAAAACCCCACACACAAACCAGCAACTCAAATAACCAGAACAAAAAAACAAGCTCTAAACCAGCATAAACCTGGTAAACATTGAAGTAATTCTGCATGCGGAATGAGTTTCCTTTGGTTTTGCAAAATTTACAGCAAACTGCCTAAAGCTTAGCTCAGAATACACGATAAAGACATTTGGTGGCTCAACCACCTGGTTTGATAGTATGAACAGAAACTCATATTTCCTACCTTGATGTCCATGTATAAACCTTGCCCACACCTGTCACTCCTGCCAGTATTCCAACCTTATAGGGGTGAGCAGCGAAACGGCTCGGAATTGCAGACATATGTGGACTCTCTAAAGTCACCATTTTTCTGTAGATGGTGGAGATAACATCCACTCCCCTTTTCATGTTACCAATAAACAGATAAGAATCATCCCAACCCCATATAGCTCTGTACCAGCCAAATTAAAGCAAGAAATGTTAAAAAAATTCATAGTCCCACATATTAAGCCAGACATTAGGTAATGATATTCTGATAAGCAAAAGTGATTGATGCAATGCATGCCAATTTGTATTTCAATATGGTGGTGCCATTTTCCTAAGGATCGCAGGTACAAGAAGCTCCACTTAATAGAAGTACCCATACTCTGATCCAAGAAAATATCGATCCGCAAATATATCATATTCTAGCCTCACAAAGGATACTCTCCTTTGAAGACAGGTCTTAAAATTGCAGGGAGAGTGGAAAATGATTTTGAAGTTTTCAAAGGAGCCTGTAATAAAATAGGTGATTCATTTGTAGGCCTGCAGCTGATTTATTGACTTCCTTGCCTTGGATTGTTGATAAAAGGAGGTTTCAAGAGACACTCACATAACGGTTTCAGTTCATGTGTACTAAGGTACACCAAGTGGGTACTCAGTAAATGTGTTTTAGTTCTTCATTTGTTCCTTAGTATTTATCAATCCAAGGACTCCATTGTTAGGGCAATCCATGGTCTCTACTTGCATTATTTTTTGGGAGGATCTCTTAGGTTTTCCCTTCCTGTAACCGCTTGAGGTATCCCCATTAAAGGGAAGCTCTTAAAATTCCCATTGACAAACTGAGCAAGTTATAAATTCCGCTACTAATCTTAAGGTATTCCAATATTTTGCCTCATGTGATGATTTCATAACTGGGACTTCTTTGGCTTAGCAACTTATTCTCTTCTCAACTTTTATTTTTGGAGGAGGCAGAAGAAGAAGATCAAAGGAGAGAACCCAATTTGGCGTTTGACCAGAAATAGTTTGCTAGTATGATTGGCTTGGTTCTCAACACTGGTGAGCTGAATCCTTTTTTCAGATTGCTATGGTATCGTTTTAGTTTGTTAATGCAGTTTGTAGTAGTTCAGCCACATGATGCGTTTTGGTTCTTTTATATTGTATAGAAGTATAGATTGCTAGTGAAATAACATTTTGGTTTAGTTAAAAAGAGACTCCAGGGAGCCAATTAATTTTAGGATTAGATATTTTCTTATTTAACTCTTATTTGGATAAGATAAGATTAGAGAGTAGTTTAATTGTAGTAGGATAGAATTAAATCACATTCATTGTATATAGACTTTATTTTGATTAGAGATTGAAATAATTAAGTTGAGATTTATTTGTAGGAAAGTAGGTTAGCACAGTCAATTCACTTTCGAAGTTTGGCAAGCTTTTTTTTCTATTTGGTATTGCTTTTGTTGTTCCAGAGCATGTGCTTGGAGTTGTCCAAGGAAGTTCGTTGGATGCCTTGAAAGGGAAAAAGAAGATTTCTATGGCGGACCCTCCAATTTGTTATCACGTGGGCAGTTTGGAAAGAGAGGAATTCCCGTATTTTTTAAGAGAAGGAAGCAAATGTTACTACGGTGGTGTTAAGAGTAAAAGCTTTGTCGTATTTTTGGTCTTCCACAAGGCCAAAGTTCAGAAGGAGTTTTTTTATACTTTTGTGTTTAGATGGGATGAATTGATAGGAGAATCCTCTCCTCTTTGCGATGTATGTGGTCCTTTTTGTAAGGATTGGCTGGGGGGTGGGTCCCCCAATGTTTGTATTTCAAAGGGTTCTCCCCCTTTTCTTAATATGCTTCTTACTTATAAAAAAATGATACGTGAGGTTCAATTTTGCTAGAAGTATGCACATATATTATTCTTGATATGATGCACAAGTAAATGTAAAACAAAATCCATTAGCTTCATTGAAATACACTAAGCTATGTTACCCGGGTATGGCAAGGGAACACCATGGGTACGGCATTTTACACTTAAAATTGAAGAGACATGGGTGCGGGCCCCATTTTGAAGCAAGGTTCTAAACTTCAACTTCGCCTTAGACTTCGGTCAGTTAAAATTCAGAATTAATTCGGGGAAGTTCAATTCGATTTAGAGAATTTCTGTAAAAAATCGCCAACTTAGAGAAGTTTAAAGATTTTTTGCCAAAATGAGTGAAACGATATTAATCTTGCTTAGGTTGCTCTAAATGGTTGTTTTTATGATATAATAAGTTATAAGTGTTTTACCATATCCTTAAAAATCAATGTGTTTTACCAACGTTTTGCTAAAAATTCTCCAAACTTCTCTAAGTTAATTGTTTACTTCGAATTAAACGAATTAATTCGACAACTTTTTGCAATTTTTGTACTAAAAAGGCTAAACTTCAAGACATTAGCCGAATTTTTACTGTTTACTTCGAATTAATTCGGCGATTTTTTGTAAATTTTTTAATACATGTACACTTTAATTCGGTCAGTCAAAATTCGAATTAATTCGGCTAATTTCGCCGAATTTTGTCAAATTTTAAAACCATGTTTTAAAGTGTCCGAATAACATAGATGCTAAGAGAAGAGATGGGAAAACTTATGAAATGAACTAAAAAATATGCACATTTTTAAAGCTTTTGAGTGTCTTACAAAGTTAAATGGCATTTCTTTAGTGCAACCTCTTTTCTAGGAAAGGAGGTGGTCGAAAGCCATAAGCCGTGAAATGAATGCATGAGAGCGACACTTATATATCTTTAACAGTGCAAACGCTGATATGAAACAAATCTTGGTTGCCATCTTAGATGATAAACAAGGAAATATTTGACAAATTGTAAAATGGCCTCTACAAGGTCACATAAGAAACGATGTCAGGTAGAGAAGACCCTCATATAAAATTTTATTATAGAACATCAGGCATCTCGTTTCCACAAGGCAATTATTAACATTTGATCCTTGTCAAAAGTCATACCTTAAGAAGGAAAAGGAAAGACAACTCCAAGTCCGATTTTTGTGGAAAATCATAGATGTGTCCATGAAATCAACTCCGCTCAGTACTCCAACTTTGTCATTAACACTACATCAAGATATTGAAAAAGAAAAGATAAGTAACCCAACGTTTAGATCATTTTTGAATGCACTACTCGGGGCTCTTTATTTTCAGGCTCCAAGTGTTTCATATTCTCAAATGTATAACTGGGCTTGGTTTATATCAGTGACTACATAACGAGAAGTGTTTTCACTTTTTTCTTTTGCCTTTTTTTGAATTACTATTTGAAATGAGTGTTAATATGATCCAGCACTGTTTCATGAAAGAGGCATATGAATGCACCCTCAGTGAACAACATGTAATCAAAAGAAATACCAAAATGTAAGGTTTAAAACGCTTCTCCTATTTTCGAGTATTTAACGTGCAAAGTGGGAGCCAGTGAAATCAAGTCTGCACACCAAATCACATGGTGGTGCTAGAACAGAAACACTGGAATCAACTGCCTCTACTGAAGCAACTACTCACTCTGGATCTGCAAGTGGAAGATATGAATATAGGCATAGGCATTTAAAGTCTTTTAATATTTTTGTGATTGATTTTAGATTTTTTAATTACTTTTTAGTAAAAACTCGAAAATTAAGTTTTTTGAGTAATCGACTGAGTTTTTATTAAGACGAGACTCCCATCACGCCTTAGTCATGTTTTGGGTTTTAAAATATGTCCATTTCAATCACAACCTAAAAAACAGAAGCACCAAAATCACTTATTTCATCCTTGATAGGAAAAGAAAGCTAGTCTTGTGTGAAGCTTCAATCAATAAATATCAAAATATTAATAAAAGAGACAGGTCATGTACTTCCCCAGCCAGGCTTGGGCTGTAGAGCAGAGCAAGTACAAGTCGTAAATCAAACAGGTATGTCTTAAGATCCAATACTACAAACCAAGTCGTAGCAAGACAGTTTCCACTGGGTGAGAAGTAAGCAGAATGAACGGAACTTTGATGGTCAACCGTCTTCAGGGTTTTTGGCCTATCTGCAACCATACTTCTCAAATCCCATATGCAGGCAGTCCCATCTGTGGAACTTGTAGCCATTAAGTTCGTGTTTTTTGGGTTGAAATCTATGGTGTTGATTCTTCCGTCATGCAATATCCATGAGCTTGAAGATTTTCCTGCACGATCATCCCAAACATTTAACCCACCACAAGCCTCGCCAAAATATAGGGACTTCGCATCATGTGGCCGTTGAGAAAGAGAGAAAATGGCATCATCACTGGAATAAATCATATCAAATGACTCCTTTTCAACATCCATCAAACGGATGATTCCATCATAACAGCTGGTGAAAACCTGAACATGATATTTATAAAAACACTCAGTTTACTTCCAATAAAATAAACAAACTCCACAGTACAATGTTACTAAAGTTAATTGTATACAAAAGCAGGGAGTTCATTACCAATACCGATGTCTTCTTGTTAAAAGAAAAGCACAAATACACAGAAGAAAGAGAATGGCTGAATGGATAGAGACCCGGAAAAAGAAAGCAGCCCTTGTGAGAGATTCATTGCCACCATATCACGATTTTCTATTAAAGTGAATAAGATATTGTATGTTCTCTTCGTTGTGTACAAAGTCACAACGACAGAGATGGAAATGACTCAAAATGTCCTTCCAAATAAACCTATGTCAACTATGTATTCCATTGCAGATTCAGAAAGCACCTATTCATTCTGGTATTCATTCTTCTTGCATTGCTATTTCATAAGTGTATGTTAAATGCCTTCTATCTATGTTTGACGCCAACACCAGGCATCCTCATCTGGGTAATATAACCTTGATATAGGGATACTAGAAATAAGACAGTAAAAAACTTTGCAGATTTTGAAATACTCCGACCGAAAAATTGGAATAAAATGGGGAAGTGTGGCTGAGAAAACCATCACAGGCATGGTGAATGCTTCTAAAGTCTACAAACCTCATTACAGTACATGATAGTTGAAACCCAAGAAACATTTCTTAGATGTGTAAACATGCAATTCTGTAAGCTATTTGGTCAACAATTTAATGGAATGCAAAATAAGCTATAAACCTACTTTGAAATGTCAAAAATCTATATGTTCCAATCTAAAGTGTATAACAAATGTAACAACAATTCTAAGAATTCCAAGCACTTGTGGGTAGTACCTTTGATAAGGAAAACGGTTGAATTGATATCCCCGAAACGTAACCCGTGTGAGGGTGGTAGTGATAAATCCCATCTCCTTCCCCCTCCTTGCAATCAACATCCCAAAATGCAATGTCCCCACAGTCGTTCCCAGTAACAATTATTGTACGATCCGTAGAAGGAAAAAACTTCACATTCATTATCCTTCCAGGCATGACCTGTGCAATGTTCTCTGGTTTCAAGATCAACGAGCCCAAATCAAGAGAACCCCCATCTCCGTCCAATTCGCTCTTAATTGAGCAACTCGGGTGGACGTTTTCTGACATAACCATGATTGTATCGATAAGGTGCCGATCAGAGAATCTACTTCTATACGCATCTCGCATACTGAGATGAGAATCAGGCGGTATTCCTCGGGCACGAAGGGAGCGTCGGATTACAATGGGGGTTTGTGATTTGGGTTTCTTTTCTTGGGGGGTTTTGTAACCTTTGGTTTCGATTCTGAGATGAGAAAGAAGAAGAGCAGGAAATGAGAGAAGATGAGAAGAGAAATTACAGTTGAAAATAGTAATCAAGACCGAGGGAGAGAAGACCTGTAACGCTTAGTTGCAAAAGAGAGTTCGTTAGCTTTGGAATGGAGCTTCAGAGAAGCCATCGTCTCGTCGTTGCGCTTCATGTTCTCGATCCTCCTTCGCTCGTACTCGGTTAGGGGTTGTTGAGACGCCATGAAAGTGAGCTCACCGAGAGAGAGAGAGAGACTCTCTTTGTAATCCGACGAGAGTATTACAAAGGCAGCCGTGAATTTGCTCCCTGAATGTATATATCAAAGGCAGGCGTAACGGCGTTTCGATGTGTCATAACGAAGTTAAAGCGGGAAATGAAAGTGGCGGGAGGCTGTCAATGGATCGGGTTTCGAGTCGGACACTGCCAAGCCGATACCGATCCATAAGTCGATATAGGCCCGTCCGATAAGAGATCGGATCACGTAATTGTGATCTAGAACCGATCCGGTAGAAAGATTAGAATTCCGAAACCGATCTGATCTGATCCACTCCACTAAATCAAAAATAAAATTTCATAAAATTATAATTTTGGGTATTTCAAAGTAATTAGTAATCCCCCTTATACTTTCAAACTTCACGATTACCCTCCTTGACCTAGTTTAACGGTGGTTGACTTAAGTTAAAACGGACTTGAATCACATGCCGTTAGCATTGTACTTGCAATATTATGGTCCTTTCATAAATGCATTAACAAACGCATGATCCATGTCACATTTTAACAATAGTCAAATAATGATTAAACTAGGTTAATGGGGGGTAATCCTAAATTTTGAAAGTTTAAGGAGGTATTTGTTAATTACTTTCAAAATTCAAGGGGGGTGTTACTAAAACATCCTATAATTTTATACACATTGTATATAATAACATAAAAATAAAAATAAAAAGGTAAAATTATCTTTGTAGTCAAATCTATATAACAAAACAGGGAAGTTGTCTTATCTCTTATCTTATCCTGGTTCATAAGATAAAGAGTGGTTGAGATCAAATCCATCCATCTAATGTGGACGGTTAGATTTCAACCACTCAATCCCTTGCATTTATTCGGTCACTCCCACTCATTTCCCCCGCGTGCAACAGATTCGAAATTTATTGAATTTTAGCTCTGTTATTTTTTTCCATTTTTGCCCCTGTGCATTATAATCCGTTAACAGTCGTTACAACGGAATAAACAGTAACGCCCCCAGTCCGTTAAGTGCCAACGTACGGCACCCAATTTTTGCAAATGCTTTTGTCAGAGAGTGCCGTGGGCACGGGCCATTTACTAATATAATAAAACAGGACGGGTGTCTCCCCCTCTTATCCGGCTTCATAAAGGATGGTCGAGATCTTATCACACCAAATGGACGGTGGATCTCAGCTACTCACACCCGATTTTGACAAACGCTTTGTCGATGAGTGCCATGGGCACGGATCACCTACTATTTACCTACATATAAGAAATGAAATGGGTTCCATTTACATATAGCCCGAGGGTCAGGCTCAGGAGCCCCACTTTTTATGCCTCGAGAGGGGTGTTACCGTTAAAACGAATTGAAACTCCTAGGGGCAAAAATAGAAAAAAATAGATTTTAATGATTTTAACGAATAAAAGTGGTGCTGAAATTTGAAATTTGAAAATTTAAAATTAAAAAAAAAATAGAATTTAACAAAAATTTAATTATTTTTATACCCCTCTTATCTGATATGGCTTCAATAATGAGTGGCTGAGATCCACTATGCTTCATATCGATGGCTGAGATTAACTCCCACCTGATTTTGACAAACACTTTGTCAGAAAGTGATGCGGGCACGGGCCACCCACGCATATATCAAGACAACTCAGTTGTATTCTCTTATCTTATCCATCCATCTAATGTGGACGGTTAGATAAAGAGTGGTTGAGATCAAATCCATGGATCTAATGTGGACGGTTAGATTTCAGCCACTCAATCTGCCTCATTTGACCTCAATTTATTCAAAATTTAAATATCGACATCGTTATTTTTTGTTATTTCTGTTACTTTTCCATTTCTTCCTCTGTGCGTTACAATCTGTTATAATAGCCGTTATAATGGAAAAAAATGGTAACACCCCAGTTCGTTATACCGTTTGAGTGCCAAAGGCACCCAATTTTTGCAAACGCTTTTGTCAGAGAGTGCCGTGAGCGGTGGGCATGGGCCATTTACTATTCTATATAACAAAACACATTGGTTGTCTCCCTACTTATACCTCCTCTTATAATTAAGCATCAACAAAGAAGGGTCGAGATCTAATCCTCCCCCAAATGGACAATGGATCTCCGCCACTCACCTAATTTTGGCAAATTCTTTGTCGAGGAGTGCCAATGGCACGGGGCACCCACTAGTATAATACATATTATATCATATTGTGTGAGTAATATATTAACGCTTTGTATTTATCTGTAAATAGAAAAAATAAATCTTGAACTCAAAGAAAGCAATCGAATCTTTTTATTGATAATAATCACTTCAGAATATAAAGCAACATAGTTAGAAGCAATATCAAAGAGGAATCCATGACATCCTAGTCCAAAGTTCTGCGAACCGAACAGTTGAAGAGACTATAACGAAAGAAGATAAAGAAGAGAGGCTAAGGGAAGAGGAACGTGGTAGAAAATTAGGGTAACGTACACATTGACTATGCCATCCCTCTCTTTTCCTTCAACCCCCTCTTCTATTTAAAGTGGAGGGTTGAAGGTTAAGAAGGCGCGATTGTAATAAATTTGACAATTCTCATCGAACGTTTGTATTGTGCCATATGGATTAGAGGTGGCGCATCGTATTTGATTACGACTCTTTGATCGAGCATGTGGCATGTTATATACGATGCCTCTATACTGCCCAGATGGCGTCGATCAAGCGAGTACTTTGTTCTCACGTGTTTCAGTGGTTTTGAGAGCCAGATTGCCTCTAATCGACCTCTCATACCCTTGCCCCGCTAATCCTACGATTTATCTTTGACTCCCATGCTAATGCACAACACTAGTTAATGCGGCAAAAAATTAAATTCTTATTAGCGGGCACATGACCCTTGAACAAGCAAGACTAATATTTTAATGTCAATCTATCAAATGTGGAGTTCAACTTAACATTGAAATGGATTGTCCAAAATTTTTAATTTGATGTAATCCACTTTTTATAAGGCTAGAAATGTAGAAATCACTTACTTTTTGTGAGGATGATAAAAGAACCCCTTAACCCATCTTTGTGGGGTACCAATGAATGTATGTTATTTTGTGCATAATAAAGTATGTGACATGCATAATTTAACATACCATATGACATGTTTATGTACGGTCCACATAGAGATGATTCAAGGGCTAGTTTTTGTGAGGATAATCTCCTCACCATTTAGGTCATCTTAAAAAAAATGGAAAATTTCTTAAACAAACAAGAATTTAAATGTATTTACAAAAACATAAAAAACTATCTGACGTCTACAAAAAAAGTAACTAAACGCCATTTCAAAGGGTGTCTCTCCCTGACAAAAATTAAAGCTGAAAAAGGCTGACAGACGCCCTTTTAAAGTGTGTTTGTATCTGATAGATGCCCTTTAAAAGGGCGTTTGGCCATAGAGGAGTGAAACTTCTGTCACAATACGAGTCACGTGGCACACTCTTAGTGGATGCTGACCATATGGATGTTTGGCCAATCACTAGGTGGACCTACACACCAAAAATAAACATGATCAGTGGATTATAAGCATTGGATTGAAGTTATTTTCATGGGTTGATTTTAATCGTAGGTATTTGAGCATTATTTGAGTGCAAAGATCCAAAGGTTGTAAATTACTAATCAGGCTGATTTTTGGTTTGCAGGTCCATAGAGGGACTAGCTAAACATCAATACGGCCATAGTCCACTGAGAGTGTACCACGTGGCTTGTATTTGTGACAGAACTTTTACTCCTCAATGGGTGTCAACCATTTCAGCTTTAATTTTTGTCAAGGATAGACGCCCTTAGTTACATTTTTTGTAAATGTCAGAAAGTATTTTTTGTTTTTGTAAATACATTTAAATTTTTTTTCCCTTATGAAATTTTTCGAAAAAATAAATCCCATTTTGAAATTTCTAACCGTATAAGAGATCTATCTATACTATTATAGAGCAACAACCGGGGTTGCCACCCATGTGACACAATTAACGGCCTCTCTACTTTCATAGGTAAAATCTTCCTCGTTAAATGTCCCTTTACAGTTCAGGTTGTCTGGCACGCCCACGTCCCTCATCAATGATGATGGATAATAATAATAGCCATGTGGCACACTCTTAGAGACTACTGACCCTATAGATGTTTGTCCAATTCTTAGGTGGACTTATATACCAAATATCAATCTGATTAGTGATTTCAAACCTTTGGATCTGAGTACCCCATAATGCTTGAAATCTATAGTTAAAAATCAACCCATGAAAATGACTCCAATCAAATCTATACTATTATAAAGAAACAACGGGGGTTGTCAGCCATGTGACACAATTAAAGGCCTCTCTATTTTCAAAGGTAAAACCTTCCTCATTAAATGTCCATTCACAGTTCAGGTTGTCTGGCACGCCCACGTCCCTCATCAATGATGATGAAGGACAATAATATTACCCACGTGACACACTCTTAGAGGCTATTGACCTTATAGATGTTTGTCCCATTCTTAGGTGGACCTGTATACCAAATTTCAGTCTGATTAGTGATTTCAAACCTTTAGATCTGAGTACCCCAAATAATGTTTGAAATCTATGGTTAAAAATCAACCCATGAAAATGACTCCAATCAAATCCTTAAAAAGCACTAATCAGGCCGATTGTTTGCATATAGGCCCACCTAGAGATGGGCCAAACATCGATACAATTAGTGATCTCTACGAGTGTGCCACGTGTAAGGTGCACGTGCATCGCCCGTGGCATTCCCCTAGTCGACTTAAAGTTAATAGTGAAATGGATGATCCATAATTTTTTAATTTCAAATCCACTTTAACTAAGGCTACAAATGTCGAAATAGGGTGATTTTTTATGCGGATGATCTTCTCAAATCAGCCCTTGATTTACATTTATGTGCTCCCCACATAGGTGTATCAAATGGCATGTCAAATATGGACTTAAATCAACAGTGAGATAGATGGTCCAAAAAGTTTTTTGTAATCCACTTTTCTTAGGGCTAGAAATGTCGGAATAGGGTGACTTGCTCAACACTTAACTCATCTTTATTACTAGCCTTATGAAAAGTGGATTACAAGGGTTAGGTTTTAGAAAGTGATAACACTTAACTCATCTTTATTACTAGCCTTATGAAAAGTGGATTACAAGGGTTAGGTTTTAGAAAGTGATAGTTTTGTGTGGTGAAGCGATCATCTTTGTCATGCCCAGACTCCCACAACTAGGAACCCGGGTCATGAATCACACATCCTAAATCCAACACATAAATATGAGATGTGCACGGCTAACACAATTCTAATACCATGAGTATTGCATCCTAAGTGATAATTAAACGATAGTTGATAAGTAATGTTGCAACCCGAACCCCAGATCCATGGCCTGGTCCATAAGATGATAGACTTTATTTAGCTAGTCTAGGGGTCAAAAACTCTGGCTCAATGTGAGAGGGGACTTCAATCAACTATCAGAGGGAGGATAGTAGTTCTGAAACTATGTGTCTTCGTAATGGTAAAGGCAATGATAGCAGAGCAAGAACTCGATGAGGCATACAAGGCCAGAGATTTGAAGAACAGGGCCAAGGAAAGTACTCTTAAAATTCTATTGGTACTAATACGAAAAGACCTAGAAGGGGGGAATATGTTTATTTAAAAATTATGCTAAGATGAGAGGATATATAATATAAACAATCAATTAAAGCAATAAAGAGATAGAGAAACAATCTACATCACAAAAATATATGGTGGTTCAGTGTCGCAACACGTATGTCCCCTCTACTGTCAAAAGCTCCAACAAGCTAACATCTTTTTAATAAATTAAATTAATAAATAAAACATGAGGGAATGGGGTGTACGACTAGTCCTAGAAGATTTCCATAGGTTTTGGGTTTTGGTATTTAATGTCCTAACAAAAGATTTCCTTGAAGATTTCCATAGAGTTTCACTAGGAAATTAAAGAAAAAAGAGGGAATGAGAGAGGACCGTTCGATCTTGAGAGAGTTTTTAGGTTTTCAAATAATTAATTCCACAAAAGAGTGCGACGGTTAGGGGTGTAAAAATCCAATTTATAATTAAAACATATTAACAAAGGGGAGAGAGAAATTAATTCCTAATGGGGGGAGTGGTAAAACCCATGGTTAATCAAAATTAATTAATTAACTTGGGGAATGAATGGCATGGTTCACTCCAATGCTTCCAACGTATTTTAAAGTGGAAGGGAGAGAAAATTTAATTATCTCTTATGTGGCATTTAAATTATTGAAAAACTCAAAAATAATTTTCTTAATAATTTAGACAATTTTACTTAATAATTAAAATACCTAAATAATCAATTAATTAATATAAAGCTTAGGTGATAATTAATTAATTAATTTGAGATTTATGCTACCACATGGGCCTCACAAACCCCAAACATAGGCCCTACCAAGGCCCGCCAAACTTTAAATAATTAATAATTTATTTATTATTGGGTAAATTAAATACTTTAATTTTAGACCTAATTTCAGAGCTCAAATTAGTGAAATTTTAAAATTTTTATTAAACAATACTTTGACCCACATAAAACAAAGATTCCAAAACATCAAATAGATCGTGATTTCAACATCGGAGTAAAAGGTTATGTCTCGAACATTAGAAAAATATATTAATTTATCCGAATATTTAAAGGACGAAAATACTCCTAACTTGAAATTTTTCAAAAAATTTTATAAAGTTGTACATGATTCCTATCACATATATAATGATAAAATAATTATCGGGTAAATGAATTAAGATGTACATGTCACAATAAACTCTAATTACAAAAATACCCTTTTGAAAGAGAATTATCCAAAAACCTTACAAATCCAGAGACAAGGTCTCTAGGTTTATTAGGAGGAAAAAAATTTCACTAAGGTTTATGCCAGTTAGAGTTTAGAAAAATTCAAGTTATTATTGTAATTCTCTCAACCTCTTTAACGTAGAGCAGGACAGCTTTCTTATTGAAATTTGACTTTGCAACGATCTTGTTTATCCATTGCCTTCACGTGATTGGATTGTTCATAGCTGCCTTGGGAGTTGAAGGAAAAGAAATATATTTGCACAAGAAATCCGTTGACTCACTGCTTGAACTAGCAGATGGTCTCCCAAAGAACTTTCTTTTTCAGTTTCATTCAGTAGTAACCTGTCAGGGTGGCATTTTGGCCCGTCGGGCCAGGCTGGGTTCCGAGACCAGTAGGGGTGTGGACCTCGGGCCGGACTAATTCGGCCCAACTGCATTTTTAAAAACAATCAAGAAACATAAAGGTCTGCTTGGTTGGGCCAAATTGGGCTAGACAGGCCCGGTCTGGGCTAATTGGCCAGGGCCTCAAAAGGGTGAACCCGGGCCCGGCCCGGACACCACCATAGACCGGGCTGGCCCGGCCGAGCCACGGGCTGCAGGCCAAAATGCCAGGCTGAGTAACCAAAAAGGCCCTTGGTCGCACACAGCTAGCGCAACAAAAGGCAGTAATTACCATCCTAGATGGTAGAAGAGTTGATAGTGCAGAATCTGCAGATTACATTGGCACTTCTTCAGCATTAGGAGCAGGCACAAATTCATAGTATGTTTTGTTTATACATATTGGAAATAGAATTTTTCAGAATCCCGTGATTGATAGACGCATGTGGAGAGCATAACCTCTCGATCTTGTCCGATGCATGGCCTACTGTACAGGGACCCTGCAACTTGGTTATGAGCACAACATTGGAGTAGAGGTCAAGAAAGTATTCTCCAAATGTCTATACGGAGGAAGCTTCAATGGCTTCTGAGGAACTTCCAACGAAGGTAACTGGTGTTTACCCAGTCATAAGGAAGTGGGCTTGCTTTTTATCAGAGGAAGAGCTGGCCTGAGAGCCATGCCACCATTAACTCCTCTTGGATCATGGGGCCTACTCTACCATGGTTGGCTAGGGAAACTGATGGCTCAAGCTGTGCTGCTTGTAATGAAGATGTACTGCCCCCTGAATGAACCAAGTGGAGGAAGATGATATGATCACAATTACATGATTGAAAAGAATCTCTTGTTCTCCAACTTCGTAATTTTTAATTGATCAGCAACATTCCGAAAAAAAAAAAGGGATCAGATATTGCCACCCACGGTTTCTATGAAACCACCCACATAACAAACCACCCACTTAATTTATAGGGAAGTGCCCAAAGCTTAGCGCAGTATACAAGATATGGGTGTTTGGTGGCTCAGCCACCTGGTTTGATGGTATGAACAGAATCTCATATTTCCTAACTCGATGTCCATGTATAAACCTTGCCCGCCCGCGACGCTCCTGCCAGTATTCCAAGCTTATATGGGTGAGCAGCGAAGTAATACGGAATTGCAGACATATGTGGACTAGCTAAAGTCACCATTTTTCTGTAGTCAGTGGAGATAACATCCACTCCCCTTGCCATGTTACCAATAAAGAGATAAGAATCATCCCAACCCCAAATAGCTCTGTACCAGCCAAATGAAAGCAAAAAAATGTTAAAAGAACTCATATTCATGTACAGATTAAGCCAGACATTACTAGGTAATGATATTCTGATAAGCAAAAGTGATTGATGCAATGCATGCCAATTTGTATTTCAATATGGCGGTGCCATTTGCCTAAAGATCATCAAAAGTGGGTACAAGAAGCTTAATAAATAGATGTACCTGTGCAGTAATCCAAGAAAATATCGATCCACAAATATGTTATATTCTAGTCTGAGGCACAAAGGACAATCTCCTTTGAAGAGAGGTCTTAGAATTCCAGCGAGAGTGGAAAATGCTTTTGAAGTTTTTGAAGGAGTTGCTTCACTTGTAGGCCTGCAGCTGATTGATTGACTTCCTCGCCTTTGATTGTTGATGAAAAGAGGTTTCAACAGACACATGCAGCAACAGAAAGATAAACTACCACTCACAGTGAAGATGAGGTAAACTATGAATTCATGATGCAGGAGCAGCCATGCAAAGATGCCCCGCATAGATAGTGCCTCGTGCAATTTATCTATTCACCCGCACGTAAGACATCGCCTATCATACGGCACTCGCACGTCAAACAGCACATATGAGATGACACTACACGTCAGATGACACCTCGCGTAATTTATCTATGAGATGGCACTGCACGTTAGATGTCGCCGCATGCAATTTATCTATTAGACGGCACTCGCACATCCGACGACACACACATCAAACGACGCCTATGAAACGACAACACACGTCAGATAATGCCTCGCGTAATTTATCTACTAGACGACACCTGCACGTCAGCAACACCTATCAAACGGCACTCACACATCAGATGACACCATGTGCAATTCATATACTAAATGGCACGGCACGTTATACGGTGTCACATACCAATGTTTTCCACCTACAAAGTGTCCACTTAATACCTGCATTCGACATTAAGATAGTAGTCTTGCTCGCTCAAGGGTCATGTACCTGCTAAAAGGAATTCATTTTTTACCACGCTAACTAGTGTCGCACACTAGCATGGGGTCAAAGATAAATTGTAGGATTGGCGGGGCAAGGGTATAGGTATGGAAGTGTTGGAGTTTATGTTTTACACCCACGTGGGTGTCTATAAGTGGGCTGCGTCCCACTTCCCATGTGGGGAGCTCTTTATTATATAGGAGGGTTAAGTGGGTGACCCACTTAACCCACGATTTTATTTTCAACTTCACCGCATGATGGCCCAACTCTATGGCCATGCTTCCACTTCCACATCTACCTTTGCTCACATAGGTACTGGGTCTACGTTTTCCGTATCTATCGTTCCCGCCACCCCTTCTTGGATCATCAATTTAGGGGCTTCAGATCACATGACTGGTATATCCTCCGTGTTTTCGAGTTACAGTATTTATTCTGGTCGTGATAAAGTTCAGATAGCTGATGGCACCTATTCCTATCTCTGGCAAAGGGGATGTTCAGGTCACCCCAACTCTATCTTTGTCATCTCTTCTGCATGTTCCTCAATTCACTACTAATTTATCATCCGTTAGTAGTCTCACAAAAAGTCTTCAACTCCAGTGTAACGTTTTTTACTTCTCACTGTGTCTTTCAGGATCTTGACTCGACGCAGACAATTAGCAGTGAACATGAGGACGGTGGCTTATACATCATGGATTCTTCGGTTTCTTCGTCAGCACACCAGTCCAGCATCAGTAATAGTAGTCGACTCAATAAAGACCAATGAATGCTTTGGCATAACGGACTAAGTCATGTCCCAGTGTTAGTCTTAGAGCATGTCTTTCCTGCTTTTTCATTTATTTCTACAGTCTCTTTTCACTGCGAAACGTGTGAACTTGCAAAACATTATCACTTTGTTTTTCCCATTAGTGAAAATAAAAGTACTATTCATTCTTCCATTGTGCATTCTGATGTGTGGGCCCTGTGCATGTGTCAGTCTTAAAGCGTGGCTTTCTTGCTTTTTCATCTATTTCTACAGTCCCGTCTCACTATGAAACGAGTGAACTTGCAAAACATTATCGCTCTGTTTTTCCCATTAGTGAAAATAAAAATATTATTCCTTTTTCCATTGTGCGTTCTGATGTGTGGGGCCTTGTGCATGTGACTTCTTTATTTGGATGTCGATACTTCGTGACTTCCGTTGATGACTTCAGTGGTTCTACTTGGGCATACCTCATAAGGACAAAAGATGAAGTGTTCTCCATTTTCCATGAGTTTCATAAAATGGTTACCACTCGGTTCCATTCCAATCTCAAAGTTCTTCGACCCGACAATTGGGGGAATACTTAGATGGGGGCCTTAAATCATACTTTGTATCTCATGGCATCATTCCTCAGACCTCGTGTCCTTTCACACCTCAACAGAATGGGACTGTTGAGTGCAAAAATCGCCACCTTCTTGAGGTTGAGCGGCCCTCCGATTTGGCATGCAAGTTCCGAAACACTATTGGTCCGAGTCTGTCTTACTTGCGGCATATCTCATCAACGGTATGTCATCTCGTGTCCTGAGATTTCAGACTCCTTTATCCCTCGTGTTTCCTGAGCGTCTAGGCTTTGTTGTTCCCCCTAAAAGTTTTTGGGTGTGTTTGATATGTGCGTGTTCATCGTTCTTCTTGAGACAAATTAGATCCGAGGGTCTTGAAATGCATCTTCTTGGGGTACCCTTCAACTCAAAAGGGTATAAGTGTTATCACCCTGCCTCCTGTCGTCGCTTTATCTCTATCGATGTCACCTTTGCTGAGTCCATTCCTTTCTTTAGTGACTGGCCCTCTCTTCACGGGGAACCTGACATCGCAGAAGAGTGTCAGCATTCCTATACCCGTCCCTATTCCTATGCCTAAGATGGTTACCACCTCTGTTACAATGTTGGGATCTCAGTCTATTATTGACAAGGACACTTCTACTACTGCAACGGACGTGCGGGTCTACGTTCGAACCAAGAAGGGACAAGCCGTTGATCCTACGGATGCGAGTCTCCCCTCAGATTCAGTTCCAGGTATTGCCTCTGGTCCTGCTTCAGTTCCTATTTCTGTTCATGAGCCACGTACATCTTCTATTTCTGATGACCATATGAGCACTGATATGGATCTCTCGTTGCACTTTGGAAGGGTGTGCGTACATGTACAACGCACCCTATCTCTCATTATGTTTCTTACTAGTCTTTGTCCCCGTCTTATCAGAAGTTCGTTAGTGTTGCATCCTATTTCTTTGCCTTCCAATATTGCAGATGCACTCAGTCACCCAAAGTGGAAAGAAGCTATGATGGATGAAATGCAGGCTCTTGAGAAAAACAAAACATGGGATCTTGTTCCATTACCCATAGGAAAGAAACCTATGGGGTACAAATGGGTGTTTACAGTGAAGCATAAAGTTGACAGATCAGTCGAATGGTACAAAGCACAACTTGTAGCCAAGGGATTCACTTAGACTTATGGGATCGACTATCAGGAGACATTTGTACCCGTAGCCAAGATGAACTCAGTTAGAGTTCTTCTATCCTTAGCGGCCAACCTGTCCTGGCCCTTAGATAAGCTAGATGTGAAGAACGCCTTTCTACATGGAGATCTGACAGAAGAGGTGTATATGAAGCTACCACCTGGGTTGAAACTTGCTGGAAATGACGACAAGGTGTGTAAGTTGAAGAAAGCCCTTTATGGGCTGAAGTAGTCCCCTAGAGCGTGGTTCGAGCGGTTCAGTAGTGCGATTAGACGATTGGGCTATAAACAAAGTCACGCCGATCACGCATTATTTGCGAAGACCTAGCAGAATAGTACCATTGCGTTGATAGTCTATGTTGATGACATTGTTATCACCAGGAATGATCCCACAAAGATAAAGCGGCTAAAGACTTTGTCCTCTGAGTTTGAGACGAAGGATCTAGGGCCACAGAAATACTTTCTGGGGATTGAAGTTGCTCGGTCACTGAAAGGCATCTCGTATCTCAGAAAAAGTGTATTGGATCTATTGAGTGAGACTGGGTATTTGGGAGCTCGACCAGCAGAGACTCCGAAAGATCAGAACCATTGATTGACTCCTGAGGAAGGCGATCTCTTGAAGATATTGCTATGTTTCAGCGATTGGTTGGCAGGTTGATATACTTAGCACACACTCGTCCAAATATTGCTTATGTTGTGAGTGTCATCAGTCAGTTTATACACACTACGGTCATCACATCTTGAGGCAGCTCACAGAGTTCTTCGATACCTCAAGGGCTCTCCAGGCCGTGGCATACTGTTTGGGCGCCACAGACGCTTTCGAGTGGAAGCATATACTGATGCAGATTAGGCAAGTGTAGTTACTGATCGTAGGTTCATGTCATGTTACTATACCTTAGTTGGAGGCAACCTCGTCTCTTGGTATAGTAAGAAGCAGCTCGGTTGTAGCTCGATCTAGTGCAGAGGCAGAGTTTCGCTCTATGGCACATGGTGTATGTGAACTCCTCTGGCTGAGGACTATGCTTGAGGACCTGGAACTCCGGGTGACAAAGCCGATGAGTCTTTATTCTGACAACAAAGCTGCTATCAGCATTGCCCATAACCCAACTATCATGACAAGACCAAGCATATTGAAGTCAATCATCACTTCATCAAAGAGAAACTCCAACAAGGATTGATTTGTACTCCCTATGTAAGAACCCAGGAGCAGGTTGCAGGCATACTCACAAAGAGGGTAAACAAGTCAATTCTTCATACTTTGATCGGCAAGCTAGGCATGAAGGATATCTTCGCACCAGCTTGAGGGGGTGTTGGAGTTTATGTTTTACACCCACGTGAGTGTCCATAAGTGGCTTGCGTCCCACTTCCCACGTGGGGAGCTGTTTATTATATAAGTGGGTTCAGTGAGTCACCCACTTAACCGACGGCTTTGTTATTTATGGGAGTTAAGTGGGTCCACCACTTAACCCTACGTTTTTTACATTGTAGGGGTTTTTCCCCATCGTATATATATATATGAGAGAGACTGAATAAACAATTCAACCTCTTCTCTTTCCTACTTCTCTCTAACCCTAATCTCCTTCACCTTCTTCCGCCTCCACAACTATTTATCTTCTTCTCTCTTTAAATCTTTCTCTATCGGTTATAATCTAAATCACAATAGAGAGGTCGATCAGAGGCAATCTTGTTCGCAAAACCACTGAAACGAACGGGGTACTAGCTTGATTGACTGCCATCTGGGCAGCACAAGCACCGTAAAGTGCCACATGTTCGAACATATAGTCGTAATCAAATACAACGGCGCCACCTCTGATCTAAGTGGCACAATACAGACGACGATGAGAATTGCTAAATTTATTACAATCGTGCCCTCTTAACCTTGAACCCTCCACTATAAATAGAGGAGGGGGTTGAGGGAAAAGGGAGGGATCCTAAAGCCAATGGGTTACCCTAATCTTCTACCTTGTTCCTCTCCTCTTAGCCTCTCATCTTCATCTTCCCTCGTTGTGGCCTCCTCAACTGTTCGGTTCGCAGAACTTTGGACTCGGATGCCATGTAAACCTCTTTGATATTGCTTCTAGCTATGTTGCTTTGTATTCTTGAGTGATTATTATCAATAATGAGACGCTTTCTTCGAGTTCAAGATTTATTTTCTCGGTTTACATGTCAAACAACCATTTACCCCAAAAGCTCGACTTAATGGGGAAAGGAAAAACAACTATATATACCAACGGGTCGTCGGGCCAACACAACATGTGCGCGAACACACCCTCCGCTAACACCCTCAACGAGGATACACTCTGTTGGAGACTTGAACTCGCAACCTCCCAGGCCTTAAGGCTCTGATACCATGTTAAACAACCATTTACCCCAAAAGATCGACCTGTTGGGGAATGGCGAAACAACTATGTATACCAACGGGTCGTCGGGCCAACACAACATGTGCACGGGAACACACCCTCCGCTAAAAATATATAGGTTTATTTGACGTAAACAGAGTTGATTATGAAATTTTGAGTTTAGATTCGAGACTTGATAGTGTTCACTCCTTAGTTGAGCCTTAATGTAGGGTTTTAGCTGACCAATGTGGATTCGTCGAGACTTGTGCAGATCAATTCGTTGTTCTACATTTTTGGTATTAGAACAAGTTAGTTGCTCCCGGTAACGATCAAATTGTTTGATTCGAACCACCATTACAAAGATCAAATTCGTAGTGAAAACTTAACAAGAGGAACAAAGGTACAATTTTGAGAAGACAAAACCACAAGTACCTAAACTTGAGATCAAGTTGTTTCAAACTCGGAAAGTTTGATGTAGGAGCATCCATGCTATGATTCACCCAAGCTACACCGAATCAGGCCTCTTAACAGAAGAAGTGGGCCTACAAGAGAAGAAAGAAGGAGAGTGCTAAAAGGAGACTTCAGGGAGCCAACTAATTTTAGGAGTAAATATTCTTATTTAATTCTTAGTTAAATAAGACAAGATTAGAGAGTAGTTTAATTGCAGTAGGATAAAAATTAAATTACAATCATTCTATTTAGACTTTATTTCGATTAGACATTAGAATAAATTGGATGTTCTATAGGGAATGTTCTATAATGTTAATAGAAATTTTAAATATTCTTATTTAATCCTTAGTTCAAGGCTTTAAGCAACCAAGGTTGAATGAACAAAAGCTTAGCAGTAGTGTAGAGAGAGAAGAGGAACAAGAACTAGAAATGTGAAATGGAAGAGAGAAGAAACCACACGGTTAATACAGAATATATGCCACATAATGGTTTTATGATGGTGCAAAAAATAAATTGATAAGTGAGGTTCAATTTTGCTATAAGTATGCACATATATTATTCTTGAGATGATGCACAAGCAAATGTGAAACAAAATCCATTAGATTCATTGGAATACGCTAAGCTATGTTACCCGGGTACGGCATTTTACACTTAAAATTGAAGTATCAGACATGGGTGCGGCTCCCATTTTGAAGTTCCAAATATCATAGACGCTAAGAGAAGATATGGGAAAACATATGCAAATGAACTAAAAGAATATGCACATTTTAAAAGCTGTTGCGTGTCTTACAAAGTTAAATGTCATTTCTTTAGTGCAACCTCATTTCTAGGGAGATTGTCGAAAGCCATACGCCGTGAACTCGCAGCATGAGAGGGACACTTTTTTTTTTGATGGGTAAGCATGAGAGGGACACTTACATATCTTAAACAGTGTAAATGCAGATATGAAACAAATCTTGGTTACCATCTTAGCTAATAAACGAGGAAATATTTGACAAATTTATAAAAGGGTCTCTACAACGTCACACAAGGAGCGGTGTCAGGTAGAGAAGACCCTTATATAAAATTTTATTATAGAACATCACGCATCTCGTTTCCACAAGGCAGTTATTAACATTTGATCCTCGACAAAAGTCATACCTGAAGAAGGAACCCTTCCTATTCTTATTTTTGTGGAAAATCATGGATGTGTCCATGAAATCAGCACCGCTCAGTACTCCAACTTTGTCATTAACACTACATCAGATATTGAAAAGAAAAGATAAGTAACCCAACTTTTAGATGTATTTTTTGAATTCACTACTCAGGCTCTTTACTTTACGGCTTCAAGGGTCTCATATTGTCAAATGTATAACTAGGCTTGTTTTATATCGGTGACTACATAATGATATGCGTTTTCACTTTTTTCTTTTTCTTTTTCTATTTTGAGTTACTATTTGAAATGAGTGCTAATATGATAGGACACTGCTGCATGAAAGAGGCACATGGATGGACCCTCAGTGAATGACATGGAATCGAAAGAAATACCACAACGTAAAATTTAAAATGCTTCTCCTATTTTCAAGTATTTAACAGGTAAAGTGGGAGCAGTGAAATCAAGTCTGCGCACCAAATTACGTGGTGGCACTAGAACAGAATCACCAGAATCAACCCACTCCACTGAAGCAACTACTCGCTCTGGATCTGCAATTGGAAGATATGAATATAGGCAAAGGTGGCATAGGCATGTAAAGTCTCTTAATATTTTGTGATTGTTTTTAGATTTTTTAACTACTTTTTAGCATAAACTCGAAAATTGAGTTTTTTGAGTAATTGACTGAGTTTTTATTGAACTCAGACTTGACTCGGATCACGCCTTAGTCAAGTTTTGGGTTTTAAAATATGTCCATTTCAATCACAAGCTATAACAAGAGAAGCACCAAAATCACTTATTTCATCCTAGATAGGGAAACAAAAACTAGTCTTGTGTGAAGCTTCAATCAATAAATCTCAAAACATTAATAAAAGAGACTGGCCATGTACTTCCCCAGCCAGGCTTGGTCTGAATAGCAGAGCAAGTACAAGTCGCAAATCAAACAGATATGTCTTAAGATCTAATACTACACACCTTGTCGTAGCAAGACAGTTTCCACTGGGTGAGAAGTAAGCAGAATGAACAGAACTTTGATGGTCAACCGTCTTCAAGGTTTTTGGCCTATCTGCATCCATACTTCTCAAATCCCATATGCAGGCAGTCCCATCTGTGGAACTTGTAGCCATCAAGTTGGTGTTTTCTAGGGTTAAAATCTATAGTGTTGATTCTTTCGTCATGCAATATCCATGAGCTTGAGGATTTTCCTGCACGATCATCCCAAACATTTAAACCACCACCAGCCTTGCCAAAATATAAGGACTTTGCATCATGTGGCCGTTGAGAAAGACAGAAAACGACATCATCACTGGAATAAATCAGATCAAATGACTCCTTTTCAACATCCATCAAACGGATGAATCCATCATAAGAGCTGGTGAAAACCTGAACATGATATTTGAACAAACATTCACTTTACTTCCAATAAAATAAACAAAGTCCACATGTACAATGTTACTAAAGTTAACTGTGTACATAAGTGTGTACATAAGCATGAAGTTCATTAGCAATACTGAAGTAAAGGAGTGCAGAAGTCTTGGTAGTTGTTAAACCAAAAGCCTATGAAAAGGTCTTCTCATTAAAAGAGATGCACAGATATTTGCAGAAGAAAGAGACTAGCTGCATGCATACAGACCGAGGAAAAGAAAGCAACCCTTGTGAGAGATTCATTGCTACCATCTCATGATTTTCTATGGAAGTGAATAAGATAATCTCTTTGTCATCTACTAAGTCACAACGACAGAGATGCTAATGACTCAAGATGTCCGCAAGAGCACCATCCTTTATCAAGAGCTCTTTTCAGCCTCTAAAGCCACCAAGCTTGGCCCATCTTTCAACTTCTCGGCCAAATGTGTATCCGACTAATCAATAGTCGGTTCCACAACAACCATCTCGGTCTCCTCGACAACAAGTTCTTTAACCACCATTACCTTTCTTGAAGCCAAAGAAATAAATTTCGCGAAATTATCGAAATATTTCACGAAATATTTCCTATTTCTAGTTTACCGAAACGAAAGAATACATACACGAAATGTTTCCATACAAGTCGAAATATTTTGCGTAAACAGTATTTCGATCAATTGACAGTGTAAATAGGTATTATTTTAGTTGAAATGTTTCAAAATCTATGGAAACATTTCTATTGAAGGTAGGAAACATCTCATTTGAGCTCAAAACCACTACAAATCCCCATATTTTATCCATTTAACCCATTTCCATATATTTATTTTATAAAAAAGATCAATCCATTGTAGATTTCTTGGTTCACTGATTGATCGTGAGGATGATTCGAATCCCATTTAGAGTTCTTTTTAAATTCGAAATGTACTTAAGTATACAATTTCCTGCTATCATTTCTTGCTACAAATAGATAGTTTAGGTGTAAATGCATCAAATCTATGATGCATTTACACTTGATTGTCCACATATTGAAGATCATTTAGGGTGAAAATTTGAAAACCCCAATTTCATTGGTTTTTACCCTAAACATCCATGCTTGTGCATAAATTGATTATATGTTGCATTACTCAGCCCATCTACAAGTTGGTCAGGTTAAAGTTTTTTTCTAAAATTATTTGAACATTCAAAAAATTAAGTAAATGTAATAAGATAATAGTAAATAGGTTTTCTAAAATTATACATAATATTAAGCCATTAATGTAAGTGAATAAAGATTCGTTAATACCTTGATTTATGTCTTTTTTATAATAAATAATTGAATAATAGTTATCTAATTAAATTATACCTTGAATGACTATCAGATGCCTGCCTCAACATATTAAAGATCGTTATGGTCATTCATTTCCACACTACATATGGTTATATATATTGGTTTGATAGCTTTTGAGTTTATTTTTATGCTTGTTTTATCATTTCCCAAACTTTCCACAAACATTTCCACAATATTTCCATCATTTCCACATTATTTCCATCATTTCCATGAAAAATGAATTATTTCCACACTGGTCGAAATATTTCCACGAAACATTTCCAATTCCGAGCTGGTCGAAATAAACCTCGAAATCGAAATTTATTTCCTTGCTTGAAGCCCAACAACCCCTGAAGGGCCAGCCTCAACCTTATACTTCTTTCCCAACGTTTTGTCCTTGGTACGACTACAACGATGTTCTCAAGCTCGAACTTAGTCAAGTCCACTGGCATCTCTTTCGAAACTACAGTCGTGGGGGAGAAAGAGGAAACTTCAACACTAATCAATGCAAGTAACGACAGAGCGAGAGAAATCTATCCCCAAACTGCTCCATGAAGGCCAACTCGGCAATCATTACGCAATTTAATTCGCTCGGTCGACTAAACAATATATCAACATGCCGAAGAGGATCAGAGATCTTCCACAACCTCTTGAGCTCTCTTCGTCCATTTCGGACATCAAATCATACGGAGGCCCAATCTTAGTATCTGTCAAACACAAAATTTCAAGAAAGATAAGTCTTAACACTTTTATTATTACTCCAAAAATTATGAAGAAACCTACCTTCTTAACATAGACACTTTAGAACGACTATTCCTCTTTCTTCCACCAGTTCATCATCAAACTCATAATCTCCCGATATTAATAGTGGACATTCATCCCATACTTTATCAGGGGTCAGTATACCCAGATTAGTAATAATAGGCTGCTATACGCTCAGCACATCAATTATCCCCCGCATGCAAGCATAATATTTCCAAGACTTTTATCACCTTGCTGTAGAGTAAAACATTCCTGAAACAGTCAATACACTCATGAAAAATTCTTCTCACTAGGATACATATCCCAAACTATCTCCCATATTTATTTTGTTGTGTCCAAAACATCATATTTACACTTATTTGTGGATCCCTATTGTTCCACAACCAGTTCATGATTTGAGCATTTTCTCAAGTCCACTCTTCTTAATTATTAGCCTCCCCTGAAGGCTGTTTAGTAGTCAAATAACTGAGTTTCCCTATGGTTGTGAGTGTTATTGTTGAAGGATGTACTTTCTTATTCTATGTAAGGGCCCACAATAACTAATATAAAAGTCTTTTCTTTGGAGTGTGTACAATTAACACTCTCTAGCAATTCTTCTCTTCTCTCTCTCTCCTCTTCTCTTCTATTCTAGGGTTTTCTCCATTAACCCTAGAATATCTCAACTTGGTATCAAAGCATAAAGGGTTTGAAGCTCACAAGCAATAACCAAGCCATTGGGCATACTGCGCAGGACCTTGGGGTGCTGACATCATCGTTGACGTCACCAGCCGTACAGCTGATGTCATCAGTCATACGAACAGGATGAGGATGATGTCCAAACTCTTCTCCATTCAGTAAAACTCAATTTTTCAGGAATTTGGTGATTTTTGGGGAATATTTTGAGCACTCTTGATTGTTTATTGGTTGTTCTTCGGAAAAATTCAAAAAATTCCACGATTTGGTTCGGCGTGATTTGTGCAACATTCTGAGGTTTGTTTCTTGTGTTTGTTGCTTCGTTTTGCTCCACCGGGAGGATATCTATTGATCCACACCCTCGTTGTGTGATTCCATGATGTTTTGAGTGTTGTGGCTCGTCTTCTCCACCAAAAAATTAGCGCCGACAACTATTTTTGGGTCTTTTGACCTACGTTTTTGTGGTAATCCTCCCATAAGTGTTTTTGATGTTTTTAATGCACTTTGGTGCTATTGTTATGTTGTTTCTGACCTTCGGGGTCTTGTTTGGATAGTTGAGTGTGTGTTTTGCTTGTTGTTTGTGGTGATTTGGTGGTTTGACGTGCCAATGTCGACGTTGAACAACTCTGATGTGTCCTTGGGACCTACTGGTCCTCATGCTTCAGCACCTAGTTCTCATATTTCAGCACCTACACCCTTTGAAAATCCCGGACTGCAAATTACTACAAAGTTGACAGGTAAGAACTACCTGCCTGGAATGGTCTAGAGCCGCCAAGATGTTCATTGGAGGTCGTGTGAAACAAGGGTATATTACTGGCCGATTGCAGGCACCTGCAGAGACAGACCCATCCTTTGAAAATGTGATATGGGCAATTTGACATTCATGTATTGGCTCCTCAACTCTACGGAGTCCCACATCAGTCGAGGGTTCATGTTTCTTTTGACGACAGAGGAAATCTGGGATGTAGCAGCCCAGACTTACTCTCAACAGAAAAATGTCGCCCGGGTTTATCAGTTACGCCAGAGCATTGCCACTCTCCGTCAGGGGGACTCTTCTTTGGTAGATTATTTTCCGCCTCCATTAATATTTCTCTTCTTGTCTCTAATCTTTTCTATACTGATCACAACCTAAATTACAACACTTAACGAGTTATCAAATGATCCACAGTTAAGATTTTGTCCAAGGTAGCCACCCAATAAAAAAAGGCAATCTTAGATGGCACCTTAGTTCCCCAAACGAAAGGAGCCCGATAGAATTCATCAGTAGGAGGGAGGAGGAATTATACACGGCCCGAACGGTAAATTTGCCATCCTTCGAACTTCTCCAAAGACGTCTATTGGGCACCTGGGTTGAAGAATGACCTTCCTGTAGGCGTTGCAATAATCTAGATACCGCTTCTATCTCCCAATTGTTAAGTCTACTCCTGAAACCAAAATTCCAAGCAAAATTCTCCCCTTTAAGAACCGAGCACTAAATGACAACACAATCTTTATAATCTGAGATGGAGTAAAGTCAGGGAAGTCGACCATGAGGGGGCTATCACTGTTGAGTCGATGAATCCTATTTTTCAAGGTTTGTCGAATCAAACACTCCACACCCGTGTCGTACTCTGACAACCATACTCATATCAAGCCTAGAATAGTCCCTAAGCTCTCCTAAACTTGTCCCCAGACCAGTCCATGTGATTCACTATAAACCTAACCCTTCAAACCCTAACCAAATCTGACATACCTACTTTCCAAAAAACTTCAACAAGCTCTAAATTAAGTCCAATTCCCTCTACCTTAACATGTCTAAAAAGTCCAAAAACTAACCTAACCTTAGCTATACCTTCGTCTTACGTCAACATCCCAAATATATGCCAATAGTTTAGCTCCAACTAGGTTAAGCCAACTATGTCAAAAGCAGTTGCATAGCAACCTATGGGTCTAGCTAGGTGAGAATTGAACCTAAACTAGGTAACAGGATGCATAATCAAACTAGGTGAGGCGAACTCTATTTAACATGTTTCACATAACTTTGTCATCTTAAGGATAAAGATGGTTATTTTATTGATTTGTGACACGTGACTGAATTAATGTATTATAATCTGCTTATAATTATCATCATCTATGAATGAATTGAATATGGTATGTCACAGTCATACATCGAGGATTCCGAAGGATCCACATTGGGTAAGGCAAAAGAAGATCTAATGTCTTTGTACCTGCACAGATGAGGCACTTTTAAGGGGGCAAGAACCACCATTTGACGAACCTTACTTAAGAGATCTTTTATGCCCAAAACCAACTTGGAAGCTCACGATAGTTTATCCACCCAACAAACAGATCCTCTAATTAAAGAGAAAATCATCCCTCATTCTGGCAAACCCATCTTAGGTGTCGACCGTTTAGCATTTGTTTTTCATATGTAAATGGAATTGGGGAAGATGTCACAAATGGTTTACAAGAGAATTAGATGACTATTCAACTATTTGCCCCAAGAAGACAAGTCCAATGGAGTGTAGCAATCATTGAGGTGCTCAACTAAGTGTTGTTATGGGAAGGAATCCCACATGCCCAGCCATGCTGCTGAGGCTCATCATTTTAGTGCACCCATCTCTAGCATCAGCTATTCAGAAACTATCATGGGAAGAAGTGGGTTTCATAGCCAACTACTGGAATGCTCCTTGAAGGTCCCCAAATTCAAAAGATGGAGTTAAGGAACCGAACTCATTGAAGGTTCCAGTCATTTGAAGTTATCAGAATCCTAATCCCATAAGTTCTGGCCTGGCACTGTTTATGCTCCATAGAAAGAGGCATCAGATGGCTATCATTCAAACATGATTTATGTTTTATGTTTGTAAGCAATTTGTCCTCATAGATGTTGCAAGCATGCTTATCCGCTTGTCTATGAATTAGTGATATTCATTCCACATTTACTTGAGTAACAAAATTGAATAAAAAAAAGAGAAGAGTTAAGCTTGTGCATAAAAAAGAGTCACTATGTATCCAACATGTCTGATGTCTCTAACCATGGTTCAAAGTTTCAGCTGAAACCGAAACGTTCGTCCATTTCATTTTAGTTTCGCTATGGGACGAAACTACATACAATCCAGTTGGTTTCGTCCGAAACTGAATGATACTTCATCTTATGTGTCAATTTGCACTAACATTTTGCTTTGGTTTCACGAAGTTTCATCTGAACCGAACGATACTTCCAATACGTTTCGGTATCTCCCACGAATGATACCGTGTACTTTGAACCATGTCTCTAACATGGGTATTATTGGTTTGGACTTTGTATATTCTTTAGGAAAAATAGAAAAAGGAATGCCAACTGAAGATATACTTCATGGCTCTTCTTGCATTCCTATTTTTGCAAGTGTACATTAAATGCCTTGTATCCATGTTTGATAACAACACCAGGCATCCTCGTCTGGGTAAAATAGCCTTGCCATAGGGATACTAGAAATAAGACATAGGAAAGAACTTTGCAGGTTCTGAAATACAGATCGAAAGATTGGACTAAAATGTGGAAGAAGTGGGGCCTAAGACCAAAGATGTTAAGAGCATATTTGATTGCCAAATTTCCCACGGGAAAATCAAATTTTCTCAGGAAAACACGATTTTCCATTGTTTAGTAGCCATTTTAAATCTAGAAAATTTTCCCAAGAAAACGAGATTTCCATCCAAGCCTGGAATTCATTTCCATTCCACATAAGTGAGAATTGGTTTCCATGCGAAAATATGCATTTTCTCACATAATTGAAATATGCATATTTCTCTGATACAATCAAACAGCGATTTAAGGCATTTTCCTAGATTATTTTCTCAGGAAAATTTTCCATAGGAAAAGAGGATTACCTCAAGAAGTTTTTCGTGCAATCAAACACGCAGTACGATTCGAAACTGTGGCTGAGAAAACCATCACAGGCATGGAGAATGCTTCTAAAGTCTACAAGCCTCATTATAGTAGATGATAGTTAAAACCCAAAAACATTTCTTGGATGTGCAAACATGCAATTGTGTGAGTTATTTGGTCAACAATTTGTTCAGTTTTTCAGGTCAAGACTGAGGGAACTATGATGGATAAAAAAATAACCTACAAAACCTACTTTGAAATGTCAAAAATATATATGTTCCAATATAAAGTATATAACAAACGTAACAACAGTTCTAAGAATTCAAAGCACTTGTGGGGCGTACCTTTGATAAGGAAAACGGTTGAATTGATATCCCCGAAATGTAACTGGTGTGAGGGTGGTAGAGATGAATCCCATCTTCTTCCCCTTCCTTGCAATCGACATCCCAAAACGCAATGTCCCCACAGTCATTCCCAGTAACAATTATTGTCCGATCCGTTGAAGGAAAAAACTTCACATTCGTTATCCTTTCAGGCATGACCCGTGCAATGTTCTCTGGTTTCAAGATCAACGAGCCCAAATCAAGAGAACCCCCATCTCCGTCCAATTCACTAATTGAGCAACTAAGCGGGGCGTTTACTGGCATACCCTTGACTGTATCGATAAGGTGCCGGTCAGAGAATCTACTGCTATACACATCTCGCATACTGAGAGGACCCACCTCTCTGAGAGAAGATTGTGATTGAGTGGGGTTATTGGGGATTTCAGCCAGGAACGGAACGAGATCGTCTCCAAGGCCCTTCACGGTGGAGGAATCAGGCGGCATTCCTCGGGCACGAAGGGAGCGTCGGGTTACAATGGGGGTTTGTGGTTTGGGTTTCTTTTTTTGGGTGGTTTTGTAACCTTCGGTTTCGTTTCTGAGATGAGAAAGAAGAAGAGCAGGATATGAGAAGAGTAATTGCAGGTGAAAATAGTAATCTAGAGAGAGAGAGAGAGAGAGAGAGGGAGACCTATGACGCTTAGTTGCTAAAGAGAGTTCGTTAGCTTTGGAATGGAGCTTCAGAGAAGCCATCATCTCGTCGTTGCGCTTTATGTATTCGAGTCTCCTTCGCTCGTACTCGGTTTGGGGTTGAGACGCCATGAGAGTGAGCTCGCCAACGGAGAGAGACAGAGACTTCTGGGCTGCTTTGCTCCTTGGAGGCGGACCTGTGGTTTTGTGAATGGCAAATTTTGGATACCCCGTCAATTTCTCCAGCTTTAACAATGCCTCATGGCTTTCTCGGCCTCCAACAATCAAAACTCCACAACACCCAATAACTACATTCTCCTTTTGCACAACTGAACGGCAGGGATTGAGCAGATTTGCCAAAACATGTGATGCAGAACTGATCACTCGAGCTGTCAAATCTACTCTAATGGAACACTCTGCACTCGCTTTCTCTTGCTATCCCCTCGTTTAAAAATATAAAATAACAACAATGCCCTTTTTTGTTTATCTAATTAACCCGCTATCTCTTCATCTCTTACTGTGCATTCTCCTCAACTACCATCCATGTTAAGAACCACTAATAAAGCCAAGGAGGATCCCAAGCGATGTATAAAAAAAACTGCTAGGAATATTGTTGAGATTGATCTGTAAACCCAACCTTGCCATGGATATCTTAACTTGGATAAATTAAGAAGTAAGTTAAGGACAGTTTTATGAATAATTCAATAATTTCTAGTAATCTGGCCGGAACGATACTTTAGGGGTTTGTTTCTCATGCAGTCTCGGTCATGGTCTTTGAATTGATTGTTTTAATCGCTAAGTCCGAACAATACTTCAGTGTTACAACTTAACAGTCTAAATAGCAAAGCATTGTTCAGACTTAGTAGTCCGAACAACGATGAGTACCTATGGAACGAGAGGTGCCTCCACTCTTCGGCTTGTCGAAGCTTTTCTCCACCGGTGTCTATTGTGGAGAACAACTTTTCTCTACCGAAGCTTCACTCTGCCCTGTCGAAGCTATTATCTGTATGATATATTCACAGAAAATAGAAGAATAGGAGAGGAGAATAAAATAACAAAATAAATCAAATTAAAAACTCACGGCTTATTGGCAAGTATAATGGATCAAGGCTTGTGTTAGACACAATAGCCTTAAGACAAATTCGTCCCCTTATTGCAGTGCTAAAGGTCTCTAGAAGTCTATCTCCCAGGATACAACGATCTCAATGTATGGAAATAGCACTTAATCCACACGTCTGGAGAACCGGAACTGTGTTCGTACTCTCACGGAAGAAAACTTATAAAATCCAGAGAAATTGTTAAAAGCATAGAAATTGTGTTTTGAAAGAGATGACGAAATAGGATTAAATAGAGAAGAAAGTGGTTCGAGACGGTTACATAACTGCTTGACGTTTATACCCATGTTCGATGAATCAGAATAACTGTTTGACAGTTATTCCCATGTTCAATGAACAGAGAAAACAATGAATTCACCCAAGTCAAGAAGGAAGGCCCGAAGCCCAATGTTGGCCCATACACGTGAGGCTTAAAGCCGGGATTTGCACCCCCCTGCGCATGTGTAGGTCGCAAGCAACCAGCGGGTGCGCATTAAGAAATTTCAAATCCCAAGATCCAAATCCTTTTATCTCTCATAGGCCCCTGTGTGCACGCGAGCCCATTCACTATTCACTTTGTGCTTACAAGTCTCTATGGAACAACTTCTATATATAGTTGCATTCCAATCTTGTTGTTGTCCTATGTGAGACTAAAGTTTTTCACAAACTTTACTCACTTGCAAACATTATAAGTAGGGTAGTTTGGAGCCAATTTTTCATTCACCGGTCTTAGTTAAATAATTTAACCACATTATTCTCCATACCAAAGAGATGAAAAATCAAGATGGACCCGCCTCAAAAGATAAGTGGGTCCCACTTTTATTTATTATTTATGCCCAAAGTGACCCCATTTGTCACATTTTCAGGTTTTTCAACCCGGATTTTTCCAACAGAAGCTATTCTCAAGAATTTCAATAATGAAACCCATGTTTTGGGTAATTTCTTTTCTAAGGAAGGAGGGTATTTAGATATTTCAATTGGGGGGGGGGGGGGTTCAATTAGAGAATATCAAAAATGGGTGGGAAGATACGAAATTGAGGGATAATAAGACAATTCGACGGGGTATCCAAAATTTGCCTTTGTGAATTTATGTATCAAAGATGGGCGTAACGGGGTATCCAAAAAAGTCAGTCAGGTGAAGAGTTTCCTAGTAGGGGAAGGGAACGACGTTACATGGGATTTTGGTTTTAGACGTGCTTTAAACGATTGGGAAATTCCTGTGCTAACAGATTTTCTTCAAAAATTGGGCGAAACCCGGGTTGATAGAGATGGGGGGATACCATCAGTTGGAATGGCAGCTCGGATGGCCGATTTTCATTTTGCTCTCTCTACAAGTTGTTGGACAAGGCTCGGAGGTCTTCTACAGCGAATGTTCTTATCTTTCTGAGAATTTCCCTTCCCAAAACTAAAATTTGGGGGTCGAAGATACCTTCTTAAGTCACTTTCTTCGTTTAGAGCGTTGCACTGGGGAGAATCCTTACAGTGGCTTACAGTGGATAATTTGATCAAAATAAATGGGGTGTTAGCGAATTACTGTGCTATGTGTAAACAAGCCGGAGAATCGATGAACCACCTTTTGCTTCATTGCAATGTGGCTTGGGAGGTTTGGTGCACTTTTTTTAGCTCCTTTGGGACTTGCTGGGTTCTGTGTCGGAGACCTTGCAAAGCTGCAGTCTTCCACCCCCCCTATGCACAAAGACTATGGAGCATTGTGCACTTTGCTATATGGTGGGGTCTTTTGAAGGAGATGAATAAGAGGGTGTTCGAAGGCTTAGAGGCGTCGAGCTTTGAAACCTTGTTCACTATCAAAGCCCTCATCTTTCCCTGGTCAAAAAAGTTTGAGGAATGCAAAGGGTTAGCCTTTGAGGATCTGGTCTTTCGTTGGGACTCCATCATGTCAAGGAACAATTAGGAGCCTCCCCTTCGCGTCTTTGCTTTGTTTTGTTTTCTTTGGAGGCCTTCTCGGCCTCCTCTTTGTCCTTGTTTTTTCCTTCCTATCAATGATATTTTTCCTTATAAAAAAAAAAAAAAAATTGTGTTTGTGTTATAACTAAGTTATACCTTTGAAAATATGTTTTTTTGCTTCGGTGGCATCATTAAATAAATTACTCACCATTGATAACTTGATGGCAAGAAAGTGGATTATGACGAATTATTTTGTTATGTGTAAGGCCAATGGAGAGAATACTGATCATCTTTTGTTACATTGTAATTTTGTTAGAAAGATTTGGACACACTTCCTTGGACATGCGGGGTTATCCTGGATAGCGCCAGCATCCATTGGAGGACTTTTGGGAGGTTGGCCCATAGTGGATGACGAATTATTTTGTTATGTGCAAGGCCAATGGAGAGAATACTGACCATCTTTTGTTACATTGTAATTTTGTTAAAAAGATTTGGACACACTTCCTTGGCACATGCAGGGTTATCCTGGATAGCGCCAGCATCCATTGGAGGACTTTTGGGAGGTTGGCCCATAGTGGATGCATCCCCTAGGGGGAAAATATTATGGAAAATGGTACCGTTTGCTATCATATAGGGAGTTTGGCTAGAAATGAATAGAATAATTTTTGAAGGGTTATATTCATTGAGTTGAGGGGTACGTTCTTTGGCAATTTGGTATTTAGGCTGGAAGAGGAGTTGAAGTGAGCTTAGGGAGACAAACATTTTATTTTGGTGTTCTTTTTCTTTTCTGTTTTCTTATTTCGAATATCATTTTAATATTCGAATAGTTTTCGGATACGGATTCGGATATTGATATATTTCATTCGATAATATCCAGTCCGATATATCATTTCATAATTATATTTAATATTTAATAAATTATATTATATTTATCATATTAAATCATATTTATTATAATAATAACATTTATTATATATAAATATAATATTTATAATTATTTTACACATATATTTATTATTATGTAAATATAATAATGTATTATTATATATATCTGATTTTCGGATCAGATATTATCAGATATTTGATAAGTGGGCTCCACCTCCCGATATATAGTTGGTGACACCTTGAATCCAGGGATCCCCTCAACATATGCTTATTTTGAAATTTCTCATTCTTATCGAATGTGGATTTAAATTTAATGGTGAAATAGATAGTCCATTTTTTTTCAACTTTTAGTTCACTTTTAGGTTAAATTTTCAAAATGGGCTAATCTTTTATGATCATAATCTCCATGGCGTGGGGAGATCATCCTCACCAAAAAATGCTACTGACTCATCACCATGTGGGCCCCACATAGGCATATCAATATATATCTATTATCCAAAATGTCCCAATAATATTTAATAATCTTTTATAAGTTCGAGTAAAATCAAGGGTTCTTTGGTCGTTTAACCATTAAAAATCCATATAATTTTAAAAAAAAATGTCCCTTAAGTTCTACAATTTTCAACAACAGCCCATGTAATTTAAAATAATTCAATCTTTCAATATTATCCCTTCGATTGCCAAATTTTCTAAATTATAAACTAATTAACTTAATCTTTTATAACTAACTAGGGCGGCCCGTGTGTTGCACATGAGTGATTGTGGGGCCTTTTTGGAAGATGAGTCTGTAAATTGTGGCAAGGCACAATTAGAAAATCAAAATGCTAAAGTTGTCCATACATAGTTATTAAGAGTTGTTTTAGAACTATAAAAGTAATAGCATAGAAAGTATTTAAGCTGTTATTAAGGATCTGTTTGGAAACATAGAAATAATGGCATGTTAAGTAATTAAGTGGTTAAAAGGGGTTGTCTTGAAAATATGGATAAAATGGCATAGTAAGTAATTTAGTAATTATGTATAGGCTGTATTGAAAATATAATTAAATGGCACGAGAAGTAGTTAAGTAGCTAAAAGTTAAATGTTTACCAGCTATTAATGGCATGAGAATGGGTAAGTCCATTAAGGACTTTTTTATTTATTTTGGTGGAGAATGACTTTTAATGAACTAATGAGTACATATATATATATATATATATATATATATATATATATATATATATATATATATATATATATTTTAATTTTACAAGCATAGGTGCCTAGGTACAATGAATTGAAAGAGCATTTAATAAATATTTTTATTCGGTAAAGATGAGCATTTAATAAACTAATAGTTAGATCGCTATATTTTTTGATAGGCAACTAATAGTGAACGTCGTGCCCCAACTCAAGTTTTGGTTTTAAAGTAGTAATAGATAGATTTGAACATATCAATTTACTACTATTAAAAGTAGTTTATTACTGCACATAGTTTTCCACCCAGAAATAATGTCATAGCATGCATCTAATGTGCATCAAGTCATCAATCCAAGCATGTACAAATTGTAGGCTTGCGCAAAAGTAGCACACTAGAAAAAAAAATGTGCCATACTCGTTACACATCACGCAGTTCCTTAGAAATTTGTTAATCACATGCAGGCAATTAATATCTATATAACAAAACACAGCGGTTGTCTCCCCCTCTTATAGGCTTCATATATCCGGGGGTCCATATCAACCCTTACATAACATAAAATTTAGACGCTTGGATTAATTTAACAGGGAAATTGTCTCCCCACATAAACCCCTCTTATCGGCTTCACAAAGGATGGCCGAGATCTTATCCCCCAAATGGACTATGGATCTCAACCACTCACACCCAAATTTGGGAAATGCTTTGTAGAGGAGTGCCGAGGGCACATGCCATCCACTATACATCTTTAAAAAATAAAACAGAGAAGTCACTTATCCCCCCCTCTTATCAGTTTCACAAAGGATATGACCGAGATCTGATCACCCCAAATGGATGGTGGATCTAAGCCACTCACACCCGATTTTGGCAAACGCTTTGTCGGAGAGTGCTGTGGGCAAGGGCCACCTCCTAGTATATGACAAACTTGACCCCTTTAGGTTTCATAAACTTTGTCCCCTTTTTCAAAATGTCCAGGCAATATTCAGTAAAGTTTGAATGTAATTGTGGGCGTATTGGTATTTTAACCATCTACAATTCATTAGAAATTTTTCAAAACTGCCATTTGGTTCGCTAAATTTCCAAAACCATTCATCCAAATCTTCAAAATTGCTAACTGGGTTGCCAAATTTTCTAAAATAAAAGTAGTCAACTTAGCCCATAAAAGTAAGTAGTGAACTTTTCATGAATTAATTCAAGTTTTCTATCCCACCCCAAGTTTTGAAAGGTTTTATAAGGGCATGTTTGATTTTCAAGTGGGAAAATTGCATTTTCCTTGGGAAAACACAACTGTCCATTGTTAGATAGCCATTTTAAATCTGTATAATTTTCCCTACGAAGCTATTTAAATCTGGATAATTTTTTCTACTAAGCCTGGAATTCATTTCTCATCCAGATAGGTGAGAATTCATTTCCACCTAAAAGTACACCTTTATTTTCTCAGATGATTGAAATATGTGTTCTCAGTTGCAATCAATCAGCCATTTAAGGCATTCCCAAATGTATTTTCCCAGAAAATTTTGTGTAGTCAAATACTCCCTTACATTATAAAAGTGAGACAATAGTTACCAGCAATCTGTTAGAATAGGATAGACCTTCCAAGACTCCATTCCATTATTGGTGCTCAAAAGATCAATAAGGGCGTGTTTGATTGCCAAGTGGTAAAATTGCATTTTCCACAACTGTCCATTGTTATATATACCATGGTTTTAAAAACGGCCGTTTAAACGGTAATGCCCAAAGCCCGTTTCCGTTAAAACCCGTTTAAACACATTTTATCGGTTTTGAAAAAAATGGCCGTTAAAATCGTTTATACAGCCGTTTAATTTTGAAAAATTTTGCGAAAAAAACAGCCGTTAAGACCGTTTAATTCGTTAAAATCCGTTTAATTTCCGTTTAAATCTGTTAAATTCTATTTTTTTTCTTAATTTTCAAATTTCAAAATTTGAATTTCAGTGCCACTTTTTCTATTTTTTTCCGTTAAAATCGTTAAAACCGTTAAAATCCGTTTAATTCCATTTTTCCATTTTTTTCCATTTTTGCCCCTGACCGTTTCAATCCGTTTTAACGGCTGTTTAAACGGTAACGCCCCCAGTTCGTTTAACCATTAAAATGGCCTCCTTTAAACCTTGATATATACATTTTAAATTTGTATGATTTTCCCTACCAAACTATTTAAATCTAGATAATTTTCCCTATTGAACCTAGAATTCATTTCCCATCCAGATAGGTGAGAATTCATTTCCACCTAAAAGTATGCCTTCATTTGTTGTGTTATATTATTTTGGGGAGGACTTTTTCCTGAGGGCATTTCTGTAATTCTCACATAGAGATACTGAAACCCTAATTTCATCTTGGGGTTATATATACCTCAGTTGTACTAAGAGACGAGTATTCTATTCTTGTATTGTGAGTGTTTCTTTTGCCTTGGAGCATAGTGGAATCGGTGTGGATCCGTGACATACCTCAATCTAGAGGGAACCATGTAAATCTCTATGTTGTGGTTGTTTGCATCTTTGTTTTATTATTTATTTATTGTTCTTTCTTCCCAATATTATTTTCTCACATGATTGAAATATGTGTTCTCACTTGCAATCACTCAGCCATTTAAGGCATTTCTCATTTGTATTTTCTTGGAAAAAATTTCTTAGCAATCAAAAACATGCCCTAATATTCTTATCATCACCTTCCACTATTAAGTTTGGGATATTTCACCAGAAATTCCTTATCACATACTGCTCCAGCAATCAAAGCATCGCCCCCTTACTGTCTCGAATTAAGAAATCGAACCCTGCTTCTTTGTAATCTTCTCTTTGGCTACACCATCAAAATTCAATTTGCACCAATTGATTTCAAGCTTTCCTAAATGGCTTTCCTCCTACCTTCCTTCTTCTTGATGATCTCACTATTTTCTTATAAAGCCTGCAAACAACTCATTACTAGAGTTTAAGGCTTCTAAAATATTTTAAAGAAGTGTAGGTTTCTTTTCAAACATTAATTTGTTCCTGGTTTTCCACAACTTCCACATATAATAATTGAGCATGCACAAGTATGAACATTCCTTCTTCTTTTGACTTATATATTTTTAACCAAGAACACACCCGTCCACTCTCAAGGACCCTTTGAGTGAATTGGAACTTCTTAAAAGATGGTCAATGGTTTCTACTTCTTGATTATATTACACAAAAGGCATGTAGGTTCAACCCCAAGAATTATTTTCTTAATTTCAGCTCAAATTGGAACAATCCCCCATTCAAACATTTTCATATAAAATGCTTAAATCTCATACTAGTTGGCAGAGTCCACAAGTTCTTCCATACTTTCTTGCACAAAACTTGTTGATTTCTCACATCAATAGTATTACGAGTCAACATTTTATATGCAGATTTTATTATGAAGTTTCCATCCTTTGTTTGGGCCTGCCTGATTTTTACTATTTTATTTTGTTGGGATATGTGGATGTTGAGGATCATTTCAGGAATGTTTTTTGAAAATATATTGGATATGATCTCCACATTCCACTCATGGTTCTCCCTTAATAGATCACTAACCCAACTAATCTGACAAATTGGAGGGCTACCATATTTATTTTGAATCATGGTAATTCTAGTAGCCAAGGATTAGTCCAAATATTTATTAGTTCTCTATTGTCCATAAAGCTTCATCAAGGTTTGAAATAACTCTCCATCCCAACTTACCCAAGAGGGCATCATTCATTTTGTTGGGCTTCTCTAATGCCCAATCCTCCTATGTCTCTGGGTCAACAAAACTTTTCCAATTTTTAAAATGGAGCTTCTTTTTTTAATTTTTATCTTCCTTGTGCCCCCACCAAAAGCTACTCTGAAGATAATTAATTTTCTAGCAGATTTTCTTTTTTGGAACGGAAAAGCATGACATAATATATAGTTGGTATCGCAGCCAATACCGCTTTGATGAGAGTAGTTCTCCCTAGTTGGGCCAACAATTTAGCCTTCCATCCATTTTAAGCGATTTTGGATTCATCGGAGCAAGAGCAGGCCTGAGGGTCATGCCATCATTAACTACTCTTATATTTTAAAAATTCGCTTTTGGGTTGTATAGATGATGCCTTCAGTGGAAACAACATATGTGAATACTGGTTAATTGGAGGTCTCAGTTCATGAGGCCTACTATATATACCATGGTTGGCTAGGGAAACTGATGGCTCAAGCTCTGCTTCTTGTTATGAAGATGTACTGCTCCCTAAATTAACCTAGTTGAGGAAGATGTGATCACAATTACAAGATTGAAAAGAATTTCTTGTTCTCCAACTTAGTAATTTTTAATTCATCAGCTATCTTTCAAAAAACGAGTGAAATTTTGAAATGATAATGGCATTAAGAGTGTGTTTGGCTGTAGGAGTCCCTCATCCACAAAAATACACACAATTTTTACAGCCAAACGTGCCCTGGTATGAAGTTAGGCTTATTTTGACTAGACATTAAAATAAATTAAGTTAGAGTAATCTATTAGAGTTTAAGTTATTATAGGAAACAAGTTGGCAAAGTCTATAAATATAGGTTTATTTGACTTATACAGTGAGTTGATTTCGTTAATGGAATTTTGAGTTTAAAGTTGAGAGTATTCTCTTTGATTGAGCTTTTGTGTAGTGTTTTAGCCAACCAACGTGGATTCATCGAGAATTGTGAAGATCTATTCTTCGTTCTGCATCAATTTACCCTCCCAAAAACACATACTCATGAATACAACCCTATTTGATTTAGAAAAACATAAACTTCTCCATTATAGTGAATACACCTTCGAAAGATACGTACTTACCATAGATTTCTATTAAAAATGACAACTTTAACCCACCATTTTGCAATTTTGAACTTTTCTACAAGTAAAAGAGAAATCTAAGGCACAAGTCTTATGGACCATAACATACATAAAAGGTACTACCAATACACTAAGGACACATGAAGAGGGCTGGACCAACAAATGATGGGTCTAACCTTTGAGATTTTGTGGGCCTTAACTTGACCTGTTATAATCATCTGATTTATAGATTTGTTTTTGGATATTTCACTAATTTGTCCAATCAAATCAATACAATGGAATTGAACTAAATCATTCAATTGGATAAAATTTTGGCCCATGAGATCTTGTAAGTTAGACCAATTGCTGGATCCCCACCCTTTACATGTGAGCCAAGTGTATGGGTTATTTTATGGGCCAGTTATTGTCTATTAGGCTTCTCAAATTTCTCCTTAGCTATTATGATTTAGTAACGTTAAAAAGGCAAAATAATCCTTGTGCATTTAAGTAAGACTAGGTTGTCCTCGTCATAAAAGATAACGTGCTTTTTTTTTTCTCCTGAAAGTAGGGTGCATTCGTAGATATGTATATTCGGGAGCATTGTTAGTAAGCATTACGAACTTTTGAAGAAAAAAATTATTTTATTGAACTTTTAACATTTGCATATATATTTTATGAGGAATGTACCGTATTTCTGCCATATGCCGCATTGCTATGTTCGGGAGGGTATATCGACTTTCCCGAAATATCTCCAATATGTGTGGCATAATCCAAGTCAATAACAACTAATCCATTTGTATGCTGGATTGAGTACGGGTGCTATGCAATGAAGAAGAATTATAGAAACAAGGATAGGAAATGGAACTATTACCATCGCCATCACCATCAGATATTGGCTACAAAGAATGACTAAGAATTAACTCTTAGCCTCTTACGTATTAGGCAGCTTGAGGCTTTGAACAATCAAGGTTGAATGAACAAAAGTTTAGCAGTAGTGTAAAAGCATGTAGGGGAACAAGAAGAAGATTTAGTAGAAAAGCGAAATGGAAGAGAGAAGAAGCCACAAGGTTAATAGAGAATACATTCCACATAATGGTTTTATGATTGTGCAAAAAATAAATTAATAAGTGAGGTTCAATTTTGCTATAAGTATGCACATATAATATTCTTGAGATGATGTACAGGTAAATGTGAAACAAAATCCATTAGATTCACTGAAATACGCTAAGCTATGTCATCCAGGTACGACAAGGGAACACTAGGAGAAGAGATGGGAAAACATGTGGAAATGAACTAAAACATATGCACGTTTTAAAAGCTTCTGAGCGTCAGACACATTAAATGTCATTTCTTTAGTGCAACCTCTTTTCTAGGAAAGGAGGTGGTCGAAAGCCATAAGCCATGAAAGGACAGCATGAAAGCGACACTTACAAATCTTTTACAGTGTTAATGAAGATATGAAACAAATCTTGGTTACCATCTTAGATATAAAGGAGGAAATATTTGACAAATTTGTAAAAGGGCCTCTTTGACGTCACATTAGAAGCGGGTATTAGGTAGAGAAGACCCTTATATCAAATTTTATTATAGAATATCAGGCATCTCGTTCCACAAGAGAATTATTAACATTTGATCCTCGTCAAAAGTCATACCTGAAGGAGGAAATCCATCTCCTAGTCGGATGGGAAATCATAGCTAGATGTGTTCATGAAATCAATTCCGCTTAGTACTCCAACTTTGTCATTAACACTACATCAAGATATTGAAATGAAAACACAAGTAACCCAACATTTAGATGTAAATTTTGAATTCACTACTTGGCTCTTTACTTTCAGGGTTCAAGTGTTTCATATTGTCAAATGTATAACTAGGCTTGTTTTATATCAGTCACTACATAATGAGATGTGTTCACTTTTTTTTTTTTTTTTTTTGGAATTACTGTTTGATATGAGTGTTAATATGATCCGGCACTGCTGCATGAAAGAGGCATATGGACGCATCCTCGGTGAACAATGCGTAATTGAAAGAAATACCAAAATGTAAAGTTTAAAATGCTTCTCCCATTTTCGAGTATTTAACGGGTAAAGTGGGAGCCGGTGAAATCAAGTCCGCACACCAAATCACGTGGTGGCGCTGGAATAGAATCGCCGGAATCAACCGACTCTACCGAAGGCTGAAGTGAATACTCACTCTGGATCAGCTACTGGAAGATATGAATATAGGTATAGGTGGCATAGGCATTTAAAGTCTCTTAAGAGCATCTCCAACAGATCGGCATCGTCATCGCCAAGTGAAGGTTTTGGCGAGAAACCCCCAAAACTGTTCTCCAACAGTATCGCTAATCCCCTCGCCATTTTGAGGGGCTAGCCAAAACCACTGTTGACCTCGCCAATGTTGGCGAGGTTTCTTCTTCGCCATATCTCCTCACAAATTAACAACTTTACCATTTTACCCTTTCTCTCAATGTTGTTTTTCGGAGCTTTTCTCCATAATCCGGCGAGTTCTTTCCTTGCAAATCGACCCACAAGCGTTTCCAAACAGATCTTCTTCGAGATTGTAGCATTTGCAGTTAATGGAGGACCCTCAAAGAGCAACTCAGAGTTGCCGTTATGTCGCCGTTAATGGAGGACCTTGAAGAGCAACTCAGGTCTGGCTTGGCACATTCGACATGCAATACACTTTGTTGAAGATCAATTTACCTGCATCTGAATTTGAGGTCGAATTCTTTTCAACCAAGAGGGTTTGATGCAAGAGCATTCAACTGCGATGGTCCCCCGCTACACCGAATCAGTACCCGATCAAGCGAGTGGACCACGTTTTACTATTCATAGTAAATTCTTGAAATTACTAGTTATAGTAAATTTTGATTTTACTATTTTAGATGAGTAGATCCCATGAAGATTTGTTTTAGTTTAATTAGGATTTTTCCAATTAAGTTAGATTTTGTTGTCAATTAGGATTTCATTATTAAATTAGAGTTGACATGTATTAGGACTTTCTTATTTCAATTTTTTTTAGAATTAGGAAAATTATTTCAATGAGTTTTATAAATAGGATGTAATTCTTTATTTGAAGGGGTAGATTATTAATGAATGATAAATTATGAATGAACCTTAGAGATGATTTACATGCTTTTATGCATGATTTCCCCTTGATTGATTTGGTATGAGGCCAAGAGAGTGATTCCCACCACTATTCCTTCTTTTCCCCTCTCTCTATCTTGTTCCATCTCTCCCTCTCTCTACCACCCTTCTCATTTCACCAGAAATCGCATAACGAGTTGTTGTCCCGTGTCAATCATCGAAGAAATGAATGTTGAAAATTGAGAGATTTGAAAGATTAAACAATATGATTATCTTGATTACTATCACAATTTCTAATGAAGACCTACCACATCATCACAAGCTGATGGAAACCGTAAATTATCGAGGAAAAAAGGGCATTCTAAAAAAGATCCCAACTACGGATTATGTGACATTTTCACTTCTCAATCCTAAAATAGTTCTTTCTCCCATAAATTAAAAAATATATACACACATAAATTCATAACCATAGATTTTTTTTGTTCTTATAAATAAACTGTATTAAAAGGTAAAGAACCCTAATTACAAGATAAAAGAGAGACTAAACAATTATCTTCAAACAAAATACCTGTCTCTTTCACTTGTAATTAAGAAGATATAATCCAAGCAGCAACTCGTTAAACTAGAGGAGGTAAAAAAAACTAATGCTAATATGTATTTGTAAGAAGCCTCTTAGACAATAAAGACTACATGCAATAAGACACATTTTTTGTACATTTAAGATGTCATGTCAAACCACTCACCTTTTATAAAGCTTAAGTTATTATCAGCACCAAAATTTTCTTATTTGATTATTAAATGAATCTTGACCTCATCAACACAACATTATTTCTCCAAAAGTAAGTTTTTTGGTATAACTTCTTGCTTCTCATTTCTTCTCTAAACCAGTCATGTTTTCTAATAATGTTTGCCCTTTGGATCAATTCTTAAGATGGTTTTGCCAACTGACTCCTTAGAGATTTTTTTAACTTTTAAATTATATGAGATTCCCATTTATCATTTAAGCATATTAACTACAACAATTTCATTTTATTTGAAGATCCTATTTTCAAGATTTTAAGATCTTGTGTTTGTCATTATTTTTTTTTCATATATATTTGCTTAATAAAAATATGCACTTTTGCAGTGAAATTTAAAATAAAGAAGAGATGCTTTTAAGACCCACTAGAATTTGAAATCATAAGGAGAAAACAAAAACTAGTAATGCAATAAAGTTCAGGGCATGCCTTCTCAAAGGTAACTCTCTAGCACATAATCAAATTGAAATGAAAAATAGAAAAAGGGACTTAACTGCAATGTAAGGAAAAAAAAAAGAAAAAAGTCATTTAAACATCACAAACAACAGTAAAGATCATGATAACCATTGTAACTAAATAATTTTTTTAAACATCTTATTTTGGTACTACAATTTTTGAAACTAATCTTTGACAATGGAAAATCTAATCTGTTGCAAATGAAATAACCGGTCCGTTCTCTTTTACTCAAGAATACCTAGAGGGGGGGGGGGGTGATTAGGTATTTAAAAATTAAACTACTAGGTAAGGTGATAAACTCGCATGCCACAGTTGATTAATAATGGATTATCTCAACAGATTCAAATCAAATATACTTCCGTGGTATATTGTCTTTTGTCATTTGATTTAATCAAAACAATTAGATGAACAACAATCAAACAATTCACAAGACAAAGAGTTTTACGTGGAAACCTTAGCCAAGGAAAAACTACGGGACCACGTCCAGACGAAAAGTATCACTAACTGAAAAGTTATGAGGTACAGAAGTTATCTACGCAACACCGTTGCAAATACAACTTCTAACCTTAGCCAATGCTTACTGTTGATGCGTCCACGTCCTCTGGCTCCACGCTACGAATTCACACGCGCCCTCCTAATCACGAAGCCTTGTCTGCTTGTTCAGTTTGGTACTCCCAAACCTATCTTCGATCGATACACCCCGATCTTATTTCTCAATGCTCCAATCTCTACTGAAGGTGAATGACTCAGTACACCTTGAACCCTAAGTCGCTCAAATAGTGTTGAGTCGCACTGGTACTCTCAGGCTGCTAGGTCAAGTTTCTATATGAAAAACCTAAGCTGAGTAATGGATCAAGCACTTGGCTATGATCAAGAAAAGAAAAAGCTTACAAGATGTTAATTGAAGTTAAGGGCTTTTTGCTCTTCGGGATGGACACTCTAGATAAATAAAACTCTATCTTCTGTGTATCAATGTGCCTATTTTAAAGGCAGAGGGGGCTCAATTTATAGAGTTTCAGAGCCTAGAGTCGTGTGGAAAGTGGGGAAGGTGGAACCTTAAAAAACGGATCTGAAAAGACCTATTCGCGCCCAATCTAATCGATTGTATACTTGGTCCAATTGATTGGGCCAATACGGATGAGTTTTTTCCTTCGTCAATCCAATCGATTGTACCAATGGTCCAATCGATCAGACTCGTTTAAGTTTCTGTTCCGTAGGGTCCAATCAATTGATGAGGAAGTCCAATCGATCGGACTCAGAACTAATTCTGTTCGTAGGATCTAATCGATTGATCAAGAATTCCAATTGATCGGACTTAGAACTAGGTTCTATCCGTAGGGTCCAATCGATTGGCATGGAAAGCCCAATCGATCGGACTTACCCCCTAAGTCAAAATCTTGACTTTTCTCAGTAGACTTGAGTCTGTCCTATGACTAGGTTTGACCATTATATTTTTTTCATTTTAAAACATCTTCCTATGGTCACTAAGTCACTTACCTTTCTATGCGAGCGCATACGATCTTCAATGGACAAATGGACAGTTACTCAGATGACTCCTGTCGTTAATTGTCTAATTCATGTTGTATTTGTCTTTTAGTCTTTATGTAGTCGACGAAGTATGCGTACTACGACATCTTCAATGCTACACTGGTGCTCGTAGGAACGGTTACAATAATATTTTATGTTACACGGAATCTTTGCCAAACTAGAATATAGAATTATTTTTTACAACTCCCCCTTTGGCAATTTCGTGATAAAAATATATTAATCATATAAAAAGTAAACAAAAATAAAGAATACAAGTCCCCCCCTTTATATGATTCACTCGCTATCTCACATTTTCTCGGAGATAATGGATAGATAATAAATACAAGCTTTGATCTGTCCCCCTGCACATTCTGTCAACGAAACATACCACGTAATATCATTAACAGAAATAGATAAAACAATTAAAATTGCAGTGAGTTAATTATGCACATCATATGGTAGAAAAATTGAAAAAATAATACAATAATTTTTCTCCCTTTAAATTCTCTCCCCTATCTCATGCATCTACTTATTTACCTCTTTGATTTTCTCTCTCTCCCTTTTTGTCACAGAATGACAAATGTATAGAAATATAAGCAGATAACTAGCATGCATTGGATATTATCATGAAGAACAAGTGCATAAGGATATATCTATCAACAAGTATGGTAACACCATTAACATCTGTAAGTCAGATTATGAGAAACCTTTATATTAGATGATACCTTGGAGAGTCGATATACAGAATAACAATTTAGAAGAATCGAGTTCTTAAGATAACAAATTCTCAAGATATTCTATGTACTTACAAGATAGTTGTAGAAACTGCACCCTTTAACAGGTTAAATAATCTTCCATCTACACAATCAGACCTCATTATTGAACAATTGTCTCAGGGTTATTGTGTGGAATGGCTCCAGACAAGATGATGTGTGAGTTGATAATTTCTGAGACACATACTGCATGGTAGGCCGAGAGTCAGAACTAGCATGTAAGCATGCAAATGCTAGTTTTGCAATATAGACCACTTTCTCAACGACTTCGACAGTAGGAGGTGAAAGGCGCTCATCCAACACATCCTTCAAGAAAATATTTTGGCCAATTGATGATAATGACGATGCTGATGACGATAGAAAAGGCATCAGTTCACCTGGATGCCTTCCCATTATCGTTTCTAATGATATCACTCCAAAGCTATAAACATCACATTTTTCAGTCACCTTCATTGTGTAAGCACGCTCTACAAGAAAAAATGATCATGGTTGATGCTTATGTGGCACATGTTGAAAAATCCCAAAATGAATAGAGGATTCATGTTACTAGATGGCAAAAAATTGAGGCCGTTTTGCAATAGCTTTAGTGGTAAATAAGCTTTTGAAAAAACACATGCACACATAAGATTAAAATAAATGTGATTGCTCAAGGCCATCCTTATCCTTCATGAAAAACTATTATAAATTTGAATTTACTACATTTTTGTTGCATGAAAATAAAAATTTAAGCGATTGGATTTCAAAGTGTGTATGTGAGAGAGAGAAAGGGTTACATTACCTGGAGCTATGTAGCCATACGTGCCTACAAGTGCCGTCCAATTGGATGAATTGGGTTTTAAAAGTCTGGCAGTACCAAAATCAGAGACACGAGCCTCATATTCTAAATCCAACAAGATATTGTTGCTAGATATGTCTTGATGAACTATCGGTGGAGAGCAATCATGATGCATATAAGATAAAGCATGTGCTATACCTTTAATAATCTTCACCCTCTTAGTCCAATCCAATTTTGTAGCCCCTTCAAAATCACTTAGAATCTTAGCCAAGCTCCCCCTTTCCAAATACTCATAAATTAAAAATGAGTATCGTGCATGTGAACAAAATCCATAAAGTTTCACAATATTTCGATGTCGCATTTCAGCTAATGCACATATCTCATTTCTAAACATCTTTAGATCTGTCATCTCATCCTCTTGTAATAGGTGAAGTTTCTTTACAGCCACTACTTGACCTGTTGACAGCTCTGCCTTATAAACACTTCCATATCCTCCTATTCCAATACAATGTTTGGCATCGAAATCCTCTGTCGCTTCAAGGATATCTTTATGCACTATCTTTCCATCATAATTAAATATGCAAAACATATCTTCATTGTGCATTTCTCTTGGCTCTTCCTTCACGTCCCTCTTTTTTTGATAAAAAATGGATGAAACTCCAATTAATACAAATAGAAGAAATAACACCCCTAAAAGGGGAAGTATGATTATAAGCACAACTTTGTGGCTCTCTTTCACATCAACTTTCTTTATTGAAGAAGAATTGCAAGGCTGCAAACCTTTGGCTCTACCACATAAACCTTTGTTTTTTTTAAAAGCTTCCACTGAAGCTTCAAGAAAAGCTTTGTTGTTGGGAAGAGGACCGTACAACTCATTGTAGGAAACATCAATGGATGTCAAACTAGTCATTTCATCAAACGAGGATGAAATGGGACCAGAGAGCATATTGTGTGAGAGATTTAACTTTTCCAAGATATGCAACTTTCTAAATTCTGATGGTATCTCTCCAGTGAGCTTGTTTAGACTAAGATCCAGTAGAAGTTGTAAGAAAATCAGATTACCAATTTGAAATGGGATGCTTTCATTTAGTCTATTTCCACTCAAATTCAAGTATTGAAGGTTCAAGCAGTCACCTACTTCTTTGGGTATTGGTCCACTCAAATTGTTGGTTGATAGGTCTAGAGTTGTTAGGCTGGATAAACTTCCAATTTCTAAAGGTAACTTGCCATAAAGGTGGTTATCATTCAAATTAAAGTATATCAAAGAAGTCAACTTCCCCAACTCTTTGGGAATCACTCCTACTAGATGATTTGATGAAAGGTCAAGCCTTCCTAATTGAGTTAATTGCCCAAACTCAGGTGGTATCCTACCAGTTATGTTATTGCTAGAGATCTGTATACTTGTTAGACGTTGGCAGTCTCCCCAATTTCGTGAAAGCTCACCATACAATTTGTTATAGCTCAAATCAATGTAATCCAAATTTAGATATACACCGAAGACTTCCGATATATTCCCAGTGAGTTGGTTTCCATCTAGCCGGAGTCTAACTAAGCTGGTGCAATTTCTCAAGCTTTTTGGGATGGGACCTGTGAAACAGTTGTTACTCATAGAGACTTGTTGAAGTGATTTACCTGCCCATAAATGATGTGGTAGATAGCCCGACAACATGTTGTTACCCAACTGTAGTAATGTCAAATTTGTCGAATTCCCTATTTCTTGAGGAATGGAACCAGAGAGTTGATTGCTGAACAATGTTAGTTTAACAAGAGATTTCAGATGTCCAATTTCTGGAGGTATGGAACCAGAAAGTTGATTTGTGTGGAGGTATAGATCGGTTAGGCTGCTTAAATTACCTAAAGAAACAGGGATTGAACCGTTCAAACTATTAGTATTTAATTCTAGATCAACAAGATTTTTCATATTTCCTATTTCTAGAGGAATGGAACCAGAAAGTTGATTCTTGTAGAGGTATAGAATGGTTAGGTTGCTCAAGTTACCTAATGAAGCAGGGATTGGACCAGTGAGACTGTTGTTGGACAATGCTAGCTCAGTAAGAAATTTCAAATTTCCTATTTCTGGAGGTATGGAGCCAGATATCTGATTTTCGAACAGGTGCAAGAGGGTGAGCTTTTTCAAGTTCCCAAAAGTGGAAGGGATGGAACCGGTCAGATGATTAATAGAGAAGTCTTGCTCAATAAGATTATTCAGATTTCCTATTTCTAAAGGAATGGAACCAGAAAGTTGGTTTTGGTAGAGGTATAGAAAGGTTAGGTTGCTCAAGTTACCTAATGAAGAAGGGATTGGACCGGTGAGGCTATTAACACATAGATCTAGATCAACAAGAAATTTCAGATTTCCTATTTCTAAAGGAATGGAACCATTAAGCTGATTTTGGCCAAGTTCCAGGACATGAAGACTTGTTAGTAGCCCCACTTCAGATGGAATTTCTCCAGAGAATTGATTGTCAAACAGATTGAGGTAGGTGAGTTTGGAAAGATAACCGATTTGAGATGGGATGATTCCAGAGAATGCATTGCTGCTGAGATGAAGACTGAGGAGGCTACTAGAAAAGCAGGAGAAGTTGAAGTTACTGAGCATACCTTGCAAACCCAAACTTTTGAGTTTTATTTGATTGACGGTTCCAGCCTTGTTGCAAGCAATTCCGAACCAGTTGCAGTGGGAAGAAGAAGAATTGGTCCATGAAGAGAGGAGAGAATGAGTTTGGTTGGGAAGGGTGGCTTTCCATTGCAGTAGAGCGTTGGCTTGTTCTTGTTGGATGGACAGGGCAGTAGGAGTAACATTGGAAGAAGAAAGTAAAGTAAGGATTAAAAAGAAGAGTAAAAGAGGGAGCGACTGGGAGAAGGATTTGTTTAAGGAGGGGGATGATCTGATTCCCATGGTTTTGGTTACAACCAAGTCACTGACTATTGCTTCTCTTTTGAGGATGACTAATAGTAAGAAAGGCTTTATATAGGTGCAATTGTGCAACCTTATGGTACTTGTTAAGTTGCTTTCGGTCTCTAATCTCAAGTCATTGTTGTGTTGTCTTTGTCGTGTTATTCGTTATCGTCCCACAAATCTAGTGGCTAGAAATCACCAATCATGCTGATTTTTGTTGTGGAGATCCACCAAGAGGTTCATCCATAGGGTAAGTACTGGGGCTATTTTATCATTCTTATGATAAAGAAATCAGGCGGTGCTATCTGATTATCATTTGATTGGTGAAACAGGTCTACGGTCAATAAAAGCGCGTGAAGATCAATGTTTGCCCCCTCAGAAAATGCCAAATGGCACACTCATTAAGGCCCTCTGACCACGTGGATGTTTGGTCCACCGTCCACCCCTTGATGGATCTACACACCAAAAGTCAGCCTAATTGGTGATTTCTAGCCATTAGATTTAAGAATTTTTTATGGGATGATTCTAGCAGTTGGATTAAAGCATCTTTTGGACTAGTCAAATCCAATGATTAGAAATCATCAGTCAGGCTGCTTTTGGTGTGTAGATTCACCAAGGGGAGTGCCAATATCCAAGCGATTAATGGGCCTGAAAGAATGTACTAGAGATTGTAATGTCATATGGTCATAAATTATGGGGGTCTCACATAATAACAGAGATTCGTAGATCATATGTTGGTTCCATTAATAACGGAGGTTGATAGTTCTTATGTGGACCCACAAATCAAGTGGATGCCACATAATAACAGGGTGATAGATCATCCCACAGATTTAGTAGCCAGAAATTACCAATCAAGCTGATTTCTAGTGTGGAGATCCACCAAGACGTGGGCCAATCAGCCATAGGGTATTTGGAAAAGACTTGGGCGACATTGTTTTTCATGTGGGGGCCATTTTGTGGTTCTTAAAAGAAAGAAATCAGTTGGTGCTATCTGACTGTTATGGTCCATTGGAGAGTGAGAATTTTCTAACTTTATAATTGTTAATTAACTTGGTGAAGAAGACTTGCCGTCCTTGTTTTCTAATGTGGTGCAACGCGCGTTCTGTGAAACGAGTTAACTGTGTGTGGAGCCATTTTATGATCTTATAACAAAGAAATCAGTTGTTGCTATATGATTGTTATCATATGATTAGCAAAATTAACAGGCGCGCACGTGAATGTCAAGGTTTGCCCCTCAAAAAATGCCAAATGGCACACTCATTCAGGTCCGCTGACCACATGGATATGATTAGTAAAACAGGTGCGTGAATGTCGAGGTTAGCCCCCTCAAAAATGCCAAATGGCACACTCATTCAGGTCCGGCCGCTGACCACATGGATCGATGTTTGGTCCACCGTCCACCCTTGGTGGATCTACACACAAAAAATCAGCCTAAAAAAGAAAATCAGCCTGATTGGGTCCGCACCATTGGGTCCACACCAAAATATTAGCTCATTACAAAATTTCTAACCCTATGAATTATAAATCCACGTTTGAAATTAGAAATTTCAGAATGGACTAATTGTTTAGTGAATATTTTGTTCATGGTGGGTACATCATCAAACCAAAAATTAGCATTTAACTTCTTATCTCCATGTGTCATTTTAGGCGTGTCAAAATAACCCGACACTATTCTTAATTACCATATATGGAGAAGAAGACTTGGGTGTCCCTTGGTTACCACGGATCCTTAAAAGAAAGAAATCAGTTGATGGTGCTGATCACTCATCACCGTCCAATCAAAGATCATACAGTTCAAGACACAGTTCTAAATCCCTAAAACGACAAAGAAGCCTCAATTTCCTCACATGGTCGCCCAAATGGAAGTATGACATAGGCATGATAACTGAAATACATTTAAATGACTGAAATAAAGAAGAATGCCATTTTGGAACAACATGAGACAGAGACAAAATGCTTGGCAGCAGCCAAATTTAAGAACATTGGATATAAGGATCAAAAACTCGCTGAATCAACTTGAAAAAACCTAAATTGAACTCCACCGAGTTTCTCTACTCTCAAAAAAATAAAAATAAAAACCCATTAGGAAGCCCAAAACCGTTCCTAAGAAGTTTTGGAACAGTTCTGGACCTTTCGTAATCGAGGCGTCGCCAAGGTTAGGAACAGTTCAGAACCGTTCCAAAAATTTCAAGCCGTTTCAACTTTCAAAACTGTTAGGAACGGCTCAAAATCATTCCAACAGAGACAATACAATTTAACAGGGAAATTGTCTCCCCACTTATACCCCTCTTATCGGCTTCACAAAGGATGGCTGAGATCTTATCCCCCAAATGGACTATGGATCTCAACCACTCACACCCGATTTTGGGAAATGCTTTGTAGAGGAGTGCCGAGGGCACATGCCGCCCACTATACACCTATAAAACAAAACAGAGAAGTCACTTATCCCCCCTCTTATCGGTTTCACAAAGGATATGACCGAGATCTTATCACCCCAAATGGATGGTGGATCTAAGCCACTCACACCCGATTTTGGCAAACGCTTTGTCAGAGAGTGCTGTGGGCACGGGCCACCTACTAGCATATGACAAACTTGACCCCTTTAGGTTTCATAAACTTTGTCCCCTTTTTTCAAAATGTCCAGGCAATATTCAGTAAAGTTTGAATGTAGTTGTGGGCGTATTGGTATTTTAACCATCTACAATTCATTAGAAAATTTTCAAAACTGCCATTTGGTTCGCTAAATTTCCAAAACCATTCATCCAAATCTTCAAAATTGCTCACTGGGTTGCCAAATTTTCTAAAATAATAGTCAACTTAGCCCATAAAAGTAAGTAGTGAACTTTTCATGAATTAATTCAAGTTTTCTATCCCACCCCAATTTCTGAAAGGTTTTATAAAGGCGTGTTTGATTTTCAAGTGGGAAAATTGCATTTTCCTTAGGAAAACACAACTGTCCATTGTTAGATAGCCATTTTAAATCTGTATAATTTTCCCTACGAAGCTATTTAATTAAATCTGGATAATTTTTTCTACTAAGCCTGGAATTCATTTCTCATCCAGATATGTGAGAATTCATTTCCACCTGAAAGTACACCTTTATTTTCTCACATGATTGAAATATGTGTTCTCAGTTGCAATCAATCAGCCATTTAAGGCATTTCCCAGATGTATTTTCCCGAAAAAAATTTGTGTAGTCAAATACTCCCTTACATTATAAAAGTGAGACAATAGTTACCAGCAATCTGTTAGAATAGGATAGACCTTCCAAGACTCCATTCCATTATTGGTGCTCAAAAGATCAATAAGGGCGTGTTTGATTGCCAAGTGGTAAAATTGCATTTTCCACAACTGTCCATTGTTATATACTAGTGGGTGCCCCGTGCCATCAGCACTCCTCGACAAAGAATTTGCCAATAAAATCAGGTGAGTGGCGGAGATCCACCGTCCATTTCGGGGAGGATTAGAGGAGGTATAAGTAGGGAGACAACCAATGTGTTTTGTTATATAGAATAGTAAATGGTCCATGCCCACGGCACTCTCCGACAAAAGCGTTTGTAAATCAAACGGTATAACGGACTGGGGCATTACCGTTTTTTCCATTACAACGGCTATTATAAAGAATTGTAACGCACAGAGGGAGAAATAGTAAAATAACATAAATAACAAAAAATAATGGTTTTGAAATTCAAATTTTGAATAAATTGAGGTCAAATGAGGTGGATTGAGTGGCTGAAATCTAACAATCCGCATTAGATAAATGGATTTGATCTCAACCACTCTTTATCTAACCGTCCACATTAGATGGATGGATAATATAAGAGAATACAACTAAGTTGTCTTGTTATATGCGTGGGTGGCCCGTGCCCGCGGTACTTTCCGACAAAATGTTTGTCAAAATCGGGTGGGAGTTAATCTCAGCCATCGATATGAAGCATAGTGGATCTCAGCCACTCATTATTGAAGCCATATAAGATAAGAGGGGTATAAGACAACCACTGTCACTTGTTATATAGATAGTGGGTGGCCAGTGCCCACAGCACTCTCCAACAAAGCGTTTGTCAAAATTGGGTGTGAATGGCTGAGATCCACCATCTATTTGGGGGATAAGATCTCAGCCCTTCTTTGTCTAAATAGATAAGAGGGGGAGACAACTTCCATGTTTTGTTATATAGATACATTTTAAATTTGTACGATTTTCCCTACCAAACCATTTAAATCTAGATAATTTTCCCTATTGAACTTGGAATTCATTTCCCATCAAATAGGTGAGAATTCATTTTCACCTAAAAGTACGCCTTTATTTGTTGTGTTATGTTGTTTTGGGGAGGACTTTTTCTTGAGGGCATTTATGTAATTCTCACATAGAGATACGGAAACCCTAATTTCATCTTGGGGTTATATATACCTCAGTTGGTGAGAGACGAATATCCTATTCTTGTACTGTGAGTGTTTCTTTTGCCTTGGAGCATACTGGAATCGGTGTGGACCTGTGACATACCTCAATCTAGAGGGAACCATGTAAATCTCTATGTTGTGGTTGTTTGCATCTTTGTTTTATTATTTATTTATTGTTCTTTCTTCCCAACATTATTTTCAAACATGATTGAAATATGTGTTCTCACTTGCAATCACTCAGCCATTTAAGGCATTTCTCATATGTATTTTCTTGGAAAAAATTTCTTAGCAATCAAACACGCCCTAATATTCTTATCATCACCTTCCACTATTAAGTTTGGGATATTTCACCAGAAATTCCTTATCACATACTGCTCCAGCAATCAAAGCATCGCCCCCTTACTGTCTCGAATTAAGAAATTGCTTCTTTGTAATCTTCTCTTTGCTACACAATCAAAATTCAATTTGCACCAATTGATGTCAAGCTTTCCTAAATGGCTTTCCTCCTACCTTCCTTCTTCTTGATGATCTCACTATTTTCTTATAAAGCCTGCAAACAACTCATTACTAGAGTTTAAGGCTTCTAAAATATTTTAAAGAAGTGTAGGTTTCTTTTCAAACATTAATTTGTTCCTGGTTTTCCACAACTTCCACATATAATAATTGAGCATGCACAAGTATGAACATTCCTTCTTCTTTTGACTTATATATTTATTTTTAACCAAGAACACACCCATCCAGTCTCAAGGACCCTTTGAGTGAATTGGAACTTCATAAAAGATGGTCAATGGTTTCTACTTCTTGATTATATTACACAAAAGGCATGTAGGTTCAACCCCAAGAATTATTTTCTTAATTTCAGCTCAAATTGGAACAATCCCCCATTCAAACATTTTCATATAAAATGCTTAAATCTCATACTAGTTGGCAGAGTCCACAAGTTCTTCCATACTTTCTTGCACAAAACTTGTTGATTTCTCACATCAATAGTATTATGAGTCAACATTTTATATGCAGATTTGATTATGAAGTTTCCATCCTTTGTTTGGGCCTGCCTGATTTTTACTATTTTATTTTGTTGGGATATGTGGATGTTGAGGATCATTTCAGGAATGTTTTTTGAAAATATATTGGATATGATCTCCACATTCCACTCATGGTTCTCCCTTAATAGATCACTAACCCAACTAATCTGACAAATTGGAGGGCTACCATATTTATTTTGAATCCTGGTAATTCTAGTAGCCAAGGATTAGTCCAAATACTTATTAGTTCTCTATTGCCCATAAAGCTTCATCAAGGTTTGAAATAACTCTCCATCCCAACTTACCCAAGAGGGCATCGTTCATTTTGTTGGGCTTCTCTAATGCCCAATCCTCCTATGTCTCTGGGTCAACAAAACTTTTCCAATTTTTAAAATGGAGCTTCTTTTTTTTTATCTTCCATGTGCCCCCCACCAAAAGCTACTCTGAAGATAATTAATTTTCTAGCAGATTTTCTTTTTTGGAATGGAAAAGCATGACATAATATATAGTTGGTATCGCAGCCAATATCGCTTGATGAAAGTAGTTCTCCCTGGTTGGGCCAACAATTTAGCCTTCCATCCATTTTAAGCGATTTTGGATTCATCGGAGCAAGAGCAGGCCTGAGGGTCATGCCATCATTAACTACTCTTAGATTTTAAAAATTCGCTTTTGGGTTGTATAGATGATGCCTTCAGTGGAAACAACATATGTGAATACTGGTTAATTGGAGGTCTCAGTTCATGAGGCCTACTATATATACCATGGTTGGCTAGGGAAACTGATGGCTCAAGCTCTGCTTCTTGTTATGAAGATGTACTGCTCCCTAAATTAACCTAGTTGAGGAAGATGTGATCACAATTACAAGATTGAAAAGAATTTCTTGTTCTCCAACTTAGTAATTTTTAATTCATCAGCTATCTTTCAAAAAACGAGTGAAATTTTGAAATGATAATGGCATTAAGAGTAGTTGCAAAATTGAATGCTTGATTAAGATTGGGCTAGGTCCTGAAATTGAGATTTCCAAACAGGCCTTCAAGATACCTGTTGAGAAGACTGAAAGGGTGCTTTATGAATATCACAACAATGCACATACATATGAAGAGGGATAGGCCACACAAATATCACAGAGAACTCCAAAAATCAAACCAATCATATGATTGTACAATTAATTCCATTTTCTGGACAATCATGCATATTTATTTCTGAGAACAAAAATGAATGGAAGTTATGATCATAAAAAGCATATGACTTTGTACCAAGAATTTCTAAACCTGCCCGTGTAGGGGGGTGTAGGTACGCCACTAATAGACTTTCCTTGAGGTCTACATACTGGCCACCTTTCAGATTTCTCGTTGATAGGAGACTGCCCAAATTTAAAAATGTTTGGTGGCTCAACCACCTGGTTTGATAGTATGAACTAATCTCATATTTCCTACCTTGATGTCCATGTATAAACCTCGCCCTCGCTTGTCGCTCCTGCCAGTATTCCAACCTTATATGGGTGAGCAGCAAAGCAGCATGGAACTGCAGACATATGTGTACTCTCTAAAGTCACCATTTTTCTGCCGATGGTGGAGATAACTTCCACTCCCCTTGCCATGTTACCAATAAAGAGATAAGAATCATCCCAACCCCATATAGCTCTGTACAAGCCAAATGAAAGCAAAAAATGTTAAAAATATCTATTCATAGTCCTGTACAGATTAAGCCAGACATCAGGTAATGATATTGTGGTAAGCAAAAGTGATTGATGCAATGCATGCCAATTTGTATTTCAATATGGTGGTGCCATTTTCCTAAGGATCATCAAAAGTGGGCACAAGTATATCATATTCTAGTCTTGAGGCACAAAGGATATTCTCCTCCTTTGAAGACAGGTCTTAAAATTGCAGCGAGAGTGGGAAATGATTTTGAAGTTTCTGAAGGAGCATGTAATAAAAGAAGTGCTTCATTTGTAGGCCTGCAGCTGATTGATTGACTTCCTTGCCTTGGATTGTTGATAAAAGGAGGTTTCAAGAGACACTCACATGCAGTAACAGAAAGATAAATTTACCACAGTGAAAATAAGGTGAACTATGAATTCATGATGCAGGAGCATTCATGCTACGATGAACCTGCGCTACACCGAATCAGACCTCCCAACAGAAGAGGTGGGCTTATGAGAGAAGAAACAAGATAATTAAAAGGAGACTCCAGGGAGCCAATTAAGTTTAGGATTATATATTTTCTTATTTAACTCTTATTTGGATAAGATATGATTAGAGAGTAGTTTATTTGTATTAGGATAGAATTAAATTACATTCATTGTATATAGACTTTATTTTGATTAGAGATTGAAATAGATTAAGTCAAGAGTTATCCATTAGTTTTAATTTTGTAGGAAAGTAGGTTACCAAAGCTAATAAATATAGGTTTATTTGATGTAAACAAAGAGTTGATTTGATTAATGGAATTTTGAGTCTAGAGTCAAGAATTGATAGTGTTCACTCCTTTGTTGAGCCTTCCTGTAAGGTTTTAGCCGACCGATGTGGACTTGTACAGATCAATTCGTTGTTCTACATCAGTTTTGGTATCAGAACAAGTTTGTTGTTCCTAGTATTGTTCTATTGTCATCGTCATCCATCAACCATCACCCTCATCCCACGTTGTTCATCGCTATCATCACTGCCTATCATCATCTTTTGTGCACCATTGACATGCCATCAACGTCCCTGCTGCTGACATAATGTCCATTACCACCAATCACCAACTTCAGACCCTTTTGCAATAGTCCATTCACGCTGTCATCACTGTACCTTAAACCCATCTTTAGCAAGTCTGAGTTTTATCCACTTCGTTGAGTGCTGTCTTAACCAACTACTGCAAATTTTTTTACACTCCTTGCTGATGCAATATTGACGGAGTTCAGTCATTATCGGCCCCAAATCACGGTAGCCACCACGAAACTATTTTGCCGCTGTTCGCCGTCTCCAAAGGCCAGGATTCGTCATCGTCACTTGTCATTTTCCGATAAGATCTGCCCATTGTTGATTACCATAACCAGATTTTCTCTTTTCTCCGGCCAACTGTGAGATTGTTATTGCTTGACCATGATTGCATTTCAATATTCAAGACGTTTAAGGTAAGTAGTGCTTACCCAAAGCCCACAATCTCAATCCATCATTTAAGTCCATAAGCCTCTTCCATCATAACCGACCTACTTGAGTCCAAACCCTGTCCTAAGACCAGTCCAAATCCAGCCCAAAAACCAGACCCAAGTTCAACCCATCAACCCAACCTGTTGGCCTGATCTAGCTGATCATTGATTTTGACTGTTGACCACTGACTTTGACTTTGATTGTTGGCTTTAAAAATGGAATTTACCATAAGATGCAAATTTGGAGAAAAGGTTGTTATACTTGAGATTAATCCCGGCAGCATTGAAAATTGTATTCCTGAACATGCGGATAAGAAGTTAATTGAATCAACAGTCACATTAGCAAGTCTATCTGGAGAAATCGTTGTGTGCTTCAAATTTGGACCAACACACTAGGAAAGTGTACGCTGTGTGGTTACCCCTAGGAAGCAATGCCACATTTTTTAGGGTAAGCAATTCTTTGAAGAAAGATGTGTCATATATGATCCTAGAGTGCATGCCTATATTTTTCGAGAGGATGGATGTAAAATTCATCTAAATAGACCTCTTGTTAAAAAGCCAGCTGAAAATGAAGATAAAAAGCATATCAAAGAAGGAAAATCCGTTTAACTGCAGGCAAGCCCCAACAAGAAGGCAGGTTTGGAACATCTTCCAGTTGTTATGAACGAACCCAACTGTAGCAACTCCGTCTCATTTAAACATCAGAACATGCATCAAATAATGAAAGGAAAGGTGGAATAGAACCATCGACTTCAATGATCGTGCCCTGTACCATAACTGTCGAATTTCAAGAACAGAGGTACAATTCTGAGAAGGCAAAACCAGAACTGCCTAAACTAGAGTCAAGTTCTTTCAAATTCGGAGGGTTTGATGTAGGAGCATCCATGCTACGATACACCCAAGCTACGCCAAATCACACCTCTTAACAGAAGAAGTGGGCCAACAAGAGAAGAAAGAAGGAGAGTGCTAAAAGGAGACTTCAGGGAGCCAATTAATTTAAGGAGTAAATATTCTTATCTAATTCTTAGTTAAATAAGGTAAGGTTAGAGTGTAGTTTAATTGTAGGAGGACAGAATTAAATTACATCCATTCTATTTAGGCTTATTTTGACTAGACATTAAAATAAATTAAGTTAGAGTAATCTATTAGAGTTTATGTTATTATAGGAAACAAGTTGGCAAAGTCTATAAATATAGGTTTATTTGACTTAAACAGAGAGTTGATTTCGTTCATGGAATTTTGAGTTTAAAGTTGAGAGTATTCTCTCTTTTATTGAGCTTTTGTGTAGGGTTTTAGCCAACCAACGTGGATTCGTCGAGAATTGTGAAGATCTATTCTTTGTTCTGCATCAATTTACCCTCCCAAAAACACATACTCATGAATACAACTCTATTTGATTTAGAAAAACATAAACTTCTCCATTATAGTGAATACACCTTTGAAAGATACGTAATTACCATAGTTTTCTATTAAAAATGACAACTTTAACCCACCATTTTGCATTTTTGAACTTTTCTACGAGTAAAAGAGAAATCTAAGGCACAAGTCTTATGGACCATAACATACATAAAAGGTACTACCAATACACTAAGGACACATGAAGAGGGCTGGACCAACAATTGATGGGTCTAACCTTTGAGATTTTGTGGGCCTTAACTTGACCTGTTATAATCATCTGATTTATAGATTTGTTTTTGGATATTTCACTAATTTGTCCAATCAAATCAATACAATGGAATTGAACTAAATCATTCAATTGGATAAAATTTTGGCCCATGAGATCTTGTAAGTTAGACCAATTGCTGGATCCCGACCCTCTACATGTGAGTCAAGTGTATGGGTTATTTTATGGGCCAAGAAAAAAATTATTTTATTGAACTTTTAACATTTGCATATTTTATGAGGAATGTACCGTATTTCTGCCATATGCTGAATTGCTATGTTCGGAAGGGTATATCGACTTTCCCGAAATATCTCCAATATGTGTGGCATAATCCAAGTCAATAACAACTAATCCATCTGTATGCTGGATTGAGTACGGGTGCTATGCAATGAAGAATAATTATAGAAACAAGGATAGGAAATGGAACTATCGCCATCGCCATCGCCATCAGATATTGGCTACAAAGAATGAGTAAGAATTAGCTCTTAGCCTCTTACGTATTAGGCAGCTCGACGCTTTGAACAATCAAGGTTGAATGAACAAAAGTTTATCAGTAGTGTAAAGAATGTACAGGAACAAGAAGAAGATTTAGTAGAAAAGCGAAATGGAAGAGAGAAGAAGCCACAAGGTTAATAGAGAATACATTCCACAGAATGGTTTTATGATTGTGCAAAAAATAAATTGATACGTGAGGTTCAATTTTGCTATAAGTATGCACATATAATATTCTTGAGATGATGCACAGGTAAATGTGAAACAAAATCCATTAGATTCACTGAAATACGCTAAGCTATGTCATCCAGGTACGACAAGGGAACACTAGGAGAAGAGATGGGAAAACATGTGGAAATGAACTAAAACATATGCACGTTTTAAAAGCTTTTGAGCGTTAGAGACATTAAATGTCATTTCTTTAGTGCAACCTCTTTTCTAGGAAAGGAGGTGGTCGAAAGCCATAAGCCATGAAAGGATAGCATGAAAGCGACACTTACAAATCTTTTACAGTGTTAATGAAGATATGAAACAAATCTTGGTTACCATCTTAGATATAAAGGAGGAAATATTTGACAAATTTGTAAAAGGGCCTCTTTGACGTCACATTAGAAGCGGGTATCAAGTAGAGAAGACCCTTATATCAAATTTTATTATAGAACATCAGGCATCTCGTTCCACAAGAGAATTATTAACATTTGATCCTCGTCAAAAGTCATACCTGAAGGAGGAAATCCATCTCCTAGTCGGATGGGAAATCATAGATGTGTCCATGAAATCAATTCCGCTCAGTACTCCAACTTTGTCATTAACACTACATCAAGATATTGAAATGAAAACATAAGTAACCCAACATTTAGATGTAAATTTTGAATTCACTACTTGGCTCTTTACTTTCAGGGTTCAAGTGTTTCATATTGTCAAATGCATAACTAGGCTTGTTTTATATTAGTCACTACATAATGAGATGTGTTCACTTTTTTTTTTTTTTTTCGGAATTACTGTTTGATATGAGTGTTAAAATGATCCGGCACTACTGCATGAAAGAGGCATACAGACGCATCCTCGGTGAACAACATGTAATTGAAAGAAATACCAAAATGTAAAGTTTAAAATGCTTCTCCCATTTTCGAGTATTTAAACGTGTAAAGTGGGAGCCGGTGAAATCAAGTCCGCACACCAAATCACGTGGTGGCGCTGGAACAGAATCACCGGAATCAACCGACTCTACCAAAGGCTGAAGTGAATACTCTCTGGATCAACTACTGGAAGATATGAATATAGGCATAGGTGGCATAGCCATTTAAAGTCTCTTAAGAGCATCTCCAACAGATTGGCATCATCATCGCCAAGTGAAGGTTTTGGCGAGAAACCCCCAAAACTGTTCTCCAACAGCATCGCTAATCCCCTCGCCATTTTAAAGGGCTAGCCAAAACCACTCTTGACCACGCCAATGTTGGCGAGGTTTCTTCTTCGCCATATCTCCTCACCAATTAACACTTTACCATTTTACCCTTTCTCTCGATGCTGTTTTTCGGAGCTTTTCTCTATAATCTGGCGAGTTCCTTCCCTGCAAATCGACCCACAAGCGTTTCCAAACAGATCTTCTTCGAGACTGTAGCATCTGCAGTTAATGGAGGACCCTCAAAGAGCAACTCAGAGTTGCCGTTATGTCGCTGTTAATGGAGGACCTTGAAGAGCAACTCAGGTCTGGCTTGGCACATTCGACATGCAGAAGAAGCCGTTCTGGCCGACGATAATGCCGCGATTGATTTCCATGGGTTCCGGTCGAAGCTCAATTTCTCGTTCCTTGACCAGCCATAGAATCAAATTTCTCAATTCGGACAACAATTACAACAGCAACAAGAAATAAAACCCTGTGGTTGTTTGAACATCGCCGACTTCAGTACACGTACATCAAATTAAATCCCCATTTCCTTCCAAACTTTTTTTTTTCTTTTGCTTGTGATATCTGAGTTTTCTGGTTTCTATTATTGATTTTTGACCGACTAAGTTTGGTTGCTGCCTCAAATCCCAAACCCTAGTAATTGGGATTTGGTAGCCTTCGGGAATCAAAAGGTAAATGATTTGAAGGCGAAGAGAGGAGGGGCGAAGATGGTGAGATCAAACTGGGTTCGATGAAAGAGCATGAGAAGTTTAGCAGTGGAGAAGACAGGGATGAAGGGTAGGGGTATTTTGGTATTTTAGTTGATTATTTTAGCTATTTTAAATAGACTGATGGAGATAACACAAAGCTCTCCATCAGTAAATGAGGGTGATTATTAGCTAAATATGGGAATAGCTATAGATAGCTGTTGGAGATGCCCTAAATATTTAGTGATTGCTTCTACAAATTTTAACTACTTTTTAGCATAAACTCGAAAATTGAGTAATTGACTGAGTTTTCATTAAACTCAGACTGGACTTCCATCCTTAGTCAAGTTTTGAGTTTTAAAATATGTTCATTTCAATCACAAGCTAAACAACAGAAGCACCAAAATCACTTATTTCATCCTTGATAGAGAAACAAAGACAAGTCTTATGTGAAGCTTCAATCAATAAATCTCAAAATATTAATAAAAGAGACAGGTCATGTAATTCCCCAGCCAGGCTTGGGCTGAATAGCAGAGCAAGTACAAGTCATAAATCAAATATAGATGTTTTAAGATCTAATACCACAAACCTTGTCGTAGCAAGGCTTTTTCCACTGGGTGAAAAGTATGCAGAATGAACAGCCGTTTTATGGTCAACCGTCTTCAAGGTTTTAGGCCTATCTGCATCCATACTTCTCAAATCCCATATGCAGGCAGTCCCATCTATGGAACTTGTAGCCATGAAGTTTGTGTTTTCTGGGCTGAAATCTATGGTGTTGATTCCTTCGTCATGCAATTTCCATGAGCTTGAGGATTTTCCTGCACGATCATCCCAAACATTTAACCCACCACGAGCCTCACCAAAATATAAGGACTTTACATCATGTGGCCGTTGAGAAAGAGAGAAAATAGCATTATCACTGGAATAAATCAGATCAAATAACTCCTTTTCAACATCCATCAAACAAATGAATCCATCATAACAGCTGGTGAAAACCTGCATATGATATTTGAACAAACACTCACTTTACTTCCAATAAAGTTGACAAACTCCACACTTACAATCTTACTAAATTGTATACAGAAGCAGGAAGTCCATTACCAATCTAAAGCATATAACAAAAGTAACAACAGTTCTAAGAATTCAAAGCACTTGTGGCCGTACCTTCGATAAGGAAAACGGTTGAATTGATATCCCCGAAATGTGAACCGTGTGAGGGTGGTAGAGATAAATCCCATCTTCTTCTTCTTCCCCCTCCTTGCAATTGAAATCCCAAAACGCAATGACCCCAAAATTGTTCCCAGCAACAATTATTGTCCGATCCGTAGAAGGAAGAAACTTCACATCCATTATCCTTCCAGGCATGACCCGTGCAATGTTCTCTGGTTTCAAGATTAACGAGCCCAAATCAAGAGAACCCCCATCTCCGTCCAATTCACTCTTAATTGAGCAACTCAGCGGGGCGTTTTCTGACATACCTTTGATTGTATGTGCAATGTTCTCTGGTTTCAAGATCAAGGATCCCAAATCAAGAGAACCCCCATCTCCGTCCAATTCGCTCTTAATTGAGCAACTCAGCGGGGCGTTTTCTGACATACCCTTGATTGTATCGATAAAGTGCCGGTCAGAGAACCTATTGCAATACAGATATCGCATACTGAGAGGACCCAATGTTCTGTACAAATCTATCATACTGAGAGTGAGAGGAGCCAATTTTCTGCGAGAAGGTTGTGGAGTATAGGGTTTGCGGGCTTTAACCGGAAACCGAATGCCCTTCGCGGTGGAGGAATCAGGCGGCACTCCTCGGGCACGAAGGGAGCGTCGTATTACAATTGGGGTTTGTGATTTGGGCTTCTTTTCTGGGGTGGCTTTGTAACCTTTGTTTTCGATTCTGAGATTAGAAGAAGATCAGGAAATGAGAGAAGATGAGAAGAGAAATTACAGGTGAAAAAAATAACGTAGAGAGAGAGAGAGAGAGAGAGAGAGAGAGAGGACCTGTGACGCTTAGTTGCAAAGGAGAGTTCGTTAGCTTTGGCATGGAGATTCAAAGAAGCCATCTTCTCGCCATTGCGCTTTATGTATTCGAGTCTCCTTCGCTCGTACTCGGTTAGGGGTTGAGACGCCATGAGAGCGAGCTCGCCAACAGAGAGAGACTTCTGCTCTGCTCCTTGTACCTGGTTTTGTGAATTTACATATCAAAGGTATGCGTAACGGGCATTTCGATGTGTTACAACTAAATTAAAGCGGGAAATGAGGGTGGCGGGAGAAAACGTTTAGGGCGTGTTTGATTGCACAGAACGTTTTCTTGGAAAAAATATCTTTCATAGAAATTTTGGTAGAAAAAAACATCTCATTGGGCTTTTTTATTGCACCCCAGAAAATATGCTGAGAAAATATTCAATTTCCAAAATGTGAAAAAACTAAGGGTGGATTTTCATGGAAACCAATTCTCACCTGAGTGGAATGGAAATGATTTCCATGCTTGAATGGGAAAATCTCGTTTTATGGGAAAATTTTTTCCATTTTCCTCATTAAATATAAATTTTCCACGGAAAAATTGGTAATCAAACACGTCTTAGGGAAACAAACTCTGATTCTCGGATGTAGGGCTGTCAATGGATCGGGTTCCGGTCGGACGGTGCCAATCCGGTACCGATCCAATAAGAAAATTAGACTGACCCGTCCAATAAGACCGGATCACCACCCAATCCAATAAAAAGAGTACTGAAATTGCGATCCAATCCACTAAATCAGAATGATTATACTCTCAATCCTTGTTAGCAATTCGGAATACGGCAAAAAGTCGATACGGAAAAAATTGAGTTTTATTCAATTATGGGTTTAAAAAATCCGGTCAAATATTCTGTCAATAATTCACTAAATGGCAAATATGAGACATACGGTTTATACATGTTTTATACGTTCTACTTTAGCTATAGCTACATTTTGAAAGAGAATCAATATAATTAATAATATAGCTACCATAGTCCAATGTAATATATTTGCCAAAAATTATCTTTAGCTAAATAAAACATAAGTACGTGTGGTTCAAGCACTTTTTATTTTTCTACTTTAATCCCACATCAGAGAAATAAGTGATAGTTAAGGGAGTTTAAGTTGTATAAATAGGACTAGAATATAAGGGGGGAAATATACTTACCTTCACGGGGTCAATGGGTGATCAAAAAGGCCATGGCCTACGTGAACGGCATCCATTACACTTAGGAGGGGCGATCACTTAAGATCTACCCAAGTGGAGTAACTGAGGGACAGAGAAAAACAACACCCTTAAACGTTGTGTTTCTGGGAATAAACAATGGATCTGGTCTGTTGTTTTTCTAGGAAGAAACAACGGGTTTGGTCCGACGTTTTTTTTTAATGAATTTTTCAAAAAATCGTAAAAACGCATTCAATTCGTTTGAGCTTGAAAAAATACTAAAATTTCTGAATTATTCAAATATTCGGTCGAATAAAACTTCTTGAAAAAATGTAAAATTCATGAATTAATCGGATGATTGCTAACAAGGCTCTCAATTGGTGAATTGTATATACCTATTATATTAATATAATTCTTTGTTGGGTTTGCCTCAAGTAGGTCTTCTCGATCTACTAGGCTTTTGTATTTGCTTCAATTTTTGGCCTTGGGCCCTTAATAAAGTCTACAATTATCAAAAAATATATTAAAATAGGGTACTTTTGCAACACCCTTGAAAATTGAATGTATATAATAATACGTCATACTTCAAACTTTAGGAAGATTACCCCCTTGACCTAGTTTAACGGTGGTTGACTAGAGTTAAAGCGGACTTGAATCACGCGTTGTTAGAGTTGATTTTGCAATATTTTGGTTATTTCATAGGTGCATTAAATGCGCATGATGCATGCCACGTTTTAACGTTAGTCAAATGATATGGTTAAAAGGTCGGGGGGGGGGGGGGGGGGGGGGGGGGGGGGGGGGGGGGGGGGATTACTTTTAAATTTCAGGCGATGAGACAAAATACCCTAAAAATACATATATAGGGTAAAAAAAATTTTGTAGTTTTTTTTGTAATTAGTGGTAGTATTTTATTACAAGAAACGGGATAAGCAAAACACAAAGTATGAGTGTAGTTAAATATTATAAGTGAAACTTCCCAAATAATTAACGGATTCACTTTTTATTATCGAAACGCCAGTACCTTTTCAAATTTTCCAAATAGTTAACTTGGGCTAGTTTTTTGGATAATTTTATCCATGCCGCCAAAATTTGCCTTTTCATGTTAGTACATCAAATCAAACAACTTTTCTACGACAAGCTCAAATCATGTTATATCTATTCTCTTCTAAGAAAGTTTTTCCTTTAAGCTTTTTTCTCCATATTTTTCCTCTGCAACTCCACATCTTCTTCTCTAACATTTTTTCTTTCTTTCTCTTATTTTTTATTTTCTTCGTATTCTTTATCTTCGTTGAATCTTCCTAGTTCTCATGCCACGGAGATTGTAATATACTAAGAAGTCATTCCTTAAGGTAACTAGAAACTCACTCCATCTTTCTTCTTCTGCAAATCCACTTCTTCTTCTTCGATATTTTTCTTTTCTTTCTTTTTTATTTTTGTCGTCTTCATCTTTGCTAAAGCTTCCCATTTCTCATACGCAGAGATCTTAATATGGTAAGAAGTCATTATTTAAGGTAGGAACTCACTCTATCCATCTTCTTCTGTAAATCCACTTCTTCTTCTTCAACATTATTCCATTATCTTTTTTATTTTCTTTTATTCGTCTTCTTTGTCTTCACTGAAACTTTCCATTTCTCATATTTAATGTTTTGTATTTTTTGCAATAATCTCACAGGTTTTACTCTTAAGTTCATCTTAAATGTTGTGTTAATGTAGAGTGTAGATGGATTAAGTTCATATGATTATAAACACCTATTTAGAGTTAAAAATAGTTTTAAACTTATTTGTCATCTATTTTGTACACTCTTGTCTGTTTTGATATTCTTGTCATTTATTTTGTGTACTCTCGATCTATTTTGTACACTCTTGTCATCTATTTTGACACTCTTTCATTTGTTTTATGCATTATTGTCATCTATTTTCCAGTACCTTTTTTTTTTGTAAAAGCTTGTAATTTACTTTATAGATGCATCTCATGGTGAATGCTCTCTACATTTTCATACATGCATCTCATTGTTATTTCTACATTATTTTAGTACATGACTTTATCAACTTTATGAATTTGATTTTATCTGCTACTACATATTTTCCTTTATGTTTTGTAGATTTGAACTTATCGTTATCTTCCAATCTTGTTTAGACTCGTTAAATGCTTTTACTTCATTTCTAGTGATATTTGACTTGATCATGAATTTATTGACTATTTAACTCCTGACATGTTATTAAAAGTTAGGTTTACTTTTTGAGCTATATTTTTTTCTTCAAAAGCTCACTCTTTACAACAACTTGTAGAGAAACTTTCGAGAATATCTTTAAAATGGCTGTGGAACGAAATCCAATTATAGTGGAGTGTATTATAGTTATCTTATTTAGTTGAATGCGTAGTTTATTTCTTTGTGTATATATATATATCATTGAATCTATATAATAAGGGAGCTCAGTTATCTTCACCTCTTATAGCTAGGCTTCAATAAAGAAGGGCCGAGATCTTATCCCCTAACTGGACGGTGGGTCTCAGCCACTCAGCCCCGATTTTGGCAAATGCTTTGTCATGGAGCTAGTGTCGTGGGCACGGGCCACCCACTAGTCTTAAACATATCTATACTATATAATTTTATGATAACATTTAAGAAATCTTATTAGTAATTTATATCTTGTCATAACATATATAATTCTTGAGGTTCAAATACAATAACTTAGGCATAGATGTATGTTGAGTAGGTTAGCACTTTCGCAATCTTGTGAAAAAAAGGGAATTTTTGACATTACCCCCCATGTTATTTTGAAAATTTGACATACCCCCCACAATTTGAAAAAGCTGACATACCCCCCTATGACTCGGTCCACTATCATTTGACCAATGTTGACCCGAGTTGACTACCAAATTTTGTATTAAATGACAGAAACGCCCTTGTCTTCACCTTTGGAACAAGGGTTTGGGCTAAAACCTAAACCCTAAATCGAACGGATATGGACGACGACCATCCAAGAGACTCCAATGAGTTGGCCGACCATCACTGGCAACCAACCCACTGGAGTCTCATGGCCGGCCAACCACTACTTCGGCAACAATTTAAAACTCAAGATTTTGAAAAAAATAAAAATAAAGCATACAATATATTTCTAAAAATTTTATTAATAAAAATAGAAAACAAGAATAAGAGCAATTTAGATTTTAAGCTTTTGATACATGGATTTTGGAAAGATGGGTTCTCTCAATTTTAAAAAGAAATTGCATTCCCTCGTGAGTTTTATCTATTTTTATGGTTTTTTATTTTCAATATTTGCTTAATTCATAAAAGAAAAATCTCAAGTTTACCAACAATAGTTTTTATTTTTATTTTTAATCTCCTCTTCTCATGTTTGATTTGGGGTTTGGGTTTTGGCCCAAACCCAAACCCTTGTTCTAAGGTTGAAGACAAGGGCACATTTGTCCATTAATACAAAATTTGGTAGTCAACTCGGGTCAACACTAATCAAATGATAGTGGACCGAGATGGGGGTATGTCAAATTTTAAACATAAGATGGGGGTTATGTAAAAAATTCCCAAAAAAAATTATTCTAAAATTTCATAATAACGTAGGTTAGATGTGAGAGCAAGAATGTATTCACCTTGAATTCAAGCATTGGATACAGGACACGACGCACACCTCAGGATTCACAAAATTAGAATTTGGGGCGTAACAGTATCTAAGTGAAAATATTTAACTATTTGACGTAGATGGTGTGGAAGCTTTTTTTCACCACATGATCCTTAAGATACTCTGCTGACTCAGCATCGATAAGACAGGGGGCACCTGTAAAACGCTTAAGTTAGAGAACTAGAAGAAGTAGTTTGCAAATATAGTTGATGAATTGAATTTTGATAATCCATACCCTTGCCAAATGACCTATAGTTATAGGTTTTGAGAGAAATCCACTTTTAGAAGGACTAGGACTTCAATGGAGACTTTATATTTGTTGGATTAGATTCTAGGAAAGCCTATATTCCCGATGCCAAAGGTTGGAATGAGTTAATTATATATGTACCGAGAGACTTTTAATTTTGCTTGTGATTTAATTTATTAGGAAAGTCTCCTTTTTCATTCCCTCTGAAGGGAGTCAGACATTGGAGGAGTTGGGTTCTCTTCGAACTACTTTTGCTTATTGACCTTAGCCAATTATTAGAAGGTTGTCTTTTGCTCGTACGCACTATTGAGCTGACTCAATGAGATTCCTGCTATGTTGGCATGACCGCAGCAGGCATGACATCTTGTGGAAAAAAAAAAGAATGAAATATGTTGATTGGGTTCCCTTATTATTTAAGATTGGCCCAGGTGACACATGTATGACTAGGATTAAGTGATCATAATATACGACGTCTACAAATGATTACTAATAGTTCAATATGTGCGACTTGAGAAAGATGTGAGTATCGATAGATAAATGATTGCCAACACATATTTTTTCACAATCAATATAAATAAGTGTAGAAATGGGCATAATTCTCATCTGACATCCAATTCAATGGATGATAAAGAATTTTTGTCTACAATTGTAGGGTGTTCTTCGTATTTTTTTGTTTGTTTGTTTTTTTTATTTTTTTGAAGTTAGAATTCTAGATATAGCATTTATGGGTTCAATCTATTGTGATTGAGCCTTGAATTCAGAATTCATTTTCATCTCCATTTATCAAACTATATTTATTATTTCTATACTCCTTCCAACGGATCGAGTTTAGGGTTGTCAATGGATAGTCGAAAATTCGGATAAGTTAAGAATATTTATGGGACATCGAATTGGATTCAGATATCATATATTTTTTCGCATTTGGATTTGGACGTGCTTAAATTCGATATATCCCAATAGTATCAGTTGACGGTCCTAATTGAATTACATGCTAGAGTACTGTAGCACTACGAATACTGCATAAACTCACCAACCTCGATCTGTTATTGCTACTAGAAAGGATGAGAATCTGACACTTCCATAAACACTTTCACATAAGAAATTCAAAATTGCAGGAAAAAAAATGACAAAAATCTTCCGTATATTCAATTCACAAAACAAGTGATGAAGATGAATATAAGAGTTTTAAGGACTAATTAAGAAGATAAAAGGGCATCACCTGATCACCATAATCAAAAAAAAAAAAGAAAAAAAGAAAAAAAAAAAAGAAATTAATAGTTCATAGTAAGATAGCCCGGCCCCCATTTAAGATGGTCCGTCCAACCTTTCCAACCCCTTGGTTCCCGTCCACTCCACCCACCATCGGATCCAAGAAAGATAAAATCAAGAAAAAATAAGGAAATAGAAAATGAACAACAAAAAATTGATCCCTTTCCTTTCTCCCTTCTCCTCCAACTTCCTTGCCTACTCTCCTTATATCCACATCTCCCTTCTTGCCCTCTTATACCGTATAGTGCTGTTGGATGGTATCTATATCCAGCCCCTTTAGCTTCACCACCGACTCCACGTGCCCCTTCAGTGTATGAAGCTCCCGCAGCCTGAAAAAAGAAATGAAAACATAAATTACAAATGATTAACTTAGTGATATATCTATAATGGACGTACATAACGGTCGTTATGAGAACTGTTATAGTGGACATAACGGTCGTTATGCTGTTATAAGTTGTAAGAGTCTCCTTTAAAGCTTGACTAGTAGTACCTTGCGACCTCAGCACGCCTCTTGGCTTGCTCTGCGATCGCAGACAGCTCTCTGTAGCTACTCTGATCATCGAAGAGCGACGGCTGGGGGGCCTGGAGACCATGTAGAGTACGTTGAGCCAATGCCCACTGCGCCTCCCTCTCTCCTCTTCCGTAATCCTTCTTCGACGTGAAAGCAGTCTGAAATAATAGGAATATTAAAGAAATAAATCATTAATTACATAAATAAATAGAGAGAATGATCAAAATACGTACCCTCGGGTAGTGAAGTTAATTGCGTACGTACCTTGTTTTGAAGTAAATTATCCCAAGCCTTGCCACTCAAGGCGTATCGGATAATGAACTTGAGAACATCAAGAGGGAAGTAGAAGACAATGCTGTACATCCAAATCACTCCTGCCCAGCCCCACCCCATGCCTTGGATCCTCGCAAATTCCCACTTAGCGTACACCGCAATGAGTGTAGCAAACTTAATTCACCAAGGATAAATCAGATTAGTGAATTGCCGTACTAATGTGCGCATCATGAATAATCCAGAAATATATTCGGAAAAATTCTCGTCCAAACATTCAAATAGGACGTTGTTTGGTTCCTTTTTTGAATAATTTGTACGGTTTGTGAATAATTCGCGAATTTACTAACTATAATTTAAACACATCTACATGTACTCACCAGCTGAGCAAGGATGAACGCTACAAGGAGCAAGAGACCAGGGCGTTCTACGAAGGACCAGCCCCGGGACCGGGTGACAAAAATAAGAGCTTGGCTCACTATACTGACTTGGAGGTAGAGAGCCGCAGTGAGCTCGCCGCTGTTGTTCCTAATCGATCTTACCCCAAAGTGATCCTGCGTCCATTAATATTTGTAGTAGTGTTAGAACTATATCATGTTTAAATTAATTGATTGAAATCTCTTACCGAGAAAAAGTCCGTATCATGGGCAGCCCAGAAGAAGACGACAGTCATGATGGCAAGGTAGGTGCCTAAGACAATGCCGGTGGCGAAGATTTCCTTCAGTTTCCACGAATCGGGCATAGGGGACGGCTTCACCCTGTCCTTAGAAATGGTCATGATGGTTCCATCGTTGAGGATGGCAATGATAAGGACCATGAAGGGGGAGAAGTCGAACTTCCAGATAAGAGCGATAAGCATGAAACCCAGGACAATTCGAATGGTGATCGACACCGCATAGATGGTGTAGTTCTTCATTCTCTGAAAAATCGCCCTGCTTGTCAACACGGCGCTTATGATCACGCTCAATCCTGGCTCCGTCAACACTATGTCTGATGCACCCCGAGCTGCATCAGTTGCGTCCGCCACAGCAATACCAATGTCGGCCTTCTTTAGTGCAGGTGCGTCGTTCACACCGTCTCCTGTCATGCCGCATATGTGCTTCCTCGCCTGGAGCTTCTTCACTATCTCGTACTTGTGCTCTGGAAGCCCAACCCATTAAAGCTTTTAATTTTAATCGCTAAAATACATTAATATAATAAGAGTTCAGTAATTCAATTATACCAGGGAAGACACCGGCGAAGCCGTCGGCTTTCTCGATGAGCTCATCGACGGGGATGGACGATATGGATTCATCCATGCTCTGGCCGAGGAGGGAGGAGGAGGGGTACATGTTGGTGCCCATACCAAGACGACGACCGGTCTCCTTGCCAATGGCTAGCTGATCACCGGTTATCATCTTAACGTTAACGCCGAGGTTGAGGGCACGGCGAATGGTCTCCGCACTATCATGTCTTGGAGGATCGAAGAGAGGCAAGAGACCCACGAATTGCCACGGCCCTCCCGCGCTTTCCTTGCTCTTCTCCGGAACTGTCTGTCGGGCAACACCCAGAGAACGAAGACCCCGCTCGGCAAACTTGTCGATGATGGCGTGGACTTTGTTCTTGTCACCGGCCGAAAGGTGGCAAAGATCAATGATCTGATACAGAAGTTATTAGTCAGATGCAAGAATGTATGAAGACGTGGTTACATCCATGCAGTAGGCTTGAAAAAGTGGTTACAACGGATCATTTTAAAACCTTGGTATACACTCTAGGAGCTCACTGACACATGAATGATTGGACCACCCATTGATGGACCCACACACCAAAAATTAGCCTAAGGGGTGATCTCTAGCAGTGGCTAGAGATCACCAATCAGATCCAGTTTTGTTCGAACGAGTGTAGTACGTACCATGTGTTGCGTTTTCAAGCGCGTTGAGTACAAAAAAAAATCAGCATAATTTGATGCGTTTGGAAAATTTAGATTCTATTTGGTTGCCCTGAATAAGTTTTCTATAAATGATTTTTGCATATACAATTATAAATGTGTAAAACTTAAAATACTTTCTTGACATACAAATCCTTTTTCTTTTGGTTGATCAGAGTATTAGTAGCTCCTACAGACTAAATTTTTTCTTTGTGTTTTTTGTTGATGATAATTACTTGCTCAGGGGCGCCCTTGCTGGCTCGGTGCCAAGTGCCGTCGGAGTCGATGTAGGTGATGGCAGTACGCTTCTCCACGGGGTTGAAGGGCAGGAAATGCACCTCACTGATCCCTGCTCGGGCCTGGAATGAATAAAGAGAACATGGTGATCAGGGGCACAATTAAAAATTAAAAGTGCTCATAAAAAAAATAAAAAATAAAAAAATAAAAGTCTCTGTACCTCCTTGGGGTCACCCAACATGCCAACAATCGAAGCGTCGATAGCGTCTTGGTTCTCAACCCTGGAAGCCCTGGCAGCGATCAAAATCACGGTGTCCTTGTCCATATCCTTGACGAATACCTGTACAATTAAATTAACAATTACACCCATAATCAGCATTTTTAAGCCGTTGATCAACTGTTTAATTTAATCACCCACCTCGATCATGGTCTTATCAACGGTGAGCTTATTGAGGGTCAAGGTCCCAGTCTTGTCACTGCAGAGGACGTCCATCCCAGCCATTTCTTCAATGGCGGTCATACGCTTGGTGATGGCACCTTGCTCCGATAACCGGTGGGACCCAATAGCCATGGTCACAGACAAAACCGTGGGCATGGCGATGGGAATCCCTCCGATGAGAAGCACCAGCAGATTATCAATCCCATCTCTGTACTTGCGGTTCTGGATAGGGTACATCACGATAATCTCCACTACCATCCCCAACGCGATCGAGCATATACAGAAGTTACCAATGGCCGTCAACACCTGAAAAACAATAACCCCAGCAAACCATTAACATCACCACCTGGCGCACCTTAGCAGGTTAAGTTAGATAATGTTTACCTTTTGGAAGTGACCGACTTGGTTGGTACTGTCGACGAGGTGAGCGGCCTTGCCGAAGAAGGTGTGGACCCCAGTGGCTATAACGACTGCCTCGAGCTCACCTTGCTTGCAGGTAGACCCGGAAAAGACCTCGTCACCTGGATGCTTCGTGACGGGTAGGGACTCCCCAGTGAGGGCCGATTGATCGATCTTAAGTGGGTCACCCTGCAGCAGCCGAGCATCTGCTGGGACAATGTCTCCCAATTTGATGCTTATCACGTCTCCTGGTACCAGGATCGCTGCCTCCTGCTCGCTCCATCTTCCGTCTCTAAGCACCTTCATGTCATCCACATACACACATAGCTCACGTTATAACATTTCCGTAACATTTCTCTAATGGCAGCTCTAATGCACCATGGATGCCAGTACTAATAAATAAATAATTGTATACCTTGGTCTTGGGAGCAAGACCTGCCATTAGAGCTGCAGCTGCGTTTCCTGCGTTGTTTTCTTCGATGAAGCTTATGGTGGAGTTGATGATAAGCAACACCACGATACCAACGAAATCTTGCCAATCGGGAGGTTTGCCCTGTTATTAATTAAGGAAGAAATTAGAACAGAATAAATCAGAGAGAGAGAGAAAGAGAGAGAGAGAGAGAGAGAGAGAGAGAGAGAGAGAGAGAGTACCCCTCCATTTGCCAAACCAATGGCCATCAAAGCAGCGATTTCCATGACCCATGATAGAGGATTCCACATAAAACCCAAGAACTTGAGAAATTTGCTCTCCTGTTTTTAAAAAAATATTATTTTTAATTTTGCATAATTTGTTTTAAAAGAAAGACATTAAAAAAAGAATTGAAAAATCAAATAAATTGAAAATTACCTTTTTCTCCTCTAACTTGTTGGGGCCGAAAATCTGGAGCCTCTGTTCCCCCTCCTCAGTTGTCAAACCCGCTTTTGTACATTTCAGCTGCTCGAATACTTCATCCACCGGGATCCGCTCCTACATATTATATATTTATTATTAACGATTTATTCACCTTATCCAAAGGACCAAATCTGAGTGTGACTCTTAGCAAAAACGACAAACAGAATAGAGAATGAACAATTTGGAAAGTTGAGAAAATGTTATAACAGCCTGCTTATAACAGCCGTCATAATGGCGCTATAAGGGTCGTACACCAAACCCCATACGTTATTTGCTAAAAAAATGCAAAAACATGTCATAAAGGACTGATTTGATCTCATAAAGGATTTAACGTTATAGTGGCCGTTGTTTTACTGTTATGTTTTTCTAAAAATAAATTAAAAAATAATGGAATAATGGTAAGTTACCATCTCGTATGGCGCTCTACTTTAAACTTATAGCCGTGAGCCATTGTCGACGTTTTTGACTATGTTTGAAAATCTGAGTATCAGAGGCTGGATCCGCGGATCGAGGGTAGATCGCTCGACCCAGATAGTCTCGCTTGAGATGATGTGAGGGTTCTTCATGAACAGTACATCTCGGGCGAGACAACCCATTTCAGGATTATCTCGATGGCCATCGATCCCGATCCCGATCCCGATCCGGACCACCCCATCCAGAAGGGATCGGCTGAGACTTCGAACCAAGCTTTTGACACTTTTTTCCAAAACCTGACATTTTTATATGTATTGAATATTGACAATTTGGTTTCATGATGGGCAATTTAGTCATTTTCTTTATTTTTATAAAAAGTAGTTTTTTGTGTTATTGTGACTTGCAAAAAAAAAAATTTGACTTGCAAGGAGATCAAAGCCAACTTTTGGAGTAGAACTTTGCTGAGGGTACTTGAATTTGAAACCAGTGCCATGTGGCTTGTAAGATAGTGCCACGTGGCTCATACCGTGGTCAATCAGCAAAGTTATACTCCACCTTTTGTTCTCCCAAGTCCCAACAACCCACGTCTCTCTTTCTTCCCACCACCGTGATTTTCTTTCTTCAAAAATGAAATTATTTTTTATAATTTTTAAAAATACATAATTTTTAATAAATTAGTTTAAGGTAAAAATGGAACTATTAGAAAGTTGTTGATGCGAGCTTTACAATGATATCCAATTCTAATTACATTTGATTACGAAAAAAAAAAAAAATCTAATTACATTTATTTAATTTTAAAATATTTCAAATAAACAAAATATTACCCCCACAACCTTTACACGCGACCACAATCGACACGTCTCCTCTTCAGACGTGCATCGCATGACGTTACGAATAAAGGAAGTGATATGACCAGGCATGTTAATTGCATTAGGGGGGACTGAGTAGTGCTGATCAGTGCGTCTCGATAGACATATCACGCTACTCAGCGAAAAACGGTCGTTATGTAACAAGGTATACATGGATGTTTATCCCACCCCTTGGTATACATTTATACCAAAAATCAGCTTGTTCGGTATTTTTAGCCGTTGGTTTTAGTACTAAAAAAAGTGAATTCAACAGCTAGAATCATGACTTAAAACATACTAAAATCTAATGGCTAGAGATTATAAATCGGGATGATTTTTGGTGTGTATATCCACCAAAGTGTAAGCTAAACATCCAAGCGGTCAGTGGGCCTAGAGAGCAGCGGTGAGTAACAAAAAATTGTGCTACCTGACGCCAAAAAGCGTCAGATATATACCTTGTTATATCTTTTTTCCTAATGCAAATGCAGCGATACTGCCAGATTGAGTAATGCGCAAGGCCATAGAAAAAGCATCTGACCGTATCAGAATGCACCTGAGCATATCAATTTCCTAAATAAATAACAGAATAAAGTCATCGATTGATACATGTGGGATAAAAACTCTGTTTGAAGCAAGAATCACGAAAAGCCGAGAAAAGCGTAGTAGTAGATCAACATAAGAGAACGGATTGTATAATTAGCTTTCAAGGAATCAAGATAAACCAGCTTGATCATCAAAATATCATAAAAAAAAAGTGATTTGAGATATAAAAAAAAAAACCGTAGAAATCAGATATTGATCTAAGAATAAACGAATTGAATAGAGCACGAAAAGGCAAGAGAAACCCTAAATTAGACTCAAGAGAGATCAGCTATTGCATGGATTGAATACATTAAAGATCATCAATTCATTTCAAAAACCAGAGGCCGTTTAAGAACGAAAAAACTTGAAACAGAGCTGTAATGCTCGAAGAACAATGAGATCCTCACGAGGCGGATCATCGTTAAAGGATTTCTTCAAGCTAGAGATACAGGAAACAGAAATCTCGTTTCGATGAACAAGCCAGAGAACCGCATTGAAGAACAAATGCAATTGAGAAATAAAAACTCAAAAAACCAAAGTACATCTGAGAAAGAAAACTGAAAAAAATTAAAAAAGAACTCCTAAATGCAATAGAGATCGAAGAAGAAAAGAAAGAGATTCTTACAAGATCAACGTTCTCGTTCTTGATCTCTTCCAAGGAAATTGCCTTATTGGCAGCCATGTTTAGAGTGAAAACGGAAGATTCAAAGATCACAAAAGATGCTGGGAAGAAGAAGAGAGAGAGAGCTTTCTCTGTAATTTGGAAGAAGAACTAAGAAGAAAATTTCAAAGCTTCGTCACGGCTTCAATGCTCAATTGGCTCTCTCTCGGGAGCTCTCTCTCTGTCTGTTAGGCCTCCATAGACGTGATAGAGATTTTCTTAGATAAGACGGAAGGTAGGGTTCCAACCCTCCCTCTCATTTATAGTGAAATCCCACCTCTCCAAGCTCTCAACGAATAAAGGACCATATCACATCCTTTGACCGATGACGTGTCGGTTGATTTCTTCCCTGGTTTGTTACGCCCTTATATGGCTCCCATCCCAAAGCCCCGGTCCTTCGGTGGGAATTTCAAAAATGTGAAAATCACTGGAAAATTTACCTAAAAAATTGGAAATATTGGGATTGTTCGTTAGGTTAAGTCCGGTGGTGGGACTCTGCTTCATTTGTGGGTCCCGCAGCTCCCGGATACTATTTGGAATCTCATGGGAACCTTTTTTTTTTTATATTTTTTAGCGTAAAAACTGCGCACTATGTGGTCCTACTCCTACTCCTACCCTTAAGGTGGAGTAAGACTTTGATGACAGGGCACAATATGAGCCACGTGGCATACTCTTAGAGGACTCTGACCATATGAATGTTTGGCCAATCCCTAGGTGGTTGTACAAACCAAAAATCAACCCGATTAGTGATTTTTAGGCGTTGGATTTGAATTATTTTCATGGGTTGATTTTAACCGTGGGAATTTGAGCATTATTGACCATTATTTGAGGTACAAAAATTCAAATGTTTTGAAATCACTAATCAAGCTGATTTTTGGTTTGTAGGTCCATCTAGGTATTGGCCAAACATCCATACGGTGAGAGTCCTCTAATAGTATGCCACGTGGCTCATAGTGTGCCCTGTCATCAAAGTTTTACTCCCTTAGGTGGACCCGCATGCCAAAATCAGATTGATGGTGATTTGACTGATTTTTAACTGTTGGATTCTTGCGATTTTCAGAGTAAGGCTTGCCTGACTGGTGACGCTCACAATATGAGCCACGCGTTACATTTTTAGAGGACAATGACCGTATGGATGTTTGGCCAATCCCTAGGTGGTTCTACAAACCAAAAATCAGACGTACTGATTTTTGTTTTCAAACATTTCAATCTTGCACCCCAAATAATGCTCAAATTCATACGGTTAAAATCAACCCTTGAAAATGACCAATCAAACGCTTATAAATCACTAATCAGGTTGATTTTTGGTTTGTAGGTCCACCTAGGAATTGGTCAAACATCCATGTGGTCATTGTCCTCTAAAAATGTGCCATGTGGCTCATATTGTGGGTGGTCAGTGAGCGTCGCCAGTCAGGCAAGTTTTATGGGTTGATTTTATCTGTGGGATTGGGGCATAATTTGTACGTAGTATGCATTTAATGGTGTTCGAAATCTCCAATCAGGCTGATTTTTGGTATGTAGGTTTATTAAAGGGTGGGGCCAAACATCCAAGTAGTAGAACTTTGCTGACTGGCGCAAGTCAGCAAAGTTGCTAATGAGTAATGACCGCAATATGAGGCACGTGGCATATTCTTAGAGATTTCTAATCGTATGAATGTTTGGCCCAACCCTAGATGGGAATACAAACCAAAATTTAGTCTGATTAGTGATTTCTAAGTGTTGATCGAGTCATTTTATGCGTTGATTTTAACCGTTAATTCTGAGCATTAATATTATTGACATCAGGCTGATTTTTGGTTTGCAGTGTACTTGGTCAGGCCATGTGGCTCATATTGCGGTCATTAACAACTTTGCTGTCCAGCGTCAGCAAAGTTTTACTCAAATCTAAACGGTCAGCGGTCTCAAAGAGTTTGCCATCTGGCATATTTTACGTGAACCCTACAAAACACGAGAGTCGAGCTTCGCTAACGAGAGGAGTCCGCCTTAATGTGCGCATTAAGGCCTGGAGGCGCAGTTTAGTTTTCTTCGGTTTTGGTTTGGTAGATCACAAGCTACCGAAGTTAAAATACTGCAGACGCATCACTGAGAATGATCTGGACTTGGTGCGGCTGAGATTAGTCCAGGACGTGATCATGGGCCTGACTACCAGGCACAAGCCTGTCTAACTAAAATGGCAATTCAAACTGACCCTAAGACTTTTCCAAACATGTTTTGGTTATGAAATAACGGACTAGTTAATTGGGCCTTTAGGCCCAACCAATTTGCAGTTTAGATAAGGGTGCGTTGCTTGGATAAAAAAGCCCATTTAATAAGCCATAAAACTAGGCCCAAGTATGACTCAAGGAGGCTGCATCTTAAACTCTGTGAGGCCGGTGTATTCTTAACCTTCCACCCAACCCATCCTTACCTCTTCTAAATGAGCGAATTATCATGGACCCTTTTTTGTAGGGAAAATATTTACCGTGAGACACATTTTCTCCAATGGCCCTGTTGTGATCATAAAAATATGCCACGTGGCATACTCTTTCAAGCCCACCGACCCGTGAATGATTGGCTCATTATATATACCAAAAATTAGTATGCTCACACAACAACAATATTCTTTGTATTCAGACCCAGTTTTAGACCTTAGGATGATAGAATCATCAGTTTTGCAAAACATGAAAGTTGTCTTTCTGTTAGTTTTCTTAAGTAATAAGATTTGCGTCAAAATTCATTCGAGATAATTTTTTTATATATTTTTAATTGCAGACTATTCAGACAAAACCTTGTCTGCGGGTTTTCAGTATCAATTTTCTTGCTCTATGTTACCCCTAGTTCAACTATTAAAAATTAATTAAAAAATATGTTAAGATGAACATTTTTACAAGCTTTCCAAAAATATATGGTGCATCGCCTACCAATTTAAATGAAGAATTTGTCGGTGTTTTAGTGCATATAAATATATGTTATATTTTTATTATGTATGAGGACATAAGTTCTATACCCTTTATGTATTTTTCTTTTTAAAGTACATTAATGAATCTAATTTCTATTTATTTTTTAATCACCAATGTTTAATTTAAAACGAGTAAGTTATGAATATTTCAATGAACATGTGTCGGGCTAGTTTTAGTATAAAGTTAGGCTCTTAATCAATTTTAGGGTTTTATGAATTAAGAGACTCTTTGACCGAAATTGACTTTAATTGACTTAGATAGTCAACTTAAAAATAATTAATTGATGGGATATAATATTTATACTTTTATGGATATTTGTAGAAAAATTATTATTTTAATATTTTACTTTCATGCGTTGATTTATGGGTCACAGATCAAGTCAGGTCCTCGGGTTTGGGGTGTCATATTGTAGTATCAAATCTTAGTCTTTAGGTTCTTAGAGATTTTAGTGTGGGTTTATTACTCGATTGTTTGATTGTTTGTTTGCTTATGTAAGGATTGGTCGATAGTATGATAGACGAATAATTCTTATCAGTTTTGCGGTAGTAGATTCGAATTCCAAAGAAGTCTCAATGTATTGACTTCGTGCTAAATCACGGGACATTATGGCAATCTTATAACCTAGAGATAATTATTTCTTAAATTGTAAAATGACAGTGATGCACTTGGTGATCCAAGATCGATTAGAGTCTTGCTTTGAATCTATGATGTGATCTTATAATGTTTTCTTTTTTAGTTAGTATTTTTATTAGGCTAGTGTTTTGATTTTGATGGTGTGTTATTTCTTGTTTGAATTGATTTTTGTTATCTTTGAGATTATGGTATTATGCTATAGGTGTGATTTCTATAAAAAATAACTATACTATTATCAGTAGGTATGGGATTGCGGTGTTATGCTATAAGTGTAATTTCTTCGAAAAGAAATTATATTATAACCAACGGGTATGGAACCGTAGTGTTATAATATAGGTGTGATTCCGACATTAAGTTCTATTGAAAGCATGTAACAATAAAGCATGAGATCGTATGTTGTGTAATATTTTGTAATTCTATTAATTGTTATATATACTGTGTAGAATAATTTGTGATATATGTTAAACATGAATATTTTGTCGTATCTAAACATCTATTTTGTATGTGTTAACCTTATGTGTGTTTGAATTGCTAATTGCATACTTTCATAACTTTATAAGTGAATCACTATGAAAAAACTAACTAATATGTCATAATGAACACAATTAGTAAATCAATGATTGAAATAATGCGAAGAAAACGTAGTAGTTTAAATTTTGAAGACAAATTTTTTTTTAAGATGAGTAGATTGTAATAACCCATATTTTTTTAGACCAGATTGATACGGACCTTAACGTAGCCTATGCTTGTAGCATCCAATTTTTTTCTTGAAGGGCATTTTGGTAATCTTACAACCTAGAAATAATTTACTAATTTTACATTTTTATATACATGAATGATAATTATTATACTAACTTAGTGACTCATTAGATATTAATATCAAATTATACTTTAAAAAATACTTTAGTTAATTCACACTAGAAGGGTATTTTGGTAATTTTGATCTTTATGGGGTATTTTTATAATTTTACTTCATAAATGCATTTTCATAATTTTATTGACTATTAACATACTTAATAGAGACATGATGATAAATTCATAAGCCTTTGTCATTTGATGACATTTTGATATTTAGGGGTATTTTGATAAATTTTTATAAATAAAAGTATTTTGGTCATTATGAATAATTTATATCATATTGCGGTGGATCTTAAATAACAAAATGAAAGTAGTATTTAGTAGTATTTGAAATCAAATTAATGTTGCTAGTGTACATATTTATTTTATTTTATCATTTACATGGTTAAGGATAATGGTTGCTTGATTTATTAGTGGGCTTTATGTAAGTTCATTGGTAACATTAACATGTATTATGTAATTAATAATATATGTATACTATTATGCCAAAATTGTTGGACACATTACGGTTAGTGAAAAACACATTTAATACAATTAATTAGAGAGTACCAACTAGGGTTGGGGTATATTCCACCGCTAGTAAATCGTTGAGAGCATGGAAGGAGTTATTTTAACAACTCTTATAAGTTAGCCAATGAAATTAGATTGACACCTAGGAGACGAGCCATCAAAAATAAGAGAATTAATATGATTTAAGTAAACACATATACTTTTAATTAGATTACGATTATTCAATGAGAGAACCAATAAAAATTAAATACCCACATCATCCTAATTGAACTCTGGGTAGCAGAGGAACACCTCTCTCACTTGCAAAAATGTCCCCCTTGTAATCATTATTTTATATAAATCTTATGTGAAGAGAGAGGAAGAGCCCCCAATAGCTAAAAACATCACCTATAGGTTTATATTTAGAAACCCTAAAATACCTCCCTTACACACTTTAAAAGTGCGATCCTAACCTCTTTTGAGATAGTATCAAGATAAAAGAAAAAGAACATAAAGAGAGAGAAGAACAAATACCATTGAAGAAAAGTTTAAAGATTTTTAGGTAGGTTTCCCTTTCCCTATTTTTAAGTTTAGGTATTTTAGGGTTTTTCCTTTCCCTATTCATTGCTTTTACTTGTATTTTCTAGCTACCATGTTTTAAATATTTGCTTGTTTTTTTTTATTTTGATCTTTTGACATGATTTAATTTATCGATGCATGCTTATTTTCTAGAAATATATGTCATGTTATGTTCTTATTATTTAGTGATTATGTTGGAGAAATTATGATATGTTGAGAATCCTAGAATGCACGGTTCTTACTCACTAAGTAACCAACTCGTGGATTAAAGTCCCTAAAGCAATGAGCAAAGAGGGTTTAGTGCCCTAAGGTAAAATGTTCTTAAACTCCTTTGGATCCATGTGGTGGAAGCAATGTCAAGCGATGGTCTATGGGTAAGGAATCCCAAGAAGACGTATAGGGATGATGCATTCTATGGTCATATGATAGAATGGCTTATGGGTGTTTTCGGGGCTTTCAATTTGATGCATCTGTATATGTTGTTTTTATATTTAATGTTTTTAAAGGCATGCATAGTTTTACTATTGCATATCCTTAGTTATGAGAAGTGAATAATGAGACCTACTGAGCTTATCGCTCTTCCTTTTTATATATTTTTTTTATATTTAGTATGATATCGGATAGGGTTGTAAATTTGGCCCGTTGAGCTTGGCCGAGATTGAGACGGACTGAGCAGTTGATCGTGCATGACTAAAAATCATAAGCTCCAGCCGGGCTTGGTTTCAAAAAAGTTTAACAAAATTAATAATAAAAATTATTGGGATGGGATGGGGGGAGGTAAAATGGTCTCAGGCTAGAAATTTGAAAATGGGGTGGGGATGACAACTTTTTCAAATTTCAAAATGAATGGGTAGGGGTAACTTTAGGGGTGTCAACGGGTCAGTTCCGGTTCGGTTCCTAAGGTGACCAGAATCGGAACAATCGGTTCCAGTTCTTATCGGTTCGGTTCCTGTTCTCAAAGTGATGGATCCGGAATCGGAACTGATTATGTATTTATGTCGGTTCCGGTTCCGGTTCCGGGTATATTGGGCCAAATCTTGAGAATATTAGAATATTTACACTATCTTTATTTATTGGTACCGGTTCTTATCGGTTCGGTTCCGGTTCTTATCGGTTTCGGTTCCATATTAGGCTACCCAGAATCAGAACCGTTATTGTCGGTTCGGTTCCTATTACTTTTTAATCAGTTCCCAAAAAAGTGGAACCGAAACCGGTGTTTTCGGTTCCGATTCCGATTCTGTTCTGGATAAACGGATAAAATTGACACCCCTAGGTAACTTGGTGGGCCACACTGCATGTTAACATTTGTTTCATGGGTTGGCCCGCCAAACCCATTTAACGGGTTGGGCTGTAGGCTCAACTTCAAAGCCCAAGCCTAGTCTATATACTTAAGGGCCCAGGCTTGGCAAAGCTTAAAATAAACAAGTCGGATCGGACGATCGGCCAACTTTAGACCCCTAATGTCAGATGAAAGCTGGGGATGCAAATCTAAAGATTTAATTTTAGTTGTTTTATGTTTTATTAATTTATTTAATTTTATGGAGGTATGGAACATGTTTTTGATTTATTCTCTGTATTTAGACCCAGTTTCAAAAGCTTTCTGTTAGCTTTTAAAAATAGTAAAATTTGCGTCAAATTTATTTGAGGTCATTTTATGTATTTTGTTGTGAATCTGATGATATGTCTATTGATCAACACACATATATATAGCCCTTGATCGAGACGTTACAAAGTAAATGCCGAACCGTTACAAAGTAAATGTCGATAGTGTAACTGACGCCACATAAGCGGCGGTCAGCCATCGATTACAACCGTTACGTTTACAACACTCCCCATTGGATGTCCGCCGCTTTATGGAAATTGCCTCGTTAAAACCTTGTCAGAAAAACCCTGTGGGATAAAAACTGATCGAAGGAAAAAGAGTACAGTGTATCGGTGAATCAAGGTGGTGGTAATGGACGCGCTTAATACTGCTTCATTAAAACCTTGCCTAGAAAAATCCTGTGGGAAAAACCTAGTCAAAGGAAAAAGAGTTCAGTGCGCAAAAGTCCTTTTAGAATATAATCATCATCTTTCATTGATGCTCCCCCTGATTTGAGCATGTCAACTAAAAAAGTCTTGAAGCTAATGCATACCGATGCCGAAAACCAAATTTCTTGAATGTTGACATTGGTAGCGTCTTAATGAATAGATTTGCAAGATTATTATTGGAATGTATCTGTTGGATTTCAATTTTGCAGCTCTACTAGAACGTGTGTAAAAGAACTTTGGTAAAATATACTTGGTTATTTCACCCTTGATATACCTACTTTTCATCTGCATGATACAAGCAGTATTATTCATATTGAAGTGTTTCGGGACTTTTCAGTGTACGTGGATTGATGAACAAGGATCCTACTTAGGAGATGTTCGATTTGCAAGCCAAAATAAAATTATATTTCTCAAGATCTTTATTCAGGTATACGGAGATTTTGTGAGCTCTTCAAGAGTCCCTACAATATAATGTTGATGACAAATCTAATTTCTGATTTCTTAATCAAAATGCATAGGTATATCGGATTGTTTAATCCATAAAGGGATCGTAGTAGTTTGATTGCATACAAGCTATTTACTTCAAGTAGTATATATGTCATTCTAGGATTTATATATAGATATGTGTCTAACATTCTATATAAATATGTTTGTAACTATGTCCATAAAATGCATGTCGAGTCCTTCTAAGACTGTCAAACTATTAACAAATTGAAATATAATCGCATTCATCACAGGAGAATGAGTTTCTTCATAAGTGATATATACTAGGTCTCTCCAAGAAACAGTGTGTTACGAGTCGCCTTATATCTGATGATCTCGTCTTTTAAATGAACATCTTACTTATATTCTATAAGTTTTACAGCTTCAGGTGTTAGGACTACAGGTCTCTTTACAGCTTTGAGTGTTAGGACTACATGTCTCTTTACAGCTTCGGGTGTTAGGATTATAGGTCCTTTTTACAACTTCAGGTGTTGGGACTACAGGTCCCTTTTACAGCTTCGGGTGTTAGGACTATGGGTCCTTTTACAACTTTGGGTTTTGGGACTACATGTCCTCTTATAACATCAGGTGTTACTAACGAATCTAGCCCTTTCTAGATTGCTTCTTTCTCTTTTGGCCAATTATTTTTATGTCGACTTTTTGCGACTATGCTTGGTTTAGGATCCTCATCATTCTTTATGATGTTAAAAGCTACTGATAGATACATTGTTGATAGTAATTTTATCATGATCTCACTTTTCTTACGTACAAACATAATTATTAAGATATCTTTCATTTACAAGTATTGTGCCTCTTCAGAGGCTATCTGTTCAGAGACGGTGGATCGAACTGTTACTTTTTTCTTTTCTCCAATTTATAGGTATGGCCTCTTCAAGAGCGCCGAATTCTATGAGTCATATTTTTCATATTCTGTAGGTTTTATCATATTTTATAGGTGTGATCTCTTTAGGAGCGTCGACTTCTACTAGAGTTATATTTCTACAGGATAGCCAAAATCATGTGGGATTTTTTTTTTCATAGACGGGAACCATAGAATTTCACCGAAAAAATTGAAAAGTGGCTAGAAAATACATTTTCACCGCCGATTCATGACTACCTGTTGATGAAAAACAATAGAGAGCCTTCATGCTGATAACGTGTTGTGAATCCGATGATATTTTCATATATCAACACACACACACACACACATATATATAGCCCTTGATCGGGTCGTTACAGAGTAAATGCCGAACCGTTACAAAGTAAATGTCGATAGTGTAACTGACGCCACATAAGCGGCGGTCAGTCATCGGTTACAACATATTTGTAATTGTAAACTGTTCAGACAAGAACATTATTTGCAGGTTTCTAGAATATGTATTTTTTATCCTATCCTATCCCCTAGTTTAACTTTCGAGATAATTAATTCAAAAATATGTTCAGATAAACTTTTTAAAAGCTTTTTAGAAATATATGGTAAGTCGCTTATGGATTTAAAATGAAGAATCTATAAGTGTTTTAGTGCAGACAAATGTAGATTTTATTTTCTATTTTTATTATTTTTTTTGGTTTGAACTTGGTGTCTTGAGTACAAGGACAAAGTTTTGTACATGTATGTATTTTTCTTTTAAATTACATTGAGTCTAATTTTTGTGGGGTTTTTAAATCACTCATGTTTGATTTAAAGCGAGTACGTTATGAATTTTTCAATGAGCATATGTTGGGCTAATTTTAGTGTAAAATTAAGTTGTTTATCCAATTTTAGAATTTTCATGAATTAGGGGACCCTTTGACCAACACTTGACTTTAATTGACTTAGATGGTCAACTTGAACATAATTCATTGATGGGATATAATATCTGAACTTTTAAAGATAATTTTGGAAAATTTTTATTATATTACTTTACCCTCATGCCTTGTCCCGTGGATCTTGGAACGTTTGACCCATATATAGTGGGTTGACTTGTGGGTCAAGGTCGTGGTCCCCTAGTTTGGGGCGTAACATACTTCATGAAGTACATAATTGATGGTAGGGAAGGTAGCTATAAGTGAGGACGATGGAGATTCATGGATGATGATGGTGAACATGCAGTGGATTCCCTATCGATAACCTAACACCTTCCTACATCGTAATCACATCTCCAAACTTAGATTTGTAGACGAAAACCTTTTTTCAATTTGACGAGTCATTAAAAACGGTAGATTAGATTTTGAAAAAGAATAACTCTTTTAGAACCAGAATTGAAAATACCCAAAACTGATTAGAACCAAAATATATAATAGGTTTCGGTTCTTTACACACCAGTATTCAGACCAAACTGAAATCGAAACCAACATATTTTAGCACTAAATATATCTAGCTTTTTTTATTTTTTCTAAACTTAAGTATAAAATATTATTTTACATGAATATTCCCAATACCCATGGGTACGTAACTGTAATTTATTGTTTGTTCCACTTGCAGAGTCGGAATCTATAAGAACAGAATAGGAATCGGAATCAGAATCGATAGGGCCTCTTTGGATGACCATTTTAGACTTGAAAAAATCTTTTTTTTTTCACAAAAATATTTTTTTTCAAAACAAGGGATTGTTTGGATGGCCATTTTTTAAAAAGTATTTATTCCATTAAAATATATTTTTATGTCAAAAAGTCTTTTATAAAAAAAATAGTTAAAAGCTGTTTTTCAAGGAAAAAATAACTTTTTAAAATTTTGCTAGCTCAATAAACATAATAAACAAAGAAACCCTACTCCCACCCCTCTCATCTATAACTATCATCAATTATCCTGATGTGTCCCATTAAGAGAAGATAAAAATGATCCAAACTCCTTTTTTTTGTTTCCAGAAAAAATAAATTTTTAAAAATATATTTTCAGAAAAGTCATTTTTTTTAAATAAAGTAATTTATGAAAAATGACATCCAAAAAGGTGCTTAGATTCTTTGAAAGCCGTGTTAACAATAATTTCAGGGAGTATTGATCGGTCCTGTCTTTGAGGATTTTCCTCATAGATGTATTTGAGCAAAAGTGGACTCTTTTCGATGCTGGGCTTGTCGCTTGTCTACTTTTGCAGCAGTGTGCTTGTAAGAGTAAGCGTCAGCTTGCAATTTTGGCCCGGCCTGCCCCCCCTGAAGCATGGTTCGAAACCAGCCCAGTCTGGCCCGAAAAATTTACTACCTTTTTTTTTTACACATTTTTTCCATCTTTTAAACGTTGAGCCGCCTTACCCAACCTATTAGGTTGGGACTGGGGCTAGGCCCTGGAATTTGGCCTGGCCTGACCCTATAGACCAGGCCCGTCGGGCCAAAAACCCATAAATCCCACCCAATTTGGATCGGCCATACGCCAATCTGAAAAAAATTCTATCTGATCTATAACATTGATTTAGCATCAATGTACATGCCATACATGTGGTCTTGTCCTCATTGATCCACGTTTGCTGGGGTATACCGTATACTCAAAAGAAGGGAAAAAAGATAGTCCCACATCGGGAAAGAGAGGAAACTTCAACTCACCGAAAGGTGCATATAAGGGGTTATTTGGTTTCCTGGAAAAATTACGCAGCCGCGCGGTGAGCACAGAGCGAACTATTCTTTCGCCTTTTACTAAAGAATACCGTGTGCTCGCCGCACATAGCGGCATACCAGCATTTTTGGAGGGTTTTCCTTTCTTGGGAAGCCCCAACAAATCATCGTCAAAAGTTTTTATGCAAGTTGTTTGGTTTGGACCCACTTGTTGCGGTTGCATGATATAACTAGGCTCAGTCCTAGCCAATTCTAATATAAGCAGGTAAGAGTCGTAAGACCAAGGCGACACGCTCAAAATAGTGTATAACGAGCCAAAGATGACCCAGTCCCACTGTGCGGGCGTTGGCAACCGTGGTTGATAGCATGGTTTTAAGTTTAAACGGTTTAAACGCCCCAAGCCCGTTTCCGTTTAAACCTGTTTTATCAGTTTTGAAAAAAACGGTCGTTTTTTGGTTTTAACGGCCGTTAACATCGTTTAAACAGCTGTTTAATTTTGAAAAAATTTGTGAAAAAAATGGCCGTTAAAACCGTTTAATTCCGTTAAAATCCGTTAAATTCTATTTTTTTTTTAATTTTCAAATTTCAAAATTTGAATTTCAGCGCCACTTTTTCCGTTAGAACCGTTAAAATCAGTTAAATTCCATTTTTGCCCCTGACCGTTTTAATCCGTTTTAACGGCCGTTTAAACGGTTTAAATGGTAACGCCCCCAGTCCGTTTAACCGTTAAAACGGCCTCCTTTAAACCTTAGTTGATAGTGTTGAGCGGACAAATCTAGTCTGCAACCGTGTGCAGACTTAGAAGTATGCAAACGGTGCAGACTTAGAAGTATGCAAACATTGTCAATACTGTTGGATGTCCCTCGACAAATGTTTTATTTTAATGTTTTCAAAAAAATATTTTATAAATTAAAATCATATTTTTTCAATGAGCATTGAATGGTGGATACCATGTTTGCATACTTTTAAGTCGGCAAACGGTTGCAGACTAGATTTGACCATGGCATTCACTTTACCAAAGCAAAACCACCATTTGATTTCACGAAATCCACAGCTGAGAGTTTAGGTGAAAATTTGAGTCCGTGTAACCTGACCCATTTAAAAATATGACCCGGCCAACAACGTGATTAAACAAAGATAGTCCCACATTGGGTAAGAGAGGAAAACTTCACTCATCAGTACCTGTATATATCAGGTCATTTGGCAGCATGACAAAACCACGCAGCTGGGCGGAGAGCACAGAGCGAACTATTCTTTCGCCTTTTACTAAAGAATACCGTGTGCTCGCCGCACATAGCAGCATACGCCCATTTTTGGAGGGCTTTCCTTTGTTGGGGGAGCCCTAACAAATCATCGTCAAAAGTTTTAATACAAGTTGTTTGGACCCACTTATAACAGTTGCCTTGTCCTCGGTAGAATGTGAATATCTGCATATTTAAAAATCGTCGGGCTCAGGGGACCCCCATTTTGGCGTACCCACATAGAAGATGAATCAATGGCTGATTTTTGGTGGGGATGATCTCCTCACCATATACATCACCCCAACAAAAAGTCAGCCCCATCGAATGTGGTTTAAAGTGACGCTCCATAAATCTTCAGCTTCTAAACCAGTCTATGAATATCATAATGATTTGAATTTTTGTGAGGACGATCTCCTCACCATAGAGATCATCCTCTCCAAAAATCAGCCATTGATTCAACTTCTTTGTGGGTACACCAAAATGGGTGTCCCCCGACCCACTAAAAATATGGCCTAAAAGTAAATCCCTTATAATGGTTGTATAGTCTTAACATTGTAAAACCAAACACGTCCCAAGTCATTACATGCTTGGTTAAAAACGTTGACATGCAAGTATGCAAAAAGTAATCTATACAGGGCCATGAGAACCCTTTGCATGGACTGCAACATGACTACCGGAGTCCTCTGCATCTAAGTTAAATAAGATTTTCTACTATATAGAGTTAAATTTTTTAATCAATACCATATATATTAATATGTTAAATTTAAAAGGCCTTATATGGAGTTTTCACCTTAGGCCTCAACTTGCATCGAGCCGGCCCTGCTCTTGTGGGATCCTTACAAAATGTTCTAAGAATACTTAATCACTGCAGTTCTAAAATTGGCATTTGTGAGAAGTTTCTTCAAGAAGAAGAAGATAAATGTGGATGTTTGGTGTTGTCGAGGGGGCTAGAGTTTCTTAAACTAAATCTCAAATTTGGTGTACGATATTTGGTGCAAGTAGGGTGTCAATTTGTACCCGATTAACCAATACCCAATCAGATTCTGAACCGATTATCACAGTTTTGGACTAGCTATTTTAGAACTAGAACTGAGAAAACCCATAACTAATTATACCCAATAGGTTCTGCTTCTTAACACACTAGTATCTGGACCGAATCGGAACTGGAACCAACATATGTAGTAGTGCAAAATATATCTATTTTTCTAAACTTACGTATAAAAATTATTTTACATATGTATATATACATATGTGTGTATTGGAATGGGATGATTTTTGGCGAGGACGGTCTCTATGGTGAGGAGATCATCCTCACAAAAATTCAAATCATTCTGATATTTGTAGTCTGGTTTACAAGTTGAAGAATTATGGACCGTTTATTTTTATCGTTAACTTGAAAACCAAAGTTAATGGGGTTAGAAATCTCAGAATATGCTGATTTTTTTAGGGGTGATCTATATGGTGAGGAGATCATCCTCACCAAAATTCAGCCATTGATTTATCTTCCATGTGGGAACCTGTATATATCAGGTAATTTGGCTTCTTTAAAAACCACGCAGCCGTGCGGTGAGCACATAGCGAACTATTCTTTCGCCTTTTACTAAAGAATACGGTGTGCTCGTCGCACATAGCGGCATACGCCCATTTTTGGAGGACTTTCCATTGGAAAGCCCTAACAAAACATTTTCCAAAGTTTTTATTCGAGTTATTTTGATTTTCAAAAGTTTATATACAGGTTGTTTGGGCCCACTTATAAGGGCTCTAGCGTGGTCATAGCCATTTGATATGTAGGTCAAAATAGTGTAGAACGAACAAATGCTGTAAAAAGTTCATGTATCAGATGGTTACAACTAGAGCAAGTAGTCCGCTTCCAGGACAAATTCTCCATGATCCGTTCTTTTTTCTCTGACAGAGATGGTCAGAACTTCATCTGGGTTTGAATCCTCCTACTGAGAGGTCTAAATTGATACTGGATAGGCACTAGAACTAGCTATTTTTGAACTGGAACTGAAAAAATTCAGAACCAATTACACCCAGAACCAAAGGATATAATAGGTTCTGGTTCTTGGTTCTTAATATAATAGTATCCGGACCGAATTGGAACTGGAACCGACTTATTTAGTACTGCTAGATATATATATATATATATATTTTTCGAACTTCAGTATAAAACTTATTTTACACATATTCTCCACTTGCTTGAGAATCAAAATTGGAACTGAAAAGAACCAGAACTGACCTATGTAATAGTTTCATGCAGTTCCGGGACCTTTGTTACGCGAACTGGAACCAACCCATTGACACCCTTAAGTGCGGCTCGAACGTGGGACATTTTAGTTTCCAGTTCCAGGACAATTCTTAATTTCTTCATGCATGAAAACTTTCTTCAAGAAGAAGAAGAAGATGAGTGTGGATGTCTTGTGTTGTAAAGGGGGCTTAAGCCTTTGCCTTGTTGATATTTCTAAGCGTTGCATTGGAGTCATTTTCATGGGTTGATTTTAACCGGGGGAATTTGACTATTATTTGGGTTACAACTTACAAGATTGAAATGTTCGAAATCACTAATCAGACTGATTTTTAGTTTGTAGGTCTACATAGGGATTGGCCAAACATATATTCGGTCAGTGTCCTCTGAGAGTGTACCACATGGCTCATATCGTGGGTGGTCAGGGCTTATATGACCGTCCACGGTCATCCAAGTTTTACTCCGATACAACCATCATATTGTCAGTGGTGTCCTAGAGTATTTCAACATACAAAATCAATTCTCAACAGAGTGGTTGACAGAAGTGGGACTCCTCCCATAAAGACGCGAGAAGTGTGGGATAAAATCATTCTTTAGTAGTAGCACTAAGCCACTAACAGAAAAGAAACAAAGATAGTCCCACATCGGGTAAGAGAGGAAAACTCCACTCACCAAATTCTGTATATTTTAGGTCATTTGGGTAGCTAAAAAACTCAAGCAGCCCCGCGGTGAGCACATAGTGAACTATTCTTTCGCCTTTTACTGAAGAATACCGTGTGCTCGCCGCACATACCCGCATACACCCATTTTTGGAGGGCTTACCTTTCTTGAGAAGCCCTAAAAAAACATAATAAAGAAGTTTTAATGAAGTTTTAGTACAAGTTGTCTAAACCTAAGAAGTTTTAGTACAAGTTGTCTAAACCTACTTAAAAGGGACTTGGTACAAGGACTAGTCTTTAGCAGGTTCGGAGCCCAAGGCTGCAAATTCAGTCAAACACTATTAAGCTACTTAATTACTTCTCATGCCATTTATTATATTTTAATACAATTTTTTCATGTCACTTACAATGTCACTTTATCTATATTTTTAAAAGGGAGCTCATATTTGCCCACCCCATTTTCTATCTCGGTGGACTCCCAGTCAGGGTGCACCCCAAAAACAGGGCTCTCTCTAAATCTTGGCTGACCGGTGACCACACTGACCGCCCACAAAATGAGCCACATGGCACATTATTAGAGGACATTGACCGTATAGATATTTGGCCAATCTCTAGGTGGACCTACAAACCAAAATTCAACTTGATTAGTGATTTCCAAGTGTTGAATGGAGCCATTTTCATGGGTTGATTTAGCCGTGGGAATTTGAGCATTATCAACCATTATTTGGGGTACAAGATCGAAAGGTTTGAAATCACTAATCAAGCTGATTTTTTGTTTTTAGGTCCACTTAGGGATTTGCCAAACATCCAACGGTCAGTATCATCTAAAAATATGCTACGTGGTTCATTATGTGAGCGGTCAGTGACCGTCACCGGTCAGCCAAGTTTTAGAGAGAGATCTCTCTTTTTGGGGTATGCCCCGACTAGGAATACTCCGGGATAGGAAATGGGGTGTGCAAATATGCGCTCCCTTTTTAAAACAACCCTTTTTAATCACTTAATTTCTTCTCCTGACATTTCTCCTATATTTTGAAAATAGTTCCTTATAACTACTTAAATAATTTTCCTGTTAATCACTTGCCACCCAATAGTTTATTTAAAGGGCCTTATTATAAAGTTCATGCCCGACCTCTCAAACATAGAAATGCAGCCCAAGGACCAAAGCGGACCAGCTTAACACATTTAAACTTTGAGAGATGATCTAATATATTAGTTCAAGTGATTGCGTTGTTTTTTATGGCGAAAAAGTTGTGGAAAACATTAATCTAGACAAAGAAGTCATATATCAGATGGTTACAACCAGTCCAATTCAAATCTTGGCTAAGATTGCATGACTTAACCGGCCTCTCCAGATCTATATCAAGATTGACGCTAGATCCGATCCATTCCATGCTCTAGGGCTGAATCAAGGGATCGAGTTAGGCCTAAATCCAGATCCTACTTTGAATGTGTTGATCGTTTAGTACCTTTCCACTACACCTAATCATGGTATCTTTCAATTTATACCTATTATTATGATTTTGAATTTCTTTTTTTAAAATATGTATTTTTTTAAATTAAAGGTCTCGTTTGGATTATCATTAATGCAAAATGTCTTTATCTTCTCTTCCTGGGGCTGATCTTCTCTTCGTGGGGCTGTCACTATAATTTATGAGTAATAGCTAGGGAGGGGTGGGAGTAGGGTTTCTTTGTTTATTTTGTTCATTGAGAAAAATTTAAGTCTTTTTTTTTACTTGAAAACAGCTTTCACCTATTTTTTTAATAAAAAGACTTTGGATTGGCTTAAAAATATATATTTTTATTGAAATAAATACTTTTAAAAAAATGATCTTCCAAACAATCTGTTATTTTGAAAAATGTATTGTTGCGAAGAAAAACTTTTTCATGTCTAAAAAATGACGATCCAAACATGCCCTTTCGTACATTTCAATCACAAAAACTACGATGGGAACAATACTAGATCAATATGATGGAAAGAAGAGGCAAGAACGAGTCATTTATAATCTCAACAAGTGGATATGAGTCCCGCTATTGGCCTCTAGAGAAGTCTTGTCCTACACTAATTTGGAGCCACACAATGACGACCACACTGTATAATTGTATATCCCATCTTCTTATACTAGTAAGGATGGACCCTATGAAGTATCTATTTTGAGAAGACATGTTATCAAAGATGCATTGCAAGATGACAACTTCTTCTATCACACACGACACAGAGATTTACGTGGTTCCTTCGAGATTGAGGTACGTCAAAGGATTCATGCCGATTTCATGCCGAGGCAAAAGAAAAATCACAATACAATCATAATCGTCTCACAAAAACTGAGGTTTATATAACCCCACTATGAAACTAAGCTTTCCGTATCTCTATGTAAAAATACAAAAACGTTCTAAAATAAAGACCTCCAAGAAAAATTGAGGTATGTCCACGGAGTCACGCCGATTCCACTATACTCTGAGGCAAAAGAAAACTCATAATACAATCATAATCGTCTCACAAAAACTGAGGTATATATAACCTCAATACAAAACTAAGGTTTCTGTATTTCAATGTAAAATTACGGAAACACTTTTAAATATAATCCTCCCGAAAAAATTCAGGTTGCGGTGTTGTGGCTTGATTTTCAACTCTAGCACTATCAGGTTCCATAATACATAGTAGTATGTCACACAGAAGTCCATTAAAGGAAGAGTCCTAGCAGACCATCTAGCGACACACCCTCTCCCAGATTATTAACCCTTGAAGGAATATTTTTTTTAAAGAACATTTCTTCTTCGTAGAAGTAAAAGAAGAGCTTATCGAAGAACCAGAATTGTAGAAGATGTATTTTGATGGTGCCACGAATTAAACAGGACAAGGAGTAGGAGCAGTCTTAGTGGCGGAGCCAGGATTTTGATAAAGGGGGGCAAGGCAAAATCACAAAAAAGAAAAAACCAGGGAGGCAAAACCAAAGGAAAAGGTACTTTGGGAAGTAAATTTTTTTTTTTTTTAAAGAAGTTAATAAAGTTGAGGGGGGGCAACTGTCCCCCCTGGGCCCTTGTTGGATCTGCCACTGGTCTTAGTATCATCACCTGACGGTGCATGTCTGCACACCGATGACTCTTCGAATGCACCAACAACATGGCTAAATATGAAGCATGTATAACTGGACTCGGTGCAACATTGGAACTTCAGATTCAGGAATTAGACGCCCACGGAGATTCTCTAGTGCCACCGTAGATACACCTTTAAAAAGTGATATAAAGCTTTGAGATTTAAATTTTTTGAAAAACATATCAACACATTGTTCAAGGTGTATCTAACGGTGAAGAGACGTCTGTGAGGATTTTCCTCAGAGATGTATTTGAGCAGAAGTGGACTCTTTTGGGTGCTGGCTTGCCTAATTTTGCAGCACTGTGCTTTTAGAGTAAGCGTATAGCCCTTAAACCCACCCAATTTAGATTTGCCATACATGTGGTCTTGTTCAAATCAATGCTGCAAGATCTGAATCACTACAACTTCGCTGTCCAAAATAAAATCTAACCATCTAAACGTTTGGAGATGCGTTGAATGATGCGAATCGCAAGCCGTGGCCATCCAAGTTGTGTCCAAGGGGTAACATACGTGACCGGTGGGAATTAGTCGGGTGCTATCTAAGAGGCCTGGATACCCATGGTATAAAAAAAAGTGTCCAAACTTTAAGCTAGATCAACGACCACGATGTGTTTATAACTATGATCAACTGGCATAGGAAGAGAACCCTGCTCGCAACTCGAACAGCAAGTCTTTCCTTATTAAGATTACCCAATGGTGGGATTTTTGATTTACGTGCAACACAATATGTCGCCCACCTAATTGACGGGTTGGATTTATGAACATGTACATCATGTAGAATGGAAAAATCCAACGGATGAGATGTTCTTCTTAATGGACCCCTACCATTCGACTAGTAATTAGCACTCGCATAAGATGTTTGGAATGTGTGGGGTATCCTTGTTTGGAGGTAGCACACTCAAACCGAAGGAAATAAAGATAGTCCCACATTGGGTAAGAGAGGAAAACTCCACTCACCAAAACATGTATATATTAGGTCATTTGGTTTCCTGGAAAAATTACGCAGCCGCGCGGTGAGCACAGAGCGAACTATTCTTTCGCCTTTTACTAAAGAATACCGTGTGCACGCCGCACATACCGGCATACGCCCATTTTTGGAGGGTTTTCCTTTCCTTGGAAGTCCCAACAAATCATCGTTAAAAGTTTTTATACAAGTAGTTTGCACCCACTTATAGCGTTTGCATGACCAAGGTCCACCATGCCTGCCCGTCAGGCTTAAAATAGAGTATAACGAGCACAGGCTCAATATAGTGTGTAACCAGCCATCAGATTTACCCGGTTTTACGAAGACAAAAGTAGGACTCAAATTTTAAGCCCAAATTCCTTCGCAACCATGGTTGGTAGTCCTGAGAAAGGCATTCACTTTACCAAAGCTAAACTACCATTGGATTTTGGGTAAAAATTTGAGTCCGTGTAACCCGACCCATTTAAAAATATGACCCAAAAGTACGCTCTAAAATCCTCAAAAAGATTCACATACCCCCTCTCCACACACAAATAAAAAGGCAAAATCTATCCAACGGTCCCAACCCGGAGTTTTTGTTGTGCTTGTACGTTTGATCAGATTTTTGAAAGCTAGAACTATTCAAACTAGGATATAAGTAAACACAAAACTTTTATTTACATTAAGATTGATCAATGAGAGGACTAATGAAAATATAAGTAGATACATCATCCTAACCCAACTTTGAGGAGGAGAGGAACACCTCTCCCACTTGCAAAAATGTCCCCCTTGTAGTCATTATTTTATATATAAACCTCATGTGAAGAGAGAGGGAGAGCCCCCAATAGCTAAAATCATTTATGATAAATGCTATATTTTACTATAATTATCATAATTTCAATAGGTTTTATCAGGATTCTTGATGCGGGAGCATTCTATCTCAATGGTTTGCCGATACACCAAAACAGTGCTCGGTCAAGCAAGTGGACCCCACGAAGATTTGCTTTATTTAATTTAATTAAAGTTAGATTTTGTTTCCAATTAGGCTTTTATTATTTATTACAATAGTTGACATGTATTAGGCATTTCTTATTTTAAGTTTGATTTGAATTAGGAAAGTTAGGTTAGATGGTTCTATAAATTGGGTTGTAAGTTTTGATTTTAGGGATGACTTGATTAATGAATTTTCATATTGATTTTCTATTCGATGAACTCTCTTGTGATGGGAAATCACTTTATCTTGGTGCGAAGCCAAGTTAATTCAGTGTGAAGACGAATGTTCCTTTCTCAAATTGTAGGGCGGTCATCTCGTCCTGCGTCAAATTTGATATCAGAGCGGGAGGTCTCGTGTTCGAGACTCCTCACCGGAGGTGATTAATGCAGGGGCATTTTCACACCGGGCTCGAGTGAGGTAGCTTGCGTATATGGGGCACACTCGAGGTGGGATGGCTCGTGTGAAATGGGACCCACGAAGGAGGGTTCAACCGAGGGCCTGGATCATGGGCTATGAGATAAAGGAATTTAATCTCACGCTACCAACAGTCGCGGCTTTTGGGGAGTATTGATTAGATGTCCTGCATCAATTCTCCTACGTAAACGCCCATGTTTATACACAAATGCATGTGTTTTCCCTTCATACACCTTGTTGCAGATTGGATTTAAGTTACATGTGATCTTGTCCTCATTGCTCCATTGTTTCAAAATATTAGGTCACCCTTTTTAATTGACCAAAATTCCATAATTCACACCATTCTGGACATTTCTAATTATCCTACTAATTTTGAACAAGAAATCTTTCCTTATTAAGATCAAGGTTTAAAAGGAGCCATTATAACGGACTGGGGTGTTATCGCATATTCCGTTATAACAAATTTAACACTCAGGGGCATAAAATGGAAAATAACGGAAAAATGGTGCTGAAATTCAAATTTTCAAAAAATGAAAAAAGGGAAAAAAATGGAAAATAACCAAAATAATGGCCCTCGCTATTTTTAAGCGATTTTCACGGTATGTAACGTCATGGTTTTAAAAACGGTTGTTTAAACAGTTTTAACGGCCATTTAAATGGTAACGACCCAAGCCCATTTCCATTAAAACCGTTTAAACATGTTTTAACGATTTTGAAAAATATGGCCGTTAAAATTGTTTAAACAGCCGTTTAATTCTGAAAAATTTTGTGAAAAAATGGCCGTTAAATCCGTTTAATTCCTTTAAAATCTGTTTAATTTTTGTTAAAATCCGTTAAATTCTATTTTTTTTTTTAATTTCCAAATTTCAAAATTTGAATTTCAGCACCATTTTTTCCGTTTTTTTCCATTAAAATCATTAAAAACCGTTAAAATCCGTTTAATTCCATTTTTTCCATTTTTGCCCCTGGCCGTTTCAATTTGTTTTAACGGCCATTTAAATGGTTTAAACGGTAACGGCCCCAGTCCGTTTAACTGTTAAAACACCTCTTTTAAACCTTGTGTAACGTAACGGAGAGGTCCGAATCCATTATAATGACTGTTATTTTCGTTATAACGGCCGTTTTTTAAACAATGATTAAGATTACTCAATGACAAGATTTTTGATTCCCGTGCACACAAGATGTGGCCCACCAATTTGACGGACTGGATCTTTGAACATTTATATCATGTAGACTGCAAATTTAACGGATAATGTGTTCTTCTAATGGAACCCTACCATGCAACTTGTAATTAGCACTTTCAAAAGAGGTTTGAAATCTTGGGTTTCATTGCTTACAGGTAGCACTCAAAAGAAGAAAACAAAAATAGTCCCACATCGGGTAAGAAAGGAAAATTCAACTCTCCAAGATTTGTGTATAAGGGGTTATTTGGTTTCTTGGAAAAAATATGCAGCCGCGCGGTCAGCACAGAGCGAACTATTCTTTCGCCTTTTACTAAAGAATACCGTGTGCTCGCCGCACATAGCGGCATACGGCCATTTTTGGAGAGCTTTCCTTTCTTTGGAAGCCCTAACAAAACATTTTCCAAAGTTTTTATATACATAGTTTGTGGACCTACTTATAATGATTGCATGATATCACTGGGCTCAGTCCTAGCCAGTTGGGATATAAAGTGTGTAAGACGGTCCCAACATGAAGCTCAAACTAGTGTGTAATGGCCCATTTAAAAATCTATACCAATTCTAAATGTCAGCATCCTGAAATTTTTTTTTTCCTATTTTATCCGATACTCTACCCTTCACATCCTGTACAATCTATCTATACTTCTATACTAAAGCGGAAGCATGCAAAACCTAAAGCGGAAGCATGCAAAACCCATCCTCTCTCATCCACGTGGCATTCTCTCCATCTTTTTTTTCTATTTTCCAAAACTACCCTTCAAACTTTAACTAATGTAACTAAAAAAAGTATTTTCGACCTTGTGGAAGATTGTCTCTCCATCTCCGCCTTTAATTCCAACATGTCTATCCTCTTCCTAAAACGTTCCATCTTTCCAAAACGTTTGTTTCCCAAATCATCTCCAATTCCAAGACATTTATCTTTTCTTCCTAAAACACCTCCTTCAGAACACTTTAATTTTTTTATTGATTGAAACGTCTTCTACGTTACTACCTCTTCTAGAACTGACTGCTAATTCCTAATGACTCTCAACTTGCCTATCTACAAATAGTTATTTGAGGAAGAACTCGAATTTGAAGAGCTATTGTCCAAAGGTCTGATATAACTAATCAGGTTGAGTTTTGGTTTGCAGGTCCAAAGAGGGACGGGCCAAACATCCATACGGTCATTGTCCTCTAATAGTGTGCCACGTGGCTCATATTGTGGCGTGTGATTGGCTTTGCTCACACACAGGTTTACTCAGGTAAGAACACTTAAAGACCACCATAACCTTAGGAAAGGTGGCACTTTACTGACAGGACGTTGGATCAAAAAGTTGCGGGATCCAAAATTTTCTCCTGGGCCAACGAGTAAAACTTCTATCACCCCACATACATAAGTGCTTTGCAACGTACCCATTGCTTTTGCTTTTTAGGTGTACGTGCCGAGAACTCATTGGCTGTGATTGTGTGATTTGCAATCCGATTGCGACAGAAGTTTTACTCCCAACACTTTAGTGAAAGGAAAGGTGGGAGGGAAGAGATAAGTACGAGAAACAGTTGACAGACCACGTACAACTTTGTGGTAGGGTAGAGATGAGTAAAACTTCGATGACAGGGCAGCAGATCACGGCACCTGGATTTTGTACGGTTGGAACACCTCGGCCTCACCGCACACGTACACAGGTGAATGTTTTGGCAAAAAGACTCAAGTACTCACCTGGGTACGTGTGTGGTGAGGACGAGGTGGCCAGTCCGTACAAAATACACGTGCCGAGATCTGCTGCCCTGTCATCTCCTTCAATGACAGGGCCCGGTCATCAAAGTTTTATCCGGGTAGGAGTTAAGCAGGTTCAAGAAACAGTTGACAGACCACCCACCACTTCGTATAATGGACGCTCTGCTCACCACGAGCCAATTCAAGACGAGTAAAACTTCTGTCACAATCGGATAATAAATCACACAAACAAAGCCAATGAGTTCTCGGCACGTACACCTAAAAAGCAAAAGCAATGTGTATGTTGCACAGCACTTGTGTACGTGCCGAGAACTCATTGGCTTGTGATTGCGTGATTTTCAATTTCGGGTGATAGAAGTTTTACTCGAATAAGACCACCCACCACCACCACCCTCCTATCTCCTCCAATCCAACCCATCCGCCACCCTCTCTCAAACCTCTCTCTTTCTCCTTCACAGTCAGAGAGGGTAGAAGAAAAGCAGCAAGTACCTCTTTTTGGAGAAACCCATCTCATCCTTCTCATCCCCTCAGAATCTCTGCTAATTCCCAAGCTGCTCCTGTTTCCATGGAGACCTCCACAAGCTCTCCTATACCCTCTGATATGAAAGCTTGGGTTTATGGAGAATATGGAGGTGCCGACGTTCTAAAATTTGATCCAAAAGTTTTGGTTCCTGAAGTAAAGGAGGATCAGGTGCTGCTCAAGGTTGTCGCTGCAGCGCTTAACCCTGTTGATGCGAAGAGGATGCAGGGAATGTTCAAGGCAACTGATTCTCCTTTACCTGTAAGTTCTTTTATTTGTTCTTCTTTTCCACTTAAATCTTGTTATCTCTGTGTTTTTGGGAGTTTTGGGGTTTGTTGCAATGGGAATTGTGTTTGTTATTGTTTGGTCTTTTAAAGAACTTTTCTTGAATGGGTATGGGAAAGTTGTATGTTGGATAGAGAAATTTTCTGGATTTGGAAAAATGCGAAGAAGAAAAAAAAATGCATGTATATGTGCGTTTTGAAGTTGCTATGTACTATTAGGAAATGGGTCTGTATGTATTTATTTAGTTTTCTTAAGAACACTTTTTTGTTCCGATTGATGTCTGAAGATAATCTTAAGGAACAGAGTTATGCTGGTTTTGGAAGAAATGTGAATAGAAAAGAAAATCGAGAAGAATTTGGAGGTATTTATTTATTTTTGATGGGTAAGCTGGGGTTAGGCAGGACTAGGGGTGTCAATTTTACCCGATTTAACCGAACCCCGAACCGGAACCGAAAACACCGGTTCCGGTACCACATTTTTGGGAACCGATTAAAGAGAACCGGAACCGAACCGGAAACTAATGGTTACGGTTCCAGTACTCTAATATGGAACCGAAACCGATAAGAACCGGAACCGAACCTATAAGAACCGGAACCAATATATAAATATAGTGTAAAAATTCTCATATTACCAAGATTGGACCCGTTATACCCGAAACCGGAACCGGAACTGACAAAAACTACATAATCGGTTCCGGTTCTAGTACCATCACTTTGAGAACCGGAACCGATAAGTAACTGAACCGATAAGAACCGGAACCGTTTGTTCCGGTTCTGGTCACCTTAGGAACCGAACCGGAACTGACCCGTTGACACCCCTAGGCAGGACCCCTATCAGATATATTATGAAACAAAAGACTAATTACAATCTGTGGTATTTACATCCTGTTGTTGTATTATTGTTGTTTTGTTTTTTTTGCACACTAATTATTAATTAGACAAACATTCTTGTTGAGTGGGATTTTTCAGTTTTCATAAAAACCAAAACCTCTATTGATTTTCAATTGAGAAGAACAATGCAAACTATGGTATCCCAGTTGGGCTGGGAGAAATGACATTACAGAAATTTCCTATAATGTGAACATTTTATACTAATTTAGGGGTTACTCAGTCTCAACTGACCTATCGACGAAGGAGATAACAAAAAACAAATATGGGTTCTTCATCAATTCATTTCTAAATTTCCCTTTTTCTTTCTATTCATATTTCTTCTTATTTGCTTTGAATAATGAAAATCATGCTCCTGAATCTTTGATGCTGTTTACACTTTGTACAACATTGAATAATGGCATTTCGAAAATTTATTTTATCTCTTAATGGGAGTTTTGGTGTAGACTGTTCCAGGTTATGATGTTGCCGGTGTGGTGGTAAAGGTGGGAAGCCAAGTGCAGAGCTTGAAGGAAGGGGATGAAGTATATGGAAACATCAATGAGAAGGCTTTGGAAAACCCCAAACAGTTTGGCTCTTTAGCTGAGTACACTGCTGTTGAAGAGAAACTGTTGGCTCCAAAACCCAAGGGTCTGGATTTCATGCAGGTTGCTGGCCTTCCTCTCGCCATTGAGACTGCCTACGAAGGTCTCGAGAGGGCTGGATTTTCTGCTGGTAAATCTATCCTTATGTGCTGGTGGAGTTGGAACCCTGATAATTCAGGTATACATTTATTCTGTTTCACTTCCACTGCCATTGAAAGATTACTTTGAGATAATAAGTAAAACAATTAGCTAGGAAATTATCTTTTCAAGTATTTTAATCTTATTCTTTTTACTACTGGACTTCCTATTCATGCTATGAAACTGTGTCCAACACTTTGGGCCCATGAACCATGGGTGGGGGTCATGGAACCCCCTACACTCCATACCTGAGAGTATGGAGGGCCACAAGACCTTCAGACTGGAGGTACAATTTGGAATAGCTTGATGGGTTTCGTGGGTTCCAAGGATTGTCTCCCAATCCAATGATTGTGGGTCTCTGCTCTACTTTCTAAGCTTATGGACAACTTTGACGTGAATGTTAATCCCTCTCCATCCCGTAGTCTTCTACCAAGGTCGAATCTTGGCACAGCAAGGTGATCAGAACACTTCTTATTTGAAGAAAGGATGCAATTTAGATAGGCAAAGGCAATTTGGTTATGATAGGTTTCTTGAATATACTTTTAATCAGGATGGAGCTTGCCTTGTACTAAACAATTTTACTTCTATAGAGGCAGTCATGAGGAAACGAGGGAACTTCTAATATGGGTTCATTTCCATTTGTTACTGGGAACTTGTGGGAACATAGGATAGATTTGGTTTTCTTTTCAACTGGTGACCCAGGTGTGTTATCTGTGGGTATGCACAATATCTCTATATAGTGGGATGAGTCTTGGTTACGTAAGTCCTTACACATACCAGCTGCTAGCCCTACTTGTTACATATCACCCATGAGGGCTCTTCTCTCCCCTCTTACTATTTTTTGTATCTAAATCTCTAGATTTTCATGGCAAACTCAGGTATCTCAATGCAGTCAGTCTATCACCATATCTCTAATTGGAAAACTTAATCACCAGGAATATAACTCGCCAATGAAAATCATCTGCTCAAGTACTTATATCAGGGAACCTGGGTTATCCTTTTTTGTAGTTTGGCATAACCATGTATAGAAATCTATACGGCTTTTCATTTCAGCCGCAGCTTGACTAAATTTTCATTCAAGTTTGTCAACAATCTTTTGCATACACATTTATGTGGAATTCTTGGTCTTTTAAGCCTTGGATCATTTTTATCATATTGAATGAGTGATTTTTTATTTAATCAACTTTTAGGAGTTGGTTAAAAAAATCAATAACTGCATATTTGATTTCTATTTTCTCGAGGGAAGCTAGCAAAGCAGGTATTCGGTGCCTCTAGAGTTGCGGCTACTTCCAGCACTGGAAAACTGGAACTGTTGAAGAGCTTGGGTGTTGATTTGGCAATTGACTACACTAAGGAGAACTTTGAATACCTACCAGAGAAATTTGACGGGGTATATGATGCAGTTGGTAAGATGTTGAATCTATTGCCATTTTCAGAACTTATTGACATCATTTTCATTGAGATCATAGGTTGACAACTTGAATTGGTGAGAACAACTACGTACAGTTTTCCATTATTTTCAAAATCAGACATGTCATGGTATTGAAAATTTATAATTGATTACAAGTGAGTATAGTTATTGATATTAAGTATCAATAACAAAGGATGAACTTCATATTTTCTGTTACAAAAATAGGGCAGTGCGATAGGGTAGTGAAGGTCGTGAAAGAAGGGGGTAGCGTTGTGGTGCTAATAGGCGCTGTCACTCCACCTGGTTTTCAATTCGTAGTAACTTCCAATGGGGCTATGTTGAAGAAACTGAACCCGTATTTGGAGAGTGGGAAGGTGAAGCCAGTGGTTGACCCCAAGGGTCCATTTCCATTCTCCCAGGCCGTTGAAGCGTTCTCTTATCTCGAAACATGCAGAGCTGTTGGAAAGGTGGTTGTACATCCAATCCCATGAGCAAATTGAAGGCCATTTTCAGCTTTGTAATTAACAGTTGTAAGTATATGCTACAGCTTACCATGTTAGAGGCTTGGGGCATTTTAATGTATAAACGCTTACGATATATTTTGATATATAAACGATTTGAGTTAAATATTATTTTTTTTTTTGCGTAAAATGAATGACTGGTAAAGGAGAAGGCAGGGAATAAAATTGGGTACATAACATAAAATGCTCCAAAAAATAGCTTCTAATACAAAGATAGACATTACCCCCACTAATCTATTTATTACTATTACGCGAAAACTGGGGTTGGGGCATGTACTTCACACGGCATTCACACGACGCTCATCAACGTTGATCATGTAGGAGGTCCATCATCAACATTGAGGATGGACGAAAGTGTGAGCCACGTAAAGGAACCTTATCCTTAGTAGGGATGAACCAAGAATTATTCCAACACTACCAAGAGTGCCAGCATGGTGCATGCTCAGTGTAGCGCTCTGAAGAATCTAGGCTGGTTCTAAAACTTTCAGGAGAAGAAAATCAGATCAAAACCCCCATTATTTAATGGAACAGGATGGGGGACCAAATTTTTGTCAATTTCGAGAATCCAACATTGGTTGTGCTTTGGCAAAAAGTGAATCCAGTGAATTGGATTCTTGTTTTGAAAAAAAAAAAACACAAAAATCAAAAAATGATGCTAAAATTCAAAATTCATAAAATTTATGACGAAAAATAACAGAAATAACAGCCATTTTATTTTTCACAATTTTTTTTCATTGATAACTGTAGGTTGGCTACAGTCAGTTAATCATAAAATCTCTTAACTCCCCACGTGTAAGTCCAAGTTTAATGGGATGATTAGTGGCTTGAATCTACCAGAAGAAAATTACAATTTATATTCAAAATATAACCAAACCTGTAGGTTGCAAGATCTCAAGAAACTCAAAACCTTACTATAAAACCAATCCTGTAGGTTTGAAAAATCATCTCCCGGACAAAGCGAAAAAATAAAAACTACTGAAGTTGTCACATCCAGACCATGTTTGGCCTATTGAAGCTCACGCCAAATAGTTAATGGAGGTTAGCCTTCTATGATTGATCAAGGTTTTTTCGTATTTTTAGTTAGTTGGGATGTTTATGGATGATCGATGGGTTGTTTGCATTTTATATATTTGTACATGTGAACTATAATAATCATGCTTTGATGTTGATTCAGCCTATGACGATCTCAGCTAGAGTGACATGGAAACAACAAAACCAAGTTGCATACCCATCTAATATCTATGGGAAAAACTGGTAGGCAACAGCTGATGTAGTCCCAGCAAAAATTTGTTTCAACAGCCATCCTACTTTTCTTTCAGCCTCCTCCCCAATCGAGACTTCATTTGAAAAACAAAGATGTGCATCGAGCCTTAGTCAATAGTTTTCAACAAATAGCATAGAATTCTAATAGTTTTTTGGCTGTGATATTCCACTGCTAATCTTTAGCAGATTTAGTCCGGTTGAAGATGAAAGGTAGAAGAAGAATAGACAGTATATAAAATTTTCTTAACAACCACAATAAGTAATACAAGAAATTTGGTTCTAGAAGTGGAATTGGAACGGTAGAGATTTTTGATGGTGCTAAAGCTATTGCGTCTTATAAAAAGGTCTAACATGGAGATCCTAAGGTAGTCTAACGGCAGTGTATTTATACAGGTCGATCGCCTCCATCCTTTCGATTTGTCCATCTAGGCTATCTCCATATGAGCCACCACAGACAATATACAGACCAAAAAAACATCCTGATTGGTATCTACCCATTAGATCTGAGTACCCCAAATAATGCTCAAATCCCACGGATGAAATCAGACCAGGAAAAAAGCTAAAATCCAATAGTTAGAAGTCACCAATCAGGCTTATTTTTTTGTCTGTAGGTCCATTTAGGGAGGGACGGGTAGGGGTGTCAATTTTACCCGTTTAACCGGAACTGAAAACACCGGTTCCGGTTCCACATTTTTGGGAACTGATTAAAAAGGAACCGAAACCGGAACCGAACCGAAAATAATGGTTCCGGTTCCGGGTACTCTAATATAGAACCGAAACCGATAAGAACCGGAACCGAACCGATAAGAACCGGTACCAACGTATAAATATAGTGTAAAAATTCTCATATTTTCAAGATTTTGCCTATTATACCCGGAACCGGAACCGGAACCAACAGAAATACATAATCGGTTCCGGTTCCGGATCCATCACTTTGAGAACCGGAACTGTTAAGGAACCGAACCGATAAGAACCGGAACCGATTGTTCCAGTTCTGGTCACGTTAGGAACCGAACCGGAACCGACCCGTTGACACCCCTAGGGACGGGACAAGCATTCATATGTCAGTTGTCTCTAAACAAACAATACAATGACCAAGACTGTATTAAACCATGGTCGTTCTAAGCTATGTTTGGTGCCTACATTTGGGCCTGCATTTGTGTTATGCCCTTAAAACATGAATAGAGTTGGTTTTTTGAAAATAAGTTGCAACATCCTTCTTTATCCCTCAACTGCGTTAGGACTGAAAACATGAGATTTCCAAATGAATTATAAGAGATCTAAATAGCATACATCCCTCTGGCTGGTAGCCTACGAACACATAAGAAAGAAAAAAAAAAGAAATGAACAGCGTTGGGGACATCATTAGACATCTAATATCATTTATTGGTGGTACTTCAAATCTGAAACCATAAGCCATGGAAGCAAAACATTTCAGATATGTATTGTGTAGAGAGAGTAGATTTCTGACTTATCTTGATTTGGTGGGTGATCGCCAATGGACGGTCAATGGATGTTAAGAATTGTGAAGGAAATGGGTTTTCCTACACGCCAACACATCTTTATCTTTTTTCCAAATATTTCCCCAAAAAACTTCAAATGCCATGGGAAAAGTTTTCTACTTTCTTCCTCCATGCTCAACAAAAACTAATCAAGTCATTTTAACAATCTAATTGTGTTATTCCAATAATTGTTTTCTAAAACAAAACGTATGATGGGATCGAACAATAAGATCATCGTCTAATGTATTATGTATGTGATTTTGGCATTAACCTGTCGTCTATCCTGAAGTTGTATTTTATAAATTGGAAAGAGTATTATTATTTCTCATACTTATATTTATTTTACATTTCTATAAATATTTTATATTTTCTTATTTCTTCGACCAAAGTTAATGCAGGATTTACCAAGATAGTTCATCATGGCCATCTATTAATGTCATATTTTCCATCCAGTGCCTCGGTTAAAAGTCACAATTCAAATGCTTAAATGTTACGAAATCCAATCTTTCGATTGAATTTATCATATAGTTTACACTTTTCATTCAAATATATTTTCTTCTTATGCTCATGGCAGGATTTCTAATATTACATGCATTTTTTCCAATAAGAAATTAATTGTCATAATAATATATAATTCAACTTCAAAATTTTTTTTTTTTCTCTTTCAAATGGAAACACACTTGATAGGCTTGAATTTAAGCCTATGGCAGTAGTCTATGTTTCAAATAGGACTTCGAGGTATTGAAATCTATTTGTAGAGATAATTTTGAAAGGAAATTCTATTTGCGCGACGACATCATCCTCATTTTCCTTTTCTTTTTTTTTTTTGTTTGGGATTTTTTTCAAGGAAAGAGAGAGAGGGAGAGGGATGGATGAAGAGGGGTGCTGGGGTTTTGGGTTTTTTTTTTTGTTTAAATGGCATTTTTGGCCAAAAAGCACCAAAATGGGGGTGCTCATGGAATTTGAGGGGTGCAAATAGAATTTTTCAATTTTGAAAGGATGTTAGTTTAAGATAAGTGATGGGTTTAGAATTAAGTCTTTGGAAGACACCTGGTGCTGATTTTTTAATATCACGTCGTAGTTCTAAAAGCACAAATGTGAATTTACTTTCGACCCTCTTATAAAATTCATTAATGTACATATCCTCGGTCCAACTCTAATTATCCACGTGCAACGCACGTGTGCACCGACTAGTATAACCCAAAAGTGCTATCTTTTAAATCTTGAAAAAAAAATTACATACACCCTCTCCCCACAAATATAAAAAAGGCAAAAGCTATCCAACATGAATATTCCCCAAATCCTCAGAATGTCCTACTATTTTTTTCCCACCATATTCCCCAAATTATAGCAAAATATAATCGATTGCATTTCTTTCTTTATGGCAAAAAATTAATGGGGAACAATCTATGTAGTCTAATTCAAGTTTTGGCTAGGATCACATGGACAACCGGCTTCCCCGACACCATCGACATTCCAAACAAACGAATATCTCCCCATGATGGAGTTTGTCGGAATGATCCCTTTATCTTCAAAGATTGCAAAGTCAATTAGGGCATATTTTATCTCGTTTAACGTCTTTCTACTACACTTGATCATGGAGTCTTTCAACCCACTGTTAGATCCTAATCCTCTCATATATAATCTTTGAAACAAGTTTTCTACCAAGCAATGTGGGATTAAAGGATTTCTAAGAGTTGTGGAGATTGAAAAAACCCATTAAAGTTTTCCCCTTTGAATTTTTAATTCAAAATTCCATAATGTTTTGGCTCCAAAAAATGAAGGAGATGACATAGTTAATAATCTCTAAGAGGCGGTCTTGGGTTCAAAACCAATTAACCTCAAGACCAAAAATATTTAAATTATTTAAAATTTATGAATCACAGCAATGTGGATTGTGAAGGTTAGATGGCTTGGATCAGTGAAATGTTCTTTTAGAATTGGAATAAAAAAAAACCCAGAACCAATTAGATTCGGAACCGAAGGATATAATAGGTTTCCAGTTCTTAAAACCCTAATACTTGGACCGAACTGGAATCGAAACTGATATTCAAAGTAGCGATAAATATCAAGGTTTAAAAATCGGCCGTTATAACGAAAATAACGGCCGTTATAATGGATTTGGACCTACCCGTTACGTTACGCACCGTTAAAACGCCCAGAAAATAATGGCCGTTATAACAAAAATAATGACTGTTATTTTCTGAAAAAAAATGTGAAATAAAGCAGCTATTTTTTTTGTTACGTTACGCACCGTTAAAACGCCCAGAAAATAATGGCCGTTATAACGAAAATAACGACTGTTATTTTCTGAAAAAAAATGTGAAATAAAGCAGCTGTTTTTTTTTGGTTTTTTCGGTTTTTTCCCTTCTTTTTTTTTCCAATTTTGAAAATTTGAATTTCAAATCTCAAATTTCAAAATTTGAATTTCAGAGCCCGTTTTTTTCCGTTATTTCCAATTTTTTCCCATTTTTTTCGTTTTTGCCCCTGAGCGTTTTTTCGTTATAACGGAAAAAACGGTAACGCCCCCAGACCGTTATACTGTTATAACGGTCCCTTTTAAACCTTGCTAAATATATCTAGGTTTTTTTCTTCTTCTAAACGTACGTAAAAAAAAATATTTTACATATATTTTCCCAATACCCATGGTAACTGTGATTTATTGTTTGTGGTTCCGTTTCAACTTGCTTGAGAATCAGAACCGGAACGGATAAAAAACGGAACTGAACTATTTAATAGGTTCTGATTTTGAGACCTCTGGTACCCGAACTGGAACCAACCCATTGTCACCGTTGAGTCCCTTGAGTGCATATGAAGGGAACCCCACGAAACTCGAATTCTAGAAACCTTTCTTCGTTGAGATTACCCAATGATGCGATTTTTTTTTATTAACATGCAAGATGTGGCCCACCAATTTGACGGATTGGATCTTTGAACAATTATATCATGTTGACAATATTTTAATCCAACGGACGAAATTTCTTCTAATGGACCCCTACCATGACACTATATTTAGCACTCGCATCAATGGCATTTGTATGTGGTGGCACACTTTTGGAAACAACTGACCTTATGGACATCTGACCCATCCTAAGGTGGAGTTGCCATCTCAAAATCAGCCCAATTGGTGATTTCTACCCATTGGATTTCAGTTCTTACAAGGGGTTGATTTATAAGCGTGGAATTCAAGCATTATTTGGGGATACTAAAAAACAACAGGCTAGAAATCACCCAATAAAGCTGAGTTTTAGATTGTAGATCCACCAAAGGGTGGGCCAAAATATATTCAGTGGCAGAAGGCGGATTCCTCTAGTAGCACTAAACAAGAAAGAAAGTCCCACATCGGGTAAGAAAGGCAACTTCAACTCTCCAAGAGCTCTATATAAGGGGTTATTTGGTTTCTTACAAAAATTATGCAGCCGCGCGGTGAGCACAAAGCGAACTATTCTTTCGCCTTTTACTAAAGAATACCGTGTGTTCGCCGCACATAGCGGCATACGCCCATTTTTGGAGGGTTTTCCTTTCCTGGGAAGCCCTAACAAATCATCGTCAAAATTTTTCATACTAGTTGTTTTGTTAGCCTGTAATTTTGGCCGAGGCCTGGCCTGTCTCCACGGTCTGGCCTTGGCATGAAGCCCGCCATCCAACTGGCCTAGGTCTGGCTAGGGACTGTAGACCAAGCTCGGCTGTCTACAGTCTAAATTTACAGCCCCAGCCCCATGGCACACAGAAAATTTGAAATTAATATACTCATCCAAAAGTTTTGAAATTATATACTCAAATCACCATAACGTATTTAGGGCTGTCAAAGTAGCTCTACCCTTACTTATAAGGGTGAGGTAAGGCTCAATACCGGCCTTAGCCCTTAAGAGGGCATGAACCGGCTAAACCTAGCCCTACCATCAAGGGCCAGGGCCTAGCAGAAGAGTATTAAAAATACGAATGTTTTTAAACCTTGCTAAATATATCTAGTGTTTTTTCTTCTTCTAAACGTACGTAAAAAAAAAATATTTTACATATATATTCCCAATACCCATGGTAACTGTAATTTATTGTTTGTGGTTCCGGTTCAACTTGCTTGAGAATCAGAACCGGAACAGATAAAAAACGGAACTGAACTATGTAATAGGTTCTGATTTCGAGACCTCTGGTACCCAAACTGGAACCAACCCATTGTCACCGTTAAGTGCATATGAACGGAACCCCACTGGATCTCGAACTAGAAACCTTTCTTCGTTGAAATTATTACCCAGTGAATGGATTTTTTTTTATTTACATGCAAGATGTGGCCTGCCAATTTGACGGATTGGATCTTTGAACAATTATATCATGATGACAATATTTTAATCCAGGGGACGAAATTTCTTCTAATGGACCCCTACCATGACACTAGTATTTAGCACTCGCATCAATGGCATTTGTATGTGGTGGCACGCTCTTGGAGACAACTGACCTTATGGATATCTGGCCAATCCTAAGGTGGACTTGCAGTCTCAAAATCAGCCCAATTGGTGATTTCTACCCATTGGATTTCAGTTTTTTCAAGAGGTTGATTTATAGGCGTGGAATTCAAGCATTATTTGGGGATACTCAAAAACAACGGCTAGAAATCGCCCAATAAAGCTGAGTATTGGATTGTAGGTCCACCAAAGGGTGGGCTAAAATACATTCAGTGGCAGAAGGCGTTCCTCTAGCAGCACTAACAAGAAAGAAATAGTCCCACATTGGCTAAGAAAGAAAAACTCCACTCACCAAAACATGTATATATGAAGTCATTTGGGTCCCTAGTAAAAACACGCAGCCGCGCAGAGAGCACAGAGCGAACTATTCTTTCGCCTTTTACTAAAGAATACCGTGTGCTCGCTGCACATACCGGCATACGCCCATTTTTGGAGGGTTTTCCTTTCCTGGGAAGCCCCAACAAATCATCGTCAAAAGTTTGAATACAAGTTGTTTCGTTAGCCTCTAATTTTGGCCGAGGCCCGGCCTGTCTTCACGGTCAGGCCTCGGCCTGAAGCCGGCCATCCAACTGGAATACAAGTTGTTTCGTTACCCTGTAATTTTAGCCGAGGCCCAGCCGTCTACAGTCCGAATTTATAGCCCCCATGGCACAGAAAATTTGAAATTATATACTCATCCAAAATTTTGAAATTATATTCTCAAATCCCCATATTTAGGGCTGTGGGTAGGGCCGGCTAAGCCCCAACCCTACCCTCAAGGGCCATGGCCTAGCAGAAGAGTATTAAAAATAAAAAAAGTGAATGCTTGAATAATGCATTTGGCGTGGTAATGTGTTTCTTCAGTTTAATCTATGTAGATTTTTCAATAAATTATTATAATTTTTTCGTTACAGGAGAGAACTATTAAGGATTGAAAATAAATTTTTTTAAAAACCTCAATAAAATAAATTAATAATAAATTTACACAAGAAAAAAAATTCATTCTGAAATGATTTTGGGTCATTCATAACTTTGGAATGGCTCGATGGTTTGGAAAATGCCCAAAAATCTCTTTTGGGATAATTGTAGTCCAACACCAATAATGTCATCACATGTGTACCTAAGAAAATTGGGAGACCATGCCAACCGGTTTTCCCCCTTTCTTCTATATGATTTGTTTTTAAAAAAAAGGTTAGATTCCCAAGGTAGCCTGAAACTTTCATTAACAGTGAACACTTTAAATATCCAACGGGTGACCTTTGAACAACCTATTTTATATTTAAAAAAATGTGACTTAATTTAGTTTTGAATATACCACACTAATGTGTCGTTTTCTAAAAAAAAAGATGCACTAAGTGCGTTGTTTTATGAAATATTATTTTAAAAAATAAATAAAACAGAGATGATAATCTAAGGGTTGGGCCCCCTTGAGTGTGATCCTGGCCCGACCCTTATTTAGAAGGGCCTTGTATATTTGGGCCCGGCCCGGCAGAAAGATCTTGAAATTTATATAAAAAAAAAAAATCCTTCCTTTTAGGACTTTAAAAGGGCTGGGCCAGGCCCATGTACAAGAGGGCCGGATTGAGACCCGTAAGTGTATATTTGCCTTTTGCTGAATTGCAAATTAAGCTTTGAGCTTATTTTGTTACTAGTGAAGCACTAGATCAACATATCTATTACTATTTTAAAACCAAAACTTGCCTATCACAACACATAACCTCGTACCTACTAATAGTTCTCTTTCTCGGTAGCCAATCTATCAATTCATTAAATATCATAATCTTTTCTACCAAAAAAAAAGTTCATTCACAATTATTAAATCAAAGGGACGCCAATGCTCGTGCACTTTACAGGTGGCAGCACCTTACATGTGGCACTCTTTGAGATCACTGATCGTATGGATGTTTGGCCCATCAATAGGTGGACCTACATGCAAAACATCAGCCTGCTTAGTGATTTCTAAGCATTCAGTTGAAATCGTTTTCATGGGTTGATTGTTAACCGTAGATTTTGAGCATTATTTTCGGTACAAAGATCCAACGTTTAAAAATCATTGAATGACATTGGAAGTAATTAACAAGTTATGTAGGAAGTAATAAGAGAGCTCATTAATGAGCTTTTGTACATTGGGGACATGTAACAGAGTAGAGCTTTGATGATGACGTCCCTCATCAACGATGATGAGGGACCAAAATATGATCTACCTACCAATTTTCAGCCTAATTAGTAATTTCAATCCATTGGATTTGAGTCATATTCATTATTTAGTTTTAACTGTGGATTTTGAGCATTATTTGAGGTAGTCCGATCCAAAGGATAGAAATCCCTAATCAAACTAATTTTTGGTATGTAGGTCTTACCTAGGGATGGAACAAACGTCCATACGATCAGTGACCTCCAAGAGTGTTCCACATGGCTCACACTTCGTCCCGTCGTAAACCTATTTTTATTTTTAATAGATTTGTTGACGTGAGGGGAAGTTTTTTATTGTTTCTAGTAAGGTCTATAACTTGTAGGTGATGTATTCACTAAAAGACAAAAACACCCCTGCTAAGTGAATAATCTAAAGAATACAAATGAAGAAAATAAGGGCATTCTCAACAAAATAAGGAAATTTTCGAGATTTCATCCATTTATAACGCAAGAACATGCTTCTCTTTAATATGTAAAATAGAAATTTTGCTTTCAAAAAGGTAATCAGTTATTGAAAAGCTAACTATTATCGATAAAAAAAAAAAAAAAAGCTAACTCTATTAAACTACTTAATTACTTTCCATGCCATAATAAGTATATTGAAAATAGTCCCTTCATTATCACTAAATTACTTATCATGTCATTTGATACATTTTCAAAACAACCCCTTTTAACTACTTAATTTCTTCCTATGCCATTTCTCCCGTATTTCCAAGTCTCTTATAACTACTTAAATCAAGATTAACAAAACAACCATACTTACGTAACTATTAAATTCAATGCAGCCTCTACATCTATAATACTTTAAAAACAAAACCAGGGTTGGGGCACACCCTTCTTCACAAGACACTCACGTGCAACGCAAGAGTTATCTTGCTAGGCTTTGAAATTTTGAAACTGTGTAGATTGACTATGCTGGCCATCTGTTAGGGTTTTGTTTCGCCCTAAAAATGACACCGCCACCGTAACTGCCGACTAGATTTACAGAGGCAATTCAGATTTTCCAATAACAAAACCAGTAAATCTCTCTCCCGAGTTAATCAGCTTTCTAGGTTTTGCAACAGAAGGAATCTTAAATCAGAACCATTGGTGACCAATTGATTCAGAATTATTTTGTTTGCAGAGAGGTTTACATGTGACTCATAGCAATAACCAAAAAACCACCACTGGAGAAGAAAATAACTGCATTTTGGAATGCTCCCAAAAGGCTCCTAGTGATCCAAATTCCGGTAACCCCAAGTTCAGATCCAGAAGGAAATGATCTAAATAAAAGAATCCAACATGCATCGCAAGATTAATTGTCAATGACATACTATGCCTGCGAGTACCGAAAGCATGAAAATATCAGACAAATACATAGCTTAAGTAAATGATCACTGGGAGTCTACACACTGCGGAGGAACCAACAAAAGAGAAACCCCAGGGTGAGAGAAATTTGATTGGAGTGCCACCTTGAAATAACGATTCAAGGATGATAAATGACTGGGTTAGCTGAAGAACTTCACTTGTAAATTGGCAGAAAAGCCAAGAGGGCTTTGTAACAGGAAGATGAACTTGCAGGGCCCAACAAATTAAAATTTGTGAAAATATATAACAAGGTCCAAGGGGTCAGGTACAAGGAAGAAATCCTTTTTGGTTCCTGTATGCAACCCAAGAAACTTAAAATGGATATACTCTCCCCAATATTTCCCTACCTATTTTGGTTCACAAGCAAATTATTGAAAAGGACGGACTCATCAATCTATCAAAAATGCAACGTGTCCAAACAGAAGAACTTGGAAACATGTGGCAGTGTCAGAAAGTTGAATTTATTTAAAATATTTGGCAGTCGATATTTCAATTTCATTGAATACCTCACAAACAAACAATGTGAGATAGGATTCCTCTTGACAATGAAGAGGGTAACACATAATTGAGGAGATAAATGAAGGATTTGACTAAGTTTTCATCAAGAGAGAATATAAAGGACAGATGAACACACTATACTTGAGCAGATACTGATCGGAAGCCTCTTGCAACAAACTCAAGATTAGTACTTGTGAATGAATATCGAAGTTTCTTAACTACAATAATCTCATATATATCAAGTGCCGACACCAGAAAGTAAATTTCTTATCCCAAACAGCCCATGCTGGTGAAATTAAGATCTAGTTCCATAAGAACACCTAATAATGCACAACCAAATCTGATCCGTTTCTCAAGGGACCTCTACAAAACCAATACAACACGTACCTACTTCAGATAAAGGTTTAAAATATCGTACCGTCTCTCCACCTCCGCAAACTGACAGAACAAGACTTTGAACCATGTATCAGATTTTAGGAGAACAAATGGCTGTTGTTCGCAGCTTACAAACTAAAGTCACTTATCCTGTAACAACTTACAACACGAAACGGTAGAAAATTTATATATACAAATAAATTGAGCTCAAAACTGATGACTAACAGAGACTGACCAATACGTTGGAAGCAATAGAGATGAGATGAGGTGTAGAGTGTGTCTTGTTAGGTTAGCGTCAAAAAGGAAATGGTACAAATGTGAGGGGCACAACCGTCAACATGGAAAAACATGTCACAAGTCTGGGACAAGGTGGTTCCAACTATAGCCTAAGTCACAGAATGACTGTTCAATAGACGTTAGTGAATCAAGGGAAGATTGCAAAGAGGGAACAAAGTCCGAAGAGGACTGAAGGATGGATAAGCATGCCTTAAGTTCAAGAAATGAAGATTCATCTGCCCTTAATGGTGGTATGGAGTCCTTATTTATAGAGAAGTAGGGTTAGAATGATTCATGCATGCTATATCTGTTGTATCTGTCAGTAGTGAAGGCTGCGCCACGTATATGTAACGTCCTAACCTTGGTAAGGAGTCAAACAGCTCTTGCAGTCCAAGGCACCATACTACATTGTTTATTCATTCCTTCCCCTTCAATCCTATGACTTATTTATAACCCCTTGGACGCCATCATGATGGTTTCCATGCAACCCTTTTGTTATACTTCTCATGAATCAGTCATTGTCCCATAAAGAGTAGGGTCGATAGGTATCTATAAGCAGCCATTTTGTAGTGCTTGTGGGACCTCATGAGTAAATGCTTCTTCTGATGAGACACCCCATATAACAAGGCAACCCACTTAAGATGTAACATCTACAAATGACAAACAAATCAGTGTAGCAACTACACAATTCCAATTATGATCAAGTTTGATTAAAAATAACTAATATGAAGCATCAATAAGTTCAGAATAACCAAATATAATGTTCTATGACACCATAATACCTTAAGGCTAGAGTCAATCAATGATAACAAATAATTGTTATATAATAAACCAAACAAGATAGGAGTTGCTTCCTAATTCGCAAGTACACTCCAAGATTTGCGAATTTCACCAGCAAAGCACCAAGACGTTGACTGAAATCCTAACCCTTTAGGAAGTCAGATTATTGCTCTATTTAAGTTTGACCATGAAATAGCAACATAAAGGAATTTCCTTGGACTAAAAAATTACTGAAAATAAGTAGGGCAAAATTATGATTCTAAGCTTAGACACATTCAACCCATGTTCATCCATCAGAACCAAGTTCTCGACTATGCAAAAATTATGCTCCGCCTCAATAAACTATATTTCTGAGACCCTCATCATATATAACTATAGTCACACTTAATTGGGTTTGGTCACTCATTATTTTTCCACCGATAGCAACGGCGAAAGATCTTCTCAAAATAAAGATAAGAACATAGAAGAACCGTTACCAACTAAAAGCATAAAATAATAAACCCATTACAACGGTTATAAAAAAGGCTAAATTCAAATCACATTAAGAAAAACAAGTTTAATTCATCATTCCAAAACTAAGAAACAGAGAAACAAATCTCATCAAAACATCTGCTAAAGGATTCTTTGGAGTTCCCAACAGATAATGGTACCAATTACAAAACAGTATTCTCCATTCACTTCTTCTCGCAACAACTAAAAATCCGTAATTTGACAAAAAAAGGAGCTAAATAAATTTATCTAAGCAACAGTCGACCTCAAAACCCTAGCTTGGTACGGCGCCAGTGCCTGCGCTTTGCGTTGTACCTGAAAGCGCAAAATGCAGAAATCGATTAAAAGAACTTTAGATTTAAAAATCTCAGAAATAGAGTAAGGATAGAGAGATGGAGACCTGATGGTGTTATCGGTCCTCATACGGATCCAGTGAGGGATGGGCCTGTTCTGCCTCATCTTCTTCGCGAGCTTCTTCTTGATTATGAAGGTTTTATGCGACGGCTGCAGATCAAATGAAGATCAAATCAAACATTATAACAGATCCAAGAAGATTAATCACAGATGGAGAGGGAGAGAGAGAGAGAGAGTCACCATTTTTGTTTCTGGTTCGGAACTCCGTAACAAGGTTTTGGGGCGAAATGAAGTGAGAAAACCTTAACGAGAGAAACCCTAGTTTGGGAAATTTCACCCCTTTTATAGCAGAAGAATAGCCGTCTTGAGACATTGAACTACACACGCGCGCCTTAAATTACACGAGTGGATAGGCGCAACGCGCGTGTGGCAAAGAAAAGATTTTGTTTTGCTTACACCCCTCTTAATAAATCTTTTATATTAGTAAAAACCCCTGAGTTTTCATTCTTTTGATCTTGCCCCTTGATTTTATTTTGCCCATCATTGATGGAGTCGGAAATATTAAGCCTCTCACCCGAGAATTGAAAGGACCAATAGAATCGAAAACAGTCCTAAATTTTTGAGTGACCGTTTCTAACTTGGTCAATGACTAAAAAATAGTCAAGGGGGCAAGACCAAAAGAATGAAAATTCAAAGGGATTTCATTAATATAAGAAATTTATCGAGGGTACTTAAGAGATGAGAAACATTTTAAGCATGAGAGAGTAGTCAATGACCAAACTGCCCTTATTTTTAGGGTGGCGTTATTTGCACACACCTTTTTTTGAGTGACACCCACATCTTATCTGCACATACCCAAAGTTGTGAGGAAAAAAAAAAAACCCGAACGAAGTGCAAATCACCACTACCGTCCTCTTCTTCTTCACCGCCACTACACCACCACCACCACCACTCCCTCCCTCCCTCCCTCTCTCTCTTACCTGGTGTTGGGCGGCAGGCCTCCTCCTCTTCTTCTCCGGGCATCTTGGGGCGGTTTCCTCTTCCTCCTCCTAGTCTGTGTGTGTGTGTGTGTCTCTCTCTCTCTCTCCCTTCCTCCCTCCATCTCCCTCTCCCTATCTCTCTCTCTGGAAAAAAAAAAAAATTTCGCTCCGTATCGGTAATGCAGGGTGGACATCTACCGATATGGCCAAAGCCATGTCAGCAGCGGGCTACCGATATGGCCAAAGCCATGTCCACCCCGCGTTACCGATACGGAGCAATTTTTTTTTTTTTTTTTTACAGAGAGGGGGAGAAAGAGATCTCTCCCTCCCTCATCTTCCTTTTCCTCCTCTTCTTCCTCTCTCTCTCTCTCTCTGTCTCTCTCCCTCCTTCCCTTTCAAAGAAGAAGAGGAGGCCGTTTGGAGAAGAAGAAGAAGAGAAGGAAGAGGAAGAAGAAGAGGAGGAAGGGGAGGCCGCTGGGAGAAGAGGAGGAGGAGATCCACCTCCTCTTCTTCTTCTTCTCTATCGGTGGTGGAGTTTTTTTGTTTTTTTTAATAACTTATTTGCACACACCAAGAGGTGGGTGTCATTCAAAAAAAGGTGTCTAACGTCACCCTATTTTTATTCAACATGTATTAAATATTTTATGAGCATTTTTGAAAAAAGTGGCAAAACATGAAATCTTCAACCCAAGGGTAATTTTGGAAGATTAATGTAGAGGAACACTTTTGGAAATTTGGCAGCTCAAGGGACAATTATAGAAAGGGTCCCTCTATGGGCACCCATGCACTTAATCTCGGCACCCACTCTCTCTCCTCTCTTTTTTGACAAAAATGCCCATCTCTCTCTCTCTCTCTCTCTCTCTCTCTCTCTCTCTCTTTTTCAAAATTGCCCATGTCAGCTCTGAATTGTTGACATTGCCAAGGCCGACATTACTTAGTCCATGTCGACAGACCTAATCCATGTCAGCAGTTTGAAAAAAATTATTTGAGAGAGAGAAGTAGGGGAAGAGAGAGGAGTGAGTGAGTGGGAGGAGGGGCATTTTGTCAAAAAAGAAGAGAGTGGGTGCCTAGATTAAGTGCATGGTTGCGCGTAGAGGGACTCTTATAGAAACTTTGTAACTATTTATGCAAGTTAATAGACCAAAAAACCTTCAAGTTTACACAAACTTCAATAATAGTTGTAGGGATGTTTATGGAAAAAAAGAAGATAAAGTACCCCTTCACATTTCCAAGAGTTTGGTGCATTATAATAATAGAGATGTGCAAAATGAAACAGAGTACAGGTTTCTGTGTAAGGCAAACATTTGCTCTATATACAATTTTAAGAGTCTGTATACATTTGCTGTGTGTACATTTGCTATGTATACAATTTTAACAGTGGTAATTAAGAGTCATTCCCACAAAAGAATAGTTATGCAGACGAATTCACAGAAAAGAATAGCCAAAATCAAGATCATAATCAGAACATCTATGTATGCACGAGCTTATCAATGGGGAGACCTCTTCCAGACATAATTGGGAAGAACTAAGGATACCATGAAGAGTAAAAAGACAACTTATGCAGACGATTTTCATCAAATTGCACTTTTATTGCACACATATCGAGAAATAGGCTAAAGTCTTCAAAATGATTTTTGAAGAACAAATTCATCAGAGCTTGATTTCAAATGAATTAGGGAAAATTGATTACGTAAAATCCCTAATTACACAATCAATTTTGATCAAATCATATTTCTATGGAGTTATTTGAAAGATATCAAGGCATATCACCCTTTTCAAGTCATTTTCAGGCCAAAGCAAGCGTAGATGATGAAGAACATGACCACTCTAGGGTAAATTGACCGTGTACAAACACTAAACACAATTGATTTTGATTAAATTGCAATTTCATTGAGTAGATTTGAAGATTTTGAGGAATTGGTCAATTTCAAGCCATTTTGAAGCATGAATCTTATAAAACGATGATCAAGCTTCGGCCAACTGATTGTGTATGTCACGCCCCGAATATGGGTACCCAAACCCGACCAGGAAACCCAAGAGTCGACCCATACTCGAATCCAGAGTGGTCATGTTCATTGGTGATTAGAAGAATTGGCGCATGCCAATGTATAAATTAAAAGTTTTCGAATGGGATGATTTTTGGTGAGGATGGTCTCTATGGTGAGGAGATCATCCTGATAAAAATTCAAATCATTCTGATATTCATGGACCGATTTACAAGTTGAAAAATTATGGGCTGTCTATTTTTATCGTTAACTTGAAAACCACATTTCATGGGATTAGGAATTTCAGAATGTGCTGATATTTTTTTAGGGGTGATCTATATGATGAGGAGATCATCCTGACCAAAAATCAGCTATTGATATATCTTCCACATGGGTATGCTAAAATTGTTGTAAAAGTGTTGTATGAAATTGTTGTCCCTCGATCCCACGTGCTCTCTCTCTCTCTCTCTCTCTCTCTCTCTCTCTCTCTCTCTCTCTATATATATATATATATATATATATATATATATATATATATATAGAGAGAGAGAGAGAGAGAGAGAGAGAGAATAATGAATCCAAATGGTTTTGACAATCAATTCAATTTCCAAAATTTAACCACATTGTGAAAGCTACGAATAATCATAATTAAATGTATTTTGAAATCCTAAGCAATCCTTTCTAATTGCTGACGCGTGAACACTCAGGCATGTTGGCTCGTTCGTGAAATTTTCCCTAACGCTCTCATTGGATTCCATCGACGTGTTTTCAGGCTCTAGCTCCGAGAGCGGGTCTCTCTCCAAGTCAATGATAAAAGTCTTCGGGTCCCAAATAGCAGTGGATACTAGGTCTTCATCCACTTTTCTCATGCTCTTCTTTATACGTCCTTAATTATGTACCGTTGACTTATTAGTTGTTCTGATTTCACTGTTATGACCCATCAAATAATCGAGGTATTCCCTAGTGTGTCCCCTTCTTGTATGTTGTAAATAGTTGCCTCGCCATCTAATCAATTTATCAAGTATATTTAAAAATAGAAATTCATTTAAAAATGAAAGAATAATTCATGTTATAAGTTGAACTTAATTTCATCAAAACTGTTGTCTATAATTTTATTAATTACCTATAAATTATATTAAAGATATTTTGTGAAGATGCTTCTGTTAATTCAATTTTTTTTATTAGGTTTTGAAATTATCTTGTCTTGATTAGAGATAGAAAAGCTACCTTTTGGTCAAAATTTTAAAATAGTAAAAAAAATATTTCCTTTGAGCGTTAGTTGTTAAAATCAATAGAAAACACTTTTGTGAAAATACTTTGGCTAACAATCACTTTTTCTTTTTCGTTCGATCAATTTCCTACTATCCGAAGGTACTTATTTTGCAACTTGGTCGCAATATTGGGAGGTCAATTCTTAACCAAATCCAGCAAATGCTATATGAAAACTCATCTATTCAAAATGAACTATTTTTATATAAAAAGAAACATTTTATACGTTCTATTTTGAATTTATAAGATATAATCAATTTAATATTTCGAAATTGTGAATTTTCATACTGATTCCAGAATTGACATACAGTCACTAAAATGGGTCTACATGTCAGACTCGATCTAATTGGATAACCTGGCACCCATGGTTGGAAAGTTAACTTACAACATTTTTCATATTTTTGTCAAAGTCAGATTCCAAATGTAGGTACAAAAAATAGTTCTAAAGTTGAACCATCTAGCAGATTGCATAGAACAATAACTAAACGGTCCACTTCAAAAGAATCAATAGGTCATGATACATAGAATGTGATACTTAAATTATTTATATAAATTTCAAAATGGGTTGGGAATCCAACCCCTCTAAAATCATTCACAAAGCTTTCTGTATGAATTAGTAATGAATTTTTTTGTATTGGATGTCAAAATTTCACCATATTCAAAAATAAGAATTAAATATAAAACAACAATGAGTCTCAAATCCAAGGGTCCCAAATGACCCATACCAAGTTTAAACCATTTATTACATATCCCAAAACCTTAATTAATCAAAAGTAACCAGTACTCAAACTCTCCTCCATCGATCGGCTCAACTTTATAAAACTCGTTCTCTTATTTGTGTTCAATCAAATCTGAAAGGTGATCGGTCAAATCGTGAGCTCGAAATCCCAATAGAACCACATGTATACCTAAATATAAATCTAGCAATTATCTCTTTACACATGTTATAATCATGTAGACACAATGTAATAAATCCAAATCAAAGATACAATTCTATATGAGCAATATAAACATGTGAATGAATGTGAATCCCACCAAGGGTCTCCTTCTCCGATCCTACCAAGGGTTAAATCCCACAAAGGATAAATCCCTGTAGGATTTAGGACTTTTCACTTAAGGGCTCAAGGCCATTCTTGTAATTGGACCAACACACACTTCATAATTAAGGTGACATGAGTGCCAATATGAATGCACATCGACATATTATATGATTAGAACAAAAAATTAATATAATCTCTATTTCATCATCATTATATTTGAATCAAAGATTAAACATAAAAAAGAAGAAAAATGAGAGATTTAGAATATCATCTAGGTGTACCTACATTTTTTCTTCAACTTGTGCAAGATTGGATCAAGTTCTTCAAACTTCTCTAATGTAGATTATAGATATAATGGATGTCCAAGAAGGGGTGACGACTAGAGTGTGGAGAGGGTTCTTTTTGCCAAAATTATGTTGAGTATTCCCTCATTTCTCTTAATTCTCTTAAATAGGGTTTTGGTGATTGGTTTCTAGGATTTGGAGTAGACCCCACTATTGCCCACATTTTTAACAAATTGGGATAATTTTTAGTGAGTGAAAACTCATTCACACGTCTAGGGTAAATAAGGTTTAAAGATTTTGAGGGATTCCCTCCATTTCTCCATGTATCTTTATAGTTTGTGTCTATCTAGATTGTAATCCTTCTCTCTTCAAAGGTTAACTTTTCTTATCCTATTTTAAGAAGGGTTTTAAACAAAAATAGCAAAATCCTATTGGCTTATAAGGCCTACACATTTTCACCCTAAATGCATGATTTCCTATTGAAAAGTCTTGGTAGTCAATCCCATGAATACTTAGTTATTCGGTAATATAAATAGTTGTGTTATGAGTTCGCTGAAGACTGAAATGTCAAAGATCAAGTGGACTTCGACAGATAAATCAAAGAAGAATTAAAGCTGAAGAAATTCAACCTAAGTGTTCAATATCAACTGAAGACAAAGTCAAGTTCAAGCTTAACTGAAGACAAAGTCAAGATCAAGCTCAACTGAAGACAAAGTCAAACTCAAGCATGAAGATTTAAATGATCAAAATATGTTCACATTCAACGAACGTTCAACTATCAAGAATCTCGTGTTGCGGCTATTTCTGTACATCTAAGGGTACACCGCGCGTTGCCAGCAGATCAAAGTTTACCATAGATATTTCATTGCTAGTTATGTATCATTTGTGTGAACAAATACTTAAACAAGTATTGTTTAGAGCAGGCCTAAGACGGCCGGCCAACCGACCGGAGTTCTTTTACTCTGACCGATCGACCGGCCAAAAGGTACAGCCAACCGAAACTCTCTATTTCAGAATCTTGTGTTGCTGTTCTGAGCGGGCGATCGACTAAAAGGTTCGGTCGATCGAAGTCCGATCGACCGACTAAACATGCGGTCGACCCCCCTTTTCGGATCTCGTTTTGACTCAATCTTTTCTATGAGTATAAGCGCACTTTGGCCTTTCAAACGGCTATATTTGGTTCGTTTCTATTATTTGGGGGCTGGCTTATGAATTAGAGCATTCTCCCCTCATAAGAATTAACCCAATCGAGAGATCTCTAAGCTCCCATTCTTTGAGTCCAAAGATATGGAATTTGTGAGAGCTTCACTAGAGCATAGCTGTGTATTCCTTGTAAAGGCTCTATGTGTTTGAAGAGACTATTAGCTATTGTTATTCTGCAAGCATCTTCTTCAAATAAGAAGATTATTCTTGGAAGAGTGTCTCTTAGGTGAATTCTTCTCCAAAGGATTCTCCATTTGATTGTATTCATCTAAAGGTAAGTATCTCTATGATCAAATCCATTTTTGATAGAATTTAAAATTTATGCGCTGAATATTTGTGATTGGTTGATGAGTAAGGACTCATTTAACTGAGTTGAGGATTGTAGATCCATGAGAAAAGAATTTCTCTAAATAGACTATTGGCCTAAACTGGCTCTTTAGGTGAGCGAGAAGTGATTCTCGTTAGATTAAAACTAAGTGATATCTTAGTTAGTGGATTATTTATTTCAACTGGATATATTGTAATGCATGATTGAGATAATATAATATTACTCGTGTTGAGTATTGGACAGTGGACGTAGGTGCGGAGTCGTCGAATCTCTATAAATCTGAGTATCTTGTGATTGTGAATGTTTGCATATTTTGTCTCAGATTTTTTTATATCTATGTTCTGTAGATGATTCGTATTTTGATTGTTTGATCCTTTTCCGCCTAGTGTGATCATTAATTTTTAATTCATATAAGATCCGCAGAGAAATTAAAAATTGTCCTATTCACCCCCCTCTAGGACATAATATGGTAATTAAAAGAGAATTTCAATTGGTATCAAAGCCATTCACCTCCTCCATTATCGCCATCTTCGCCTTCTAGGTATTTTTGATTAAAGAGAAAGGACCAGTTATTTTTCACCTTCGTCTCCGTTTCCCCCTTACACAACACTCCTTCTCCGTCTCCCACTTCCTAGGGTTAAAATCAACCAACGAAAATGACTTCAACTAACACTTATAAATCACTAATCAAGTTGATTTTGAGTTTGGGAATGGCATGCAAGTGGTGCCAAGCCCTTGCAAACTCTTTAAGAAAATGGATGCAGGCATGTGGATGATTGCCCAACCTCTTGGTAGACCTCCAAACCAAAAATCAGCTTGATTAATGAGTTCAAACCTCTGGTTCTTTGTATAGAAATAATGGTAAATATGCTAAAATTCCTAGGGTTAAAAGCCCTTGCAAACTCTTTAAGAAAATGGATGCAAGCATGTGCTATGGTACCCACGACCATAGAAACCGTGGACACCATAGTACCCACGGCTAGAGATACCATGGCTACTATGCCAGCCACAACCAGAAGATGATGTTAGAAGAAAAAAAAATTGACCTACACAGCCAGAGAAACCGTGGCCATGCGTAGTATCCATGGTTTCTCTGGCCATGGACTGCACATGATTGCATCCATTTTCTTAAAGAGTTTGCTAGGGCTTGGGCCTAATGACTACGTTGATGTTCACCTATTGGTGGATAAACACACTAAAAATCAGCTTGATTGATAATTTCTAACCAAGGGTTTGGCACCACTTGCATCCATTTTCTTAATGAGTTTACAAGGGCTTGGCACCACTTCCAAAGGTCAATAGCCTCAAATGCATAGTTTTTTGTCCATTTGCATCCATGTTTGCACGAGTTTGCAAGGACTTGGGGTACTCAAATCCAAAGGTTTGAAATCACTAATGAGGCTGATTTTTAGCATGTAAGTCCAAATAAGGGTTTCCTACACTTGTGGGTCACCAGTGGCAAGAGAGAGGGAAGAGGTCGTCGGCGTCAAGAGAAAAGGAAGAGGTCGCCGACATCAAGTTCCTCTCCCAACCCTCACAAACCAGGGAAGAGAGAAAAGAAGAAGAGAGAAAGGGAAAGGGGAAATGAGGTGCTTTTCTTCATTCTCTCCCTTATAAGGGAGGGCATTTTTGTCCAAGAGTGGCATTGTTTGGGTGCTTATGGAATTTGTGGGGTGCAAATAGAATTTCGCTTTTGAAAAAGTCCCTCTCTAGCTTTCTTTTTTAGAGATAACTTTTAACTTAACAACTTTTTCCTACATGCTAGGATTTGGATCCCACTTGGGGATCCCAGAGATCCACCCAACAACAAAAATGTGTGGGAAGTGTTGCACACCAAGGGTGTATGTCAAACCATAATTAATTATATTATTTTATTTAATGAAAAGTTCTTTTGTTGGATTTTAATGTCACTTTCTATTAGGATTATTCATCATTAATCATTAATATTATTTTTTGTGACAAAATTACAGAATTGTCTTCAAATTTTACAAATCAGTCCCTACGGCCAGAAAGTCTCCAAGAAGTGTTCAAACACTTTAGTGGGCCCTACCAATTATGAAATCACTCAATTTATAATTAATATTAGTGAACTAAAGTATCCTAGAGGTTCAAATATGTCCGAGTTCCGTTGTGTAGTTCAATTGTAACCTATTCTCAAATTTGTCCTTCTATGGTTTATTGTGAAAATTTCAATGTCACTAGGACTCTTGGTCAACCTAAAAATTTTAGTGTTACTAGGATTCTTTAATCAAGTGTAATAGTTGTTATGTTATTTGGGTTCTTAATGAATGATTCAAGAGAGTCCCGCTGCTACAAGGACTCTTGGTGGGTCCCACCACTTCAAAAATTATTATGGTCCTAATTAATCAAGTACATTAAAATTAAAGCAGTCTAATTCATGTCCCTACGTGTATTTATTTAAATGTTCTCTTATGTAAATGATCCTAAGTGTCAATGTCCGAAAAATACTCTTACGTGTCATGAAAATTGAATTCTGACTAAGTTCTCATATTTATTATGTGTCACAAACAAGATATATCATGTATAAATGCATGCTCAAAGATTTTCAAAATGCCTAATGTAAAACCCCAAAAAAGTCATAGCTGTAGGATTTGTTCTCTTAGAATTTGATTATTGGGATTCAAGCCCTAGACGAGTTGGTAGGAATAAACTTAGCAAAATTTAATACTTTTAAATTAAAATAAATATGTAATTCAATGAGAAAATATGTAATTAATTCTAACTATAAAATTATTATAAATAAATTTGATGTCGACCATTTGACCCAAGAAGTGTCAACACCCCCAAGTTCATCAACCTGGGTAGTCCGTTCGGACCCAATTGACAAGTGTATATGTATGTATAGCCCAAATCGTATATTAGCAATACATGAGTCAAAACTAAAACAAGAATAATTAGTCAATTTCTAGCTAATTCACCAAGAATTTAACCAAACGGAGGTCGCCATCCAACTCGTCATTTACATTAGCGAGCCTGGTTTTGAGATTCTTGGCCCGTGCCCAAACCCCACACTTTGACCCACGTATGCCCATGACGAACACATTATTGTATGATGCTGATACCAGTGTTCAAAAACTCGAAAGTCCGACGACTAGAGTTAACTCGAAGACTCTACTCGACTCGAGAAAAAAAATATATATATATATATATATTAATATTATTATGTAACTAATTCCTGGGTTGACTTTAACGGTAGAAATTTGTGCATTTTTTAGCGTTATTTGGATGCAAAGATCCAAAGGTTTTAAATCACTAATCAGGCTGATTTTTGGTTCAGAGGTCCACCGAAGGACTGGCCAAACATCCATACGGTAAGAGTCTAGTAAGAGTGTGCCACATGGCCTATGTTTTGCGTTGTGACAGAAGCACCTGTCAAAACATTGTGACAGAAGTTTCTCTTTTAACTTTTGCTTAAAAAAAAATGTTGCCGTGGATGAGAGGGTGGAAGTTGTTGACCTCTTGCTTAGAAAAAAACAAAAGAAAGTGTTAACTTTCTTTTGCAAAAAAAAAAAAAAAGCTTTAGTTTAAAAATTTTAAAAAAAACCTTAAAGTGTAGGTTTTGACAGATTTGGGAACCATGGAACCCAAAAGACGATCAAACACAAATGGAGGGGATTTCTTCCTCACATCTATTAGTGTAAGATTATGAATCATTAGGGAGAGAGAGAGAGAGAGAGAGAGAGAGAGAGAGAGAGAGAGAGAGAAAGGGAGAGGGCGCACCTTGATAATGGTTGAGATGTTGAGCGGCAATGGAAACTGCAACTACGAACGACAATGGCTACAGGGACAGCGACCGACAACTATAGAAGAAATCAGGTAGGGGTTTCTAAGTTCTAAAGTTCTAAGTTCACCATTCTAACTTCCTATTTTCTTTTTTCTAAAGAGTAAATTCTAAATCTAAAACCTAATTTTTTTTTCTATTTAAGACTCGATCGAGTCGAGTTGAGTCGTCAATTTTTCGAGAAACTCGACGAGTCACTCCAGAACTCAATCGAGTTGGTTTCAAATTGAGTTTCTGATGAGTTGACTCAAAAATCAGTCGAGTCGAGTCAACTCGGCCGAGTTTCGAGTTGACTCGACGAGTTTTATAACACTGGCTGATACACACTATAGCACCCACACCCAAACTTGGGGGCCAGGAAATAACTTTTTAAGGATAGCACATGGATGAGCTTTCGACCAAGGGTGTTCATGGATGATGTCATCCATATTACATCACATAGAGGTCATTGCTATTAAAAAAAAATTAAATCTTTATTTTACAATATAAAAGGAGACAAAGAAAAGCCAAAACTCAAATCCATTTCTCATTGGGTTCCAAAAGAAATCAAGAGGAAAAACCAAAGAGATAACTTCGAGAGTTAGAGAAAGAGGAAAACTAGTAAATGGGGGAAAAGAAATGAAGAAGATGGAAGATGAACTCAATGGAGGAAGAAGAGGGTTGATTGGATCGATCAAGAGGGTAGGTGGTTTAAAAGTCTTGACGATTTCATTCTTCACTTGCTTCTAATGAGTCCATAGAAATCTTTTTAGTTAAACAAATCATTTAGCCATTTTGCTGGATTTCTAATGGAATTTCTTCTACTGAAAGTTTTTTATTTATTATCCAACGTTTTAGATAAAACTTTGAAATTCTTTTGTTGTTTAATTCCCTACCCTAGTTGTTGATCTTCTTAGATGCCATTATTTGATTTTTGTTAATTTCGGTTCTAGCTATATGGATTCACGCCATCATCTTTGTTGTGGAACTAGCCCCTTTTTACACAAAAGAAAAAGAAATATCAACATTTTTGTTTTACCAAAATCCCTAAACAAATCCAAGATTTAAAAATCGTTTGATGCCAAACCCCTTTTCGTAGAGAATATTATCAACTAAAGAATATTATCAACTACAAATAAAAGAAGGTTTAAACCCATGTTGTCCGGATTGGTTTACATGGAAGAACAGTCTGACATATCAACATGTAGGGTCAAATTTTAGTGGGTAAAACACCCAAAAGATTGCATCAAAGAGACGATTATAGGGTGGGGTGATTAGAGAAGGGTTTCAGATGGGATTTGGACAGACGGCTTACGCCTCTATTAGCATACACACGTGCAGGAAACATACCTTAATTAAGTAATTATCATTTTTTTCTGTTTGTTTTCTACGAGTGATTGTGAGAAAGTGAGTGACATATAAAGGATTGAGATTGTAAATATTAATTTTTGTTTACTCTTTATATGATTAATGTTTTTGTCGTGAAATTGTTAAAGGGGGAGATTGTAATGAATATATTCATATTCGATTTGGCATAATTCCATATGACATAAAAGCAGTGTAACAATTCCTACGTGTGCAAGTGAGGCTTTGAATATGTCGTGGTACACATGACTCGTTGACTGCTTGAAGACTAAAAGATGAAGATCGAAAACTTGGAAGATTGAAGAATGATTCATCTGAAAACTCGTTGTTTGTCCGTTTATAAACGTGCTCAGGTGATTAGGAAGGTAAGTGACTTAATGGCATTAATTATAGGTGGTTTAATCGTAAAATGTACATAAACCTATGTCATTGAGCAAGATTCAGTTCAAGGACAAAGATGTCATTAAAAAATTGAATGTGGGGAAGTCCAATCGATTGTACCATGTCTACAATCAATTGGACAATCGATGGACAGAACTTCCGAGAAGTCCAATCGACTGAACTCAGACATCCAATTGATTGGACTGACAAAGTAAAGAGTCTAAATTAGATCCATAATTCTTGTTTCTACTCTCCCACCTCTTGCAAACTCAAGGCTCTTAGCTTTTTCTATATAAGTCACCCTTGGCTATTAGAAAAGACACACAGAAATAAACAAAGAACTCAGTCTCGCACATAACACATCATTCTTGAGAGTTGAACCTCTAGAAAGAAATCATAGATTAGCCACTTTAATCCCAGTTAGGTTTCTCTCTTATGATCATAGCTTGAAGTTTTTACTTCATCGACAAGCTTGATCAAACCTCTACCTAGGCCATTCTTAGTATCCTACCTAGTAAGCCAGAGAGTATCACGAGTGACTCAATTGTAATTTAGCAACATTGAGAAGTCAAGGTGTACTTAATCATTCATTTCCAAGATTAGACCGGCAAGTGAGAATTAAATCGGGGTGTACCGGTCGAAAGGTAGGTTTGGGGTGTACCAAATTGAACAATGGCAAAGGGATCTTGATCGAAATGGTGTTTATGGACTCGATGCGTGGAGTCAGAGGACATGGACGCACTGATAGTTAGCCAATGATTATATGTTGTATGTAAACGGTGTTGCGTAGGTAACTTTTGTAATTCAAAACTATTCAATTAGTGATAATTTCTGTCTGGACGTGGTCCCGATGTTTTCATTGGCTAAAGTTTCCACAATAAAAATTATATGTATAGTGGTTTGTTTATTTATATCCGCATCTTGTTTAGATTGTAACAAACGACTAAGAAACAATATATCATGGAGATATATTCGATCAAAGTTGGTTGTGATAATCATTGTTAAAATCACTAGCAATTGTATGAGATTTCATCTACCAGTCTAGTAAATTGAATTAGGTTGTTAGTATCAATCGATAAATTTAAAATATTTATTCAACCCCCCTTCTAGGTATCTAGTATATCGAAAGATGAACTTTCACAAATTTCTCAAACTCCTCGATCTTTTGACATTTTCATCTTTTTAACAATTTTTTTATACTTTTTGAACTAAAATTGTATTAAACTAACATTTTTAGAGGGCAATTTTTTTGTCTTTCCATGTATTGCTAACTAAGATTCAAATACCACCTTATACACTCACAAGTTTTAAATACCCAGCCCAGCTTATTCCAATCTGATCAATGAGGTATTGAACATTATTGTGGGTACCATATTTTCCGGCAAGTAATATGCTAACACGTGTCATTGGCACGACACGTGCAAGACACGAAATTTTGACACTTGGTATCGTCCAGCATGCATGAATAAATGCGCCGAAGAAATCGTTAGAGATTATAACCAGCTCACTCCCGTCACACATCTTCCATTAATGGAAACACCACGTGTTAGATAGAGTGATCAGAAGAGAATATCTCAGGGCAGGATCGATAACGGAACGCATTGAAGCTTCAGGCATTAATATGTCAGAAAAGCATTCAATCTTTTTTGACACATTAATGATAAGCCCACTTGACAGGAATGACATTCAAACACATCAAGGCAAGGTCAACGGCCTACTTGACGAGAGTGACATTTATCTCATCCCAACAAGGTCAAGTAGTACACTTGACAGGAATGACATTCAAACACATCTCGACAAGGTCAACGGCCCACTCAACGAGAGTGGCATTTATCTCATCCCGACAAGGTCAAGTAGCACACTTGACAGGATTGACATTCAAACACATCTCGGCAAGGTCAATGACTTATTTGACGGGAGTAACATTTATCTCATCCCGGTAAGGTCAAATAGCACACTTGACAGGAATGACATTCAAACACATCCCAACAAGGTCAACGGCCTATTTGACTAGAGTGACATTTATCTCCTTCCGACAAGGTCAGCAGCATACATGACGGGAATGGCTTTCTATCCATCCCGAAAAGTATACAAAATTCTACAAACGAGATAAGTATTTTAACTATAATTTAGTTAATTGCTTACTTATCCATTATATGATTACCACGTGGTGGTTAGTTTGACTATTACACAATTCTCATTCAAGTATCTGCCACGAGGAGTGCCACCTCAGTCGTTTCAGATATAACTGATAGGAGAAGTTATGATCTAACAAGAAGATGCAATTTCATAACAGAATATCTTCATATCAGATCTAACTAACGAGAAGTGGACACGTAAAAGATGAGTCACGCCAATTCTGGGGGTATAAATATATGACACTCAGAACTGAGAAAGGGATCTTGCTCTCTAAATCCAGATAGCCTAAAACTCTGAAACATCTTTGCTATACTTCCTAAATCATGTTAGTACATCCTATACTGACTTGAGTGTCGGAGTGTTGTCAACAGGTACGACCACATTTCGCTAGGAGATTATCATATCATCCGCAGCAAAAAAATGAGTTATGTCCTGAAGCATCAGAGTCGTCGGATCATTATCGAGATACGAATCATTTGACCTCGAAGATTGTGTGAGATAGATCATATATTTTCCCCCCACAATTATGTTGGACAACTTGGTAACACATGTTTGTGGTCCCTCTCTCCCATGTCACCTACTATCAAAGTATACATTGGATATTCTCAATATCCCAAGTGTTTTCTTCCAAGTGAAAATCTTCCCAAAAAAAAAACACAATTTTTTATTTTTATTTTTATTTTTAGGGGAACCTCCACGAAGGGAGGGACATTTTATTAATAAAATTTCAAAGTACACCTAGTCAGGGAGGAACATGTATGTACCTCACCCCTTAAGATGCTAACAATTGAAAGATGAAGGAAATGCATAAGTGTCAAAGCTTACAGAGTTGCAAACCTATACTCTAATTTAAGGAGTGTCAATCTTGTTCAGATGAATAAAACCAGCAAGTCTAAATGGGACACTCTCTTTGATTTTCAAATATGATCTAGCTTGAAGACCTTTAAGAGCCATGTGGTACCGGTAATGTACTTCACGGATATCAAAACATAGTTTTATATATAGCCTTGAGATTTGGAGATCTTTTAGAAAAGTAACAAATTGAGCCATACCTGCGGCAACATTTATTGAAGGAGGCATTTTCAGCTAAGGTGCAAAAACCTTGTGTATACTAAAAATGTGAGGCTGTAGGACCATAGACATGTCCCAACCACATGCATAAATTGTAGTATGAGAAATTGTACAAAAAATTTGAAGTCACGTGCACACGCACACGCATGTATGCCAACACTTTTTGATGTTGATGTCTTTTAGACGATATTTATATTTTTTTTATCTTTATTGTAAGTGCACTAAGGGTCTATGAGAAATCACCTTCAAGATACAATGAAGTCCCGCCTTGATTGTAGATTGTTGTGATCGGATTATGGATCGCCCAATGGCAACCAGAATACTATTTTGTAACATTGACAATGCATTGCATACATGAGATTTCCTATAACATTGACATATTCTAGTTGAGCACAACATCTACCAGTATTTTTCATCAGTTGTGATTTATTATATATCAAAATGACCATGTCTTTTAAGAACTTTTTCATTGTAATGAGATTGAAATAATGCTAATTTATTGCCAGAAAAGTTATGTCCATCTCTTATTATAATTTAATTTGTATGATCAACGGCCATCTGTATGCACTACCCGTACAATCTAACGGCTCCGTTATAATGACTACATGATTAAACGCAACTCGGACCATTTTTACCATTTGGAATTGACATTGGGGAACTTGATTACCCATTGATAATCTAATTGCTATTATCCTAGTCACAATCTAGGTTAAACATCCGTACGCATTGCGCACACACACGTGTGCACGTGCGCGACATTGACCACAAACAAACAGTTCTCTTCACATGGGTCTTCAAATACATGTGTGGGGAAGTTCTCCAAGGTTTAAAAATCGGCCGTTATAACGGATTCGGACCTACCCCGTTACGTTACATACCTTTAAAATGCCCAGAAAATAACGGCCATCTGTATGCACTACCCGTACAATCTAACGGCTCCGTTATAATGACTACATGATTAAACGCAACTCGGACCATTTTTACCATTTGGAATTGACATTGGGGAACTTGATTACCCATTGATAATCTAATTGCTATTATCCTAGTCACAATCTAGGTTAAACATCCGTACGCATTGCGCACACACACGTGTGCACGTGCGCGACATTGACCACAAACAAACAGTTCTCTTCACATGGGTCTTCAAATACATGTGTGGGGAAGTTCTCCAAGGTTTAAAAATCGGCCGTTATAACGGATTCGGACCTACCCCGTTACGTTACATACCTTTAAAATGCCCAGAAAATAACGGCCGTTATAACGAAAATAACGACCATTATTTTCTGGAAAAGTTTGTGAAAAAAAAGTCCATTTTTTTTCATTTTTTCTGCTATATTCCGTTTTTTTCCGTTTCTGAAATCAAAATTTGAATTTCAGTGCCCTTTTTGGTTTTTTCCATTATTTTTCATTTTTCCCATTTTTTTTCGTTTTTGCCCCTGAGTATTTTTTTTTAAAACGGCCGTTGTAACGGAAAAAACGGTAACAGTCCCTTTTTAAACCTTGAAGTTCTATACCTTATATTCTCTTTTTTTTTTCTTGTCCTCATATGATGTGGGACTAAACTTGCTAAGTTTTGTTTTGTTTTTTTTTTTATTTTTTTATTTTTTTAATTTTAACTAGTAGAACATAAAGATAAAACACAAACACTTAAAAGAAAATATCTCCAAAGCAACTTGGGCGTGTTGGAGGTCAACCCAAGCCCAACTCAACCTTAACTTAAAGCAATCAACCAAAGTAAGAGTTCAAGCCCAAGCCCAAGCCCATCCCAGGGTCAATCTTGAGATGCTCAACCCAAGCCCAACCAGACCAGGTTAATTGGTCTGCTTGGTCAGCCAATGCAATAAATCATAGGCCATCATAGACCATCCATGATCCAATCCATCCGTTTCAAAGGTTAAGTATAAGACTAGAAAAGGTTTTTTGAGAACAAAATTTGACTGATGTGGTGCCATAAAGTTTTAATGGTGGCACTCATAAATTGCCGAATACACACACATACACACACGTGTGTGTAATGGTCGGGCTTAGGTTGGGTTGGGCAACCCAAGCCGGACCCAAAGTCCATTCTTAGGTCAGTGGACCGAAAGTGTGGAATTTTGGGTAGGATGTATCAAAAATTTGAAATGGAGGTCCACATCAAAGGAGAGAGAGACAGAGAGAGAGAGTGTGGCGTAGCTTAATTTCAACAAAATCCAAGCCCAAGCCCAAGTCCTCCGCAGCTGAGGTGTCTATAAACACAGCCCGGGCTCGAACTTATAGTGGGTTAGGGCCTAATAGCCCGTTGGGTCAGTCTGACCCATTAACGCCCCTACATGGCTATACTTGGAAATCCTGTAAGACCCTAATGGTGTCACTCATAAATAGCTGAACACACACACACACACACACACAATAGCTGGGCTGAGGTTGGGTTGGGCAACCTAAGCCTGACCCCAAGTTGGATTGAGTCTTTTAGGCTCGGGTGGGCCAAGCATTCATGGATCAGTATACTGAAAGAGTGTGCCATGTGACATTTTTGGGAAGGATATATCAAAATTTTGAAATGGAGGTCCACATCAAAGGAGAGAGAGAGAGAGAGAGAGAGAGAGAGAGCAAAATCCAAGCCCAAGCTCAAGCCCTCCGCAGTCGAGGTATAAACACAGCCCAGGCTTGGACTTACAGAGGGTTTGGACCTAATAGCCCGTTGGGTCAGTCTGACCCATTAAGACCCCTACATGGCTACACTTGGAAATCCTCTCTCTCTCTCTCTCTCTCTCTCTAAAAATCCTAGAACAATCATGAGCTAGCATTCAAATTTTGAATACAAGATAGAAGAGGAATTAGAAATACAAAGTAATAATTCAAATTTAAAAACGTGTCCGTTGGGAGAAGCCGTTGCCACATTCCCAGTTGTCCCAAGGTCAAAGGACAAACCTCGTAACGCCAATGGCGCAAGCAAGACGACGCGGAATTGAGAAGACTAGATTACCAGCTGTAACACCCATATTTCCATTATTTTATGAATTTCGAAATAATCTCAGCCTTTGGATTTGGAAATAATGACACCATTAAGTAGTTATTGGGATATTATTATATTTATTTGGGAGGAGAAAAATGTGGCATCTTTCATGCCATCCTAATCATCATAAGCTGTCTTATCCCCTTAATTCAAAGGGACCAAGTTCGGCAGATCCCATGTACTGCGGATCTTTTGGTGGCTAACATCGTTTTCGTGATCTTTCTTGGTCTTCAAAAATACCGTGTTAATTCCCTACGAAACCGTGTTTGCCCTAAAAACATTCATACGTATCTAAACGCTGGCTTACGTTAACAAAAGATATGGCTTTAGATAGAATTGAATCGAGGAACAAGATTCGTATAGCTGGATCATATACAGCGGCGGTGCCAGGAAAGGGTCAGGGGGCACCTGCCCCCGTCAACTGTGAAAATCTCTAAAACAAAAATAAAAATTCCATGGTTGATGTGTACCCCAAATAATGCTCAAATTCCATGGTTAAAAATCAAGTCATGGTCAAATGTCAATTAGAAGAGGTAAAAAAACTCACTAAATGAGTCTCTCTCTCTCTCTCTCTCTCTCTCTAGAGTTCGTCTACATGATTCTATACGAGTCCGTCTAGGGCTACACCCAGTTCTTACATCAGCTGGTGGGGCCACATGGAGATCATGTTGTACAATCCAACCATACATTGAGTTGTCCTCGACCGATGTGAGTGATTGGAATTAGGTGATTTCACTTCATGACAACCAGAGCAATATAGAAAAATCCAACCTTCTACAAGGGGGCGGGATACACATCAACCATCGGCATCAGTCGATTTGAATGCACTATATGTGTAATCTATATAATAAAACAGGATGGCTGTCTCCCCCTCTTATCCGGCTTCATAAAGGATGGCCGAGATCTTATCACAGCAAATGGACTGTGGATCTCAGCCACTCACATCCAATTTTGACAAACGCTTTGTCGATGAGTGCCGTGGGCACGGGTCACCTACTATTTACCTACATATAAGGAATGAAATGAGTTGAATTTACATATTGCCCAAGGATTAGGCTCAGGAGCCCCACTTTTTATGCCTCGAGAGGGGTGTTACCATTAAAACGGCCGTTAAAACAGATTGAAACGGCCAAGGGCAAAAATAAAAAAAAATGGATTTTGATGGATTTTAATGATTTTAACGGAAAAAAAATGGTGCTGAAATTCAAAATTTGAAAATTTAAAATTGAAAATTTAAAAAAAAAAAAAATAGAATTTAACAAAAATTAGTGGTTTTCTTATACCCCTCTTATCTTATATGGCTTCAATAATGAGTGGTTGAGATCCACTGTGCTTCATATCGATGGTTGAGATTAACTCCCACCCGATTTTTACAAACACTTTGTTGGAAAGTGCTGCGGGCACGGGCCACCCACGCATATATCAAGACAACTCAGTTGTATTCTCTTATCTTATCCATCCATCAAATGTGGACGGTTAGATAAAGAGTGGTTGAGATCAAATCCATCGATCTAATGTGGATGGTTAGATTTCAGCCACTCAATCCGCCTCATTTGACCTCAATTTATTCAAAATTTAAATTTCAACACCGCTATTTTTTGTTATTTATGTTATTTCTCATTTCTCCCTATGTGCATTACAATCCGTTATAATGGAAAAAAACGGTAACGCCCCAGTCCGTTATACTATTTGAGTGCCGAAGGCACCCAATTTTTGCAAACGCTTTTGTCGGAGAGTGCCGTGGGCATGGGCCATTTACTATTCTATATAACAAAACACATTGGTTGTCTCCTTACTTATACCTCCTCTTATAAGCACCAACAAAGAAGGGCCGAGATGTAATCCTCCTCCAAATGGACGATGGATCTCCGCCACTCAACCGATTTTGACAAATTCTTTGTCGAGGAGTGGCTATAGCACGAGGCACCCACTAGTCTATATAACAAATGACAATGGTTGTCTCCCCACTTATATCCCATCTTATAGGCTTCAATAAAGAAGGGCTGAGATCTTATCCCCTAATTGGACAGTGGATCTTAGCCACCCACACCCGATTTTGGAAAATGACAATTTGTCGGGGAGTGACGTGGGCACGGGCCACCTACAAGTATATAATATATACATGTGTGTGTAATTAGATATTTATAGAAAAATTTTGCCCCCAACAATACTTGATGCAAAGGGCGTCCCGTGAATCAATGTCCATCAGCGATACATTGTAGGTGGACCCATCGATCGTACTTTTTGAAATGTTCTCATGTCAGTGTAGGACCCACCGGCTAATGTATCAATGGACGGCCCTTGATTTGCATGATGCCCTTTGCTCAAGCAATGCATGAGGCAAACAATTTTTTTCTTGTAAAAAAAAATTGGTGTGTGGCAAAAATAATATGCTACAGAAAAAGTTCAACTACAATTCAGGTTTGTCAATAAAAATTGAGTTCAAAAAATTTGGCAAAATAATTAGAGGGCTCTGACCGTATGGATATTTAGCCAATCCCTAGGTGGACTTACAAACCAAAAATCAGCTCGATCAGTGATTTTTAGGCATTGGATCGGAATTATTTTCGTGGGTTGCTTTTAACATTGGGAATTTGAGCATTATTGACCATTATTTGAAGTACAAAGATCCAAAGGTTTGAAATCACTAATCAAGCTGATTTTTGGTTTGTAGGTCCACCTAGGGAGGTTAGAGTCTTCTAAGAGTACGCCACGCAGCTCATATTGCGCCCTGTCATCAAAGTTTTATTCATTGAGGAGAACATAAATAGGGTTCCAAATCAAGGGCATCATGCTTAGCCGAACAAGAAAAAACAAGGGTACCTTTATTTACTGGGAAAATGTCATGGTGTCTGATAAAATAAAGGTAACAGTAACCTACCAATTAAGCCGTTATAACGGCCCCTTTTAAACGTGTTCTAAATCAAGGTTTAAAAGGGGCCATTATAATGGTATAACAGACTGGGGGCATTACCGTTTTTTCCATTAAGACGGCCGTTTGAATGAATTGGAACACACAGGGCATAAAGGGGAAAATAATGGAAATAATGGCGCTGAAATTCAAAAACAAAAATAAAGGGAAAATAATGGAAATAAAGGCCTTTTTTTAAAAAAAAAATTCCAGAAAATAACGGCCGTTATTTTTAAAGGGTTTTAACGTTACATAACGTAATGGGGAGGTCCCAATCCGTTATAACAGCCGATTTTTTTTGAACCATGTTCTAAATGTCAATAAGAATAATAATTGATTACAAAATAAAAAAAAATAATAATAATAATTAAAAAAACCTTGTATAAGACATTAAAAAAGAAAGAAAAAGGAAAAAAGAAGAAAAGAAAACCCTAAAAAGTTTATGTGACGTATTAAATGTTGATATTGATAGGGATGTAACTGAAAGTCCTACCAACATACTTCTTGACATGTTGGACGAATGCTTGTGAAGAGCGGGACGAGCGCCGTGACTCGAATCGGGTCAGAATGAGACGATGCGACGTGACAACAGACAGCGTTATGATCCTAAGTTGAGATGTTGTGGGTCCCAGACCACGCGTTATTCTGGGTCCCACTTCTTATTTTTGCTTCATTCACCCCTTTTGACTGTGAGCTGTTTGTTGCAGTACCCTCCCTATGTCTACACCGTCCGATCGTCTTCCAGGTGACAGCATCACCATGTCCTTGTTTTCTAATGTGTTAGCTGTAAACCAAGAGAAGGTTTTCGAGAGAGAGAGAGAGAGAGATTAAAATCAGATTTTGTTGGCTCATCATGGCTCTCACACGCTAAGCTACAAAAAAAAGTCTTGGTAGCGACGTGAGATGTTAACTTTTTTCTTTTTTCTCTCCTCTTTGTCCTTCTCTCATTGACATGAAATAGTAACTGTAAAAAAAAATTATCAAATAGGGTCCACCATCATCAATGGATTCTAACGCTCCATCTTTGATCTGGTCCATTCATTTTGTAGGCCACCTCTTTGATGGGGGCCTGCCCAACTGATCAAACTGCCTTTTGATCACTGTTTCCCAAAGAAGTTTCACTCTGTCTCGGGCGAGATGTGCTTATCCTGTTCTTGGTTGGAGCCCAATGATCCGACCTCGGCCTCCGATCCCGAGATTTCGAACCATGTTGAATGAATAAAAAAGGAGATGATAACCTAGCAAACACAAAAAGCCTTCATCCTAGAGTAAAAATAGCTACTTTTTGACTTGTGTCTTTGATTTATAAAACCAGGTGTTTGATGTTTTGTTACTTGTTTCTCGGAGCCGAAATTTTACTTTTACGGCGTTCTTAAATTAAATTTTTTTTTTTTTTACCAAGGTCTAAATTTGATTCTAACTGATAACGTCACTGTTATGTCCGACAAATACTCGGTATGTCAATATCGATTCGATCCAAGATCTCTTATTGAATTACAAGGGACAGCCAGTAGATTTATCTGGAAGCAACTACCCTTGAAAGAGTGCGTATTAGTTCACTGATCAAGCACTTTCATTATTGCTGCTGAATTGGCCGTAGGGCGTGTTCCGTTGGGTGCCCTTATAGTAATATAAAAAGTTAAAATAAATTATTTATTTATTTTTTATAAAACAACGGATAATTGACAAAATATAGCCATTATAACATTAGGTTTTTTTTTTTTTTTTTTCTGACTTTTTGGCATGTTTTTTGGTAAATAATGGTGTTACCGTTACAATGTTCGATATAATGTTTTTTTGTACTATGATTTTGATACACTTATGTGGGACCCATATAAAGATGATTCAAGGGTAATTATGAAATTCTAACACTATCAAATGTGGAGTTAAAATTAACAGTGAAATCGACGGTTACAAAAAATTTCTACTTGTAATTCACTTTTTATAGGGTTAGAAATGTTGGAATAGGATGATTTTTTGGTGAGGATTAATTAACGGATGATTTTTTCGAAAAAACGGATCTTTGACTCATCTCTAGCCTTTTTCAGGATAAGGTGTGTCATTATGTCCTAACCCTAGCAGGGAATCTTGAAATATAAGTAGTAGTGAGTAAGACTTTGATGACAGGACCTTGTCATCGACGGTGATGACATGGCGCAATATGAGCCATGTGGCACACTCTTAGAGGACTCTGACCGTATGGATGTTTTTCCAATTCCTAGGTGGACCTACAAAGCAAAAATCAGCATGATTATTGATTTCAAACCTTTGGATCTTTGTACCTTAAATAATGGTCAATAATGCTCAAATTCCCACTTTTAAAATCAACTCATGAAAATAATTCCAATCCAACGACTAGAAATCACTAATTGGGCTGATTTTTGGTTTGTGGGTCCAGCTAGGGATTGGCAAAACATCCATAGGGTTAGAGTCCTCTAAGAGAGTGCCACGTGGCTCACATTGCACCCTGTCATCAAAGTTTTACTCGTAGTTAAACTAGGAACTTAGATCTTGTGTGCTGGTGGGTCCCTGTTTGAAGATCTGAATAATTTCTAATGCTATTCGATGATCTCACATTCAATGCATCCAATTCTTCTCTGATAATTGCCTATCAAAACAACGTTAAATCATATGGTTGGCATTATTCAATCTGACCAATTCTGACCTAGGAAACCTAAGGTAGGCCCTATCAAATGTTATGCTCCATCTCCCTGTATAACCAGTTCATGCCCCTTACACCAGTATAGGGAATTTGCAGCATTTCCAGAATACAACACGTGGGAGAGACTAGCAGGCCCTAGCTAGGTGGACCTACACACCAAAAATCATCTTGATTGGTGATTTATAGCCATTGGATTTGAACATTTTTTTCATCATGGATTTCTTGAACAGGCATACAGATGAGCTATAAGCCCATGATGAAAAATGGCTCAAATCCTACAGCTAGAAATGATCAATCAGGCTGATTTTGATGTGTAAGTCCATAAAAGGATGGACTAAGTCAGTGTGCCAAAAGAGTGTACCCTGTGTCATTGCAAACTAGTTTTTCTCCTGGTGAGTTGCCTATTGGTAAGGGTATTTTTTTTTAAAAATGACAAAAAATAGGAGAGCGTCACCTCAGCCGTGTTGAACTTTAGTATAGATAATAGATTGTCATCTACAGTGCCATAGATAAACACTTCGATGTGGTAAAAATTTAGATACAAAGTACTTTAGATGAGTAGACGTAAAGGACTCTTGTGGCCCTACATTTTGCATTTTTGTGGGTCGACTAACCACATGGATGTTCCGCCTACCCATTGGTCGATAAACACACTAAAAATCAGTTTGATTGATGATTTTGTAGCCATTGGATTTAGTACCCCAAAAAAATGCTTGAATCCAATGGCTAGAATAAATTTTATAAAAGTACTAATATCTATGGCTAGAGATAATCAATCAGATTGATTTTTTGTACGTACATCCAATTACAGGGTGGGCTAAACATCCATGTGGTTAGTGGGTCCACAAAAAATGAGCTATGTAGGGTCCTGGGCATCTACTGCATCCAAAGTCTTCTGAATCTAAAGAAGCACATTTAGGCATCATGGCACATGCAAAGGATCAAAACACAACATCTCATGGACCCCACTTGGGACCCTTAGAAATAAAAACATAGGGTATAGTGTCGCTATAGCAGCTCTTGCATGTGAGAATGACCTAATGATGAAGGGAATAAGGGAAATAATTTGGTGAGGATATTAATGTCTGAGGTGGATTGCACAGTAGAGGGGTCAAAAATAGCAGCTAAAGGAGAAAATGGAGAATAATCAAAGAAATTAGTGGATAGAGAGAGAGCATGGGGTGCGCTCTGCGCACGTGGGTGAACAGTGGATAGGTGCATGGCGCCATGGCATTCCAAAACATCAAACACCTTATCTGTCTTCTCCCTACGAGATTGCACATGCGTAGGTTTCCCGACTGTTAGAAATTGTGATGTGAGCCATCTACAGATTCTAGTAATAATATTTCAAGATTCAAAGATTGAGCCACGTGTACTTGAAAATTTTGTAAATTTTTTTTTAGTATGTTGAATTTGTTATATAAAAAATATACTGAACTCCTCCAAAATACCATTTGGCACGCTCTTCGGTCCCACATCAATCTGATTGGTTATTTCTAGCTGTTGGATTTGGCCCATAGTGAAAAAAAAATATTGATCAAATCCCATGGCTAGAAATCACCAATCAATCTGATTTTTCGTGTGTAGGTCTACCAAGTGATGGATGAAACATTGTGCCAATGGCATTCTAGTATACTGAACTCGGTATCCTAGATGTATTCAAAATCTGAAGATCTTGGCAACCCGTTCTACCCTGCCCTGCCCCCCTTTTTTTATTTTTCAAATATTCCTAGTCTCCGGGTGGGCCTGAGTATAGGAATCAGGAATCAGAACCGCAAACTCTAGTTGCGGTTCCCCATTTTTGGGAACCGGCTAAATAAGAACTGATTGTAGGTAGTTTTATATTCAAACTGAACCAATGTATAAATATAGTGTTAAAATGTTCAGATTCTCAAGGGTGGAACCAATGTACCCAGAACTGGAACCAGATCCGACCGGAACCAAACAATTGGTTACAGTTCCGCATCCATAATTTTGAGAACTAGAACTGATAAGAACCAAACCGGAACCAACCCATTGACACCCCTCGGTCTGAGCATAGTGTTGCTCAGACATATATTCTTAAACCTAGACCGGTCATTGAATGGTGGACCGGCCGGTTCACTGATTCAACTGGTTGATCAAAGAGAAAACCCGTCTAACAACAATTTAAATTTTTGATTCAATGCTGACTTGGACTGTTTTGGAGATATGTTCGCAGGTTCAACCAGCCAACCAGCCAATGGGTCCTAGTTTTAAAAAACCTGTCCCAATCCATGTTAAAAAGGGAACTAAAGTTGAGTTTAAGGTAGGTTAGGCTAGTTTTAGGGGTACATGTCGTGCAAAAGAAGGGTATGGGTGACCTTTGCCTAGGCCTGTCTGAAGCAAAGGCAGACTGTTTTTTATTTTCTCAAAATAGGAAACAAATTCCCCAAGTAGCCTTTGCCTCTCATTCCAAATTTCACCATCTTTTGGTGTTAAAAGTTGAAATGCCCTTAAAATCAAGATACCTTGGTGACGCCATAGGAGCAATAGGCCACCTTGTTCTTAGAAACATCCATTGCTCCTATGGCGTCACCAAGGTCTCTTGATTTTAAGGGCATTTCAATGGAGATGGGTGCAGCTACGCTACCCCAGATGAAATGCAAAATGATAGAAGAGTTCGCTCCACCGCGTAAGATCTCCGAACCTACCATGGTCCACAGCCAATACATATAGTGTTATATACAACATAACCTAATGGGGTTGGGTTGTTATTATAATGGATGCTATAACAATGTTATCATCGATTTTTAAACTATGACGTGAAGTTTGCAGCTATCACATTATGCTAACGGACCGATTGATTATCCAATTTAGATCAGAATGCCATTGATTGGACAACTATGTATAAGTTATACTAAGTTATACAGAAGAAAAGAGATGATCATTTGATCGGATCGATCTTAGTTCGAAAAGGTTTATGATGATGATGATGAGGATGATGAGCGCATCCAATGGCGAAGCTCCTATTCCCTGCATATACTCCAGCTGTAAGGGTGTGTTGTTTATACACCAAATGTATAGAGTCTAAGGAATCAGGAATTAAGACTTTTCATTAAAACTGAGATTTTATTAACCTAAGGCATCTTGTCAATTTTGGGTATTAAAAAAAAGAAAAAAATGTGAAGTGAATTTGGTCACTTTCATCCACCTGTTGAACCAACTTACAAGGCAAATTTTTTTTTTAAAAAAAGGAAAAAAAAATTAAAGGATAGAAAGAAGACCAAAACATTGTGGGTCCCACATGCCTAAATTGGGTGCCAGAAGGCAAAAGGAAAACACCAGTCACACCAAGTGCCAACTCAACTACAAAAACCCCCTCCCCTCCCTCACTTAAACCCCCCTCCACAACCTCTCTCTTCTCTAAAGCTCTCTCTCTCTCGAGGACAAACAACGAACACTTAGCCATTCGAAACGTTTCACCTCGAAACTCTCCTAACTAACAAACATGGCCAGACCACAGCAACGATATCGAGGCGTTCGTCAGAGGCATTGGGGCTCCTGGGTCTCCGAAATTCGCCACCCTTTATTGTAAGTTTCTCAACTTTCTAACTCTCATAGGCATTTCCTGGACGTTTCTAAAATATTAAAAGAAACGTTTCGTTAATTGTGAACACAGGAAGACTAGAATCTGGCTAGGCACGTTCGAAACTGCCGAGGACGCGGCTCGAGCCTATGACGAAGCGGCTAGACTCATGTGCGGACCAAGAGCGAGAACCAACTTCCCTTACAACCCCAATGCGTCTGATTCCTCTTCCTCCAAGTTTCTCTCTGCAACTTTGACTGCAAAATTACATCGTTGCCACTTGGCATCTCTCCAAGTGACACGACCCGTCATCAAAGAGCCACAAAGGGCTGCTCCATCTCCAGTAATTTCCGCCGGAAATAATGGCATTGCCGGAAAATCTGACGAAAAGGGTGTGTGGCAACCGCCCAAGAAACCACCCATAGTTCCACAGGCGGAGACGAATTGGGTAACGATGAAATCGCAAATTGAGACTACCCAGCAATTCAAACCTCTTGAAGATGATCATATAGAGCAGATGATAGAAGAATTGCTGAATTCTGGACCTGTCGAGCTCTGCTCAGGCTCTGTAGTTTAGACATCTGGCCACACGATCCCCGAGGCATCTCCTTTTTTACTCTATCCTCTTCCTCCCATTGTACCAGTGTTTCTGAAAAAAACAACACTCCGACGCTCAAGTTAGTATTGAACTGCGTATGCACCGGGGTGTGGACCAGATTTCGCTCCCCATTTCTCTCTCTCTCTTTCAGCTAATGTAACCCATTGAGTCTTTATTGAAACGTTTCTATATCTGAGTCTAGATTCTAGGTGCTTCTTTTCTAAGTGACCCATCTCATGATCTTAGATGTACAGTAAGAGAATTGGAATATATAATAATATATGTTCTCTAAGTTGAGGCTTCCTGTTCATGTTTTCATTAAATTTTTAGTAGAAAAGAAATCAAATTGAGAGTGCAAAGGTGAAGGAATTAGAAGATTCAATTCCCTCTCCTTACCTTTTTACGCTGCTCCTCTGTTTTGTTTTTTGGATTCTTGGGTCTGAAAGGATTTTGGACCTTTAGGTTCATTTCAGGGATTTTTGTTGGACTTGCTGCTGTAGATGAATGGACTTTGTGGGGTCATTGAGTTGTTTGGTGCTTTAATGCTTTTAAGACCTTGAGGCTTGATAGTGGTGGTGGCTAGGGGTGTCAATGCGGGGGTTCGGATCAGTTTTGGTTTGGTTCTGGGCATATTGGTTCCAATCTTGGTAATATTACAATTTTAACACAATATTTATCTATCGGTTCCGGTTCTTATCGGTTTTGGGTCCAATATCAACTACCCAGAATCAGAATTGTTATTTTCGGTTCGGTTTCGATTCTGATTCTTTTTTAGTTGGTTCTCAAAAATGTGGAATTGAAACTAGTGTTTTCGATTCTGGTTACCATTCAGTTTCGGTTAAACGGGTAAAATTGACACCCCATTGGTCTGGTGGTCCCTCTCTCTCTCTCTTTCCCTTTCTCTGTTTCTTTGTTAGATTTGGAGGGCATGTGAGTTCACATGTCGTGGAATGGGAAATGTGGACAGTTTTGGCAGATTTTGGTCGAGGCTGAGGAATTCTGGACTGCCAACTCACATATCTTCCCTGGTTGGTCATTCTGGACTGCCAGGTCAGGTGAGGAGGGTATTTGACTCTCCCAGATGCGTTGCTTTATTGACCCACATCTCAAGGCGGGGTTTGATAACTCGCAAGCTACAATCTTAAGTGGTCTCACAGGTTCCAACACTGTGGGTCCCACAATCCACTGTGTTGGAGCCGTTATGATGTTGATCTTATGCATATATTTGCTTTCTTACGTCAACACGGTTCCAAGTTTACACACCGTGGATTACGGGATACGGAGAAATTTTTTTGTATCTGTAGCATATAAAAACGTGCCACCTGGCAAATCTTTTTGACCCACCACTTGATGGATCTACACAACAACAAAAACTAGCCTCGTTGGTGATCTCTAGCCATTCAATCTAAGTATCAAAAAAAAAAAAAATGAATCCAACGGCTAGAAATCATCCCATAAAGGGTGATTGTTGGTTTGTAGGTCCATCAATAGGCGAGCCAATCATTGATGGATCAGTGGGCCGAAGGAATGCTGTACAGAGTAAATTTACTAAGGAAATGGATGGTTTGCATAATTAATCCAGATCGTCGAATCACTTGGCCAATGGAAATGACTTGTATAGAGAAAATATTTATCTGATTTAAAACCATCTAGTCGATGGTTATGATCATCTAAATGGGATGATATTCAGAAGATGGGTACCTTCCATTGGAATTTGGATGGTCCGGATTGATTAGCAGTGTGCACAACTCTATGGTAGGCAATACATGCTATTATTAGATATACGAATGGTTTAAAGCAATATTATAATTGCCGTTACGACGGTAATGTTCTAACCCGGTTAGGCTAAATGTGATATATGGTATTGGTACCACTGTTGTGCCCAAACGTTTGCAGCATTTGTGTGTGTTTGGTGTGCTTCAAACAACAAATATTCGCATCGGGTCAGCACTATTTGTAAAATAAAAATTTACGCCTAAAATGACTACAATGTTAAGACCCAAACCAATACTCCAAAAGCGGTGATAGAGGTGTGGAAAGTTTGAGTCTTAACCTTTAGGATCGTAACAATCAACCATGCTTCGAAGGCCAACGTACACGATGGCCCACTTTGAGGCGGCTTTCACTCTGATACCCCTATTTTCTCAATTTTTGTGAGCGAGCCCCCCACATTTTTTCATATACCCCTAGTTTCTCATTTTTTTGGGCGAGCCCCCAAGTAGCCTTTCCTCGGTTTGCCCCTTCCGTGACTTGAACCCACCCATGATGTGGGGTTGGCTCTGATATCAAATGTTAAGACCCAAACTAAACCAATACTCCAAAAACAACTAGGTGATAGAGGTGTGGAAAGTTTTAAGTCTTGACCTTTAGGATCGTAACAACAAACATTACCAAAATGGGTCTCTCTTCCCCCTTGGTCTCCCCAAACAACTCCCTTCCTCCCCAACCTTTGTGAACCTTTGGATCTCCTCTGTTTTTATGAAAAATGTTGTTCAAACAACCTTCTTTCATTTTCCTTACAAACATTTGCTATTGCAAACAAGTTGTCTGCAAACATTTGACTATAAACTTTTATCTGCGAACTACATACAAGATACCAAGCAGGGCAGCTAAAAAACTGAATTCAAAAGATTTGCCAGGTGAGGTCACCAAAACTAGTTGAGAATTGTCCAATGAGGCTAGGATTTGATCTAAACTCCATAGATTCTAAGCTTTCCTCCAATTTCTCCCAACTCTGATTCAGCATGGAGATTGGGTGCTGTCGAGGGGAGAGGAAACAATTGATGAAGGAGACGGTCTTTAAGTGCTTCGAGTTATCGTAAAAAGTTCTAATATTTAAGACGGTAATGTACCAGAAGCCATCAAAGAGCTCGGAAGAGAAACGAAAGGATAAAGAAGGCATTTAATATTTGTGGGGGAAGATTTAAGAAACAGAGGGGATATAGCTGTCTTTTTATTTAAAGACAGGGCAACTAAAAATTGCCTAAAAGTAATGCAAAAGCTTTGACAATTATTTGAAATGTTATAACAGTCCTAATGGTAATGCCAACTAACGGTCATAATGGTAGCGCCAGCTAACTGTTATGCCATTGTACCATTCCTTTTTCAACCTTGACCATAAGATACTAATTCTCACCTAAGTGATAGGACTAATATTCACCTATGTTTATGCAAACTAAGTTTTTTTTTTGGATAGGTAAGCCTGTTTTTTAAAGAGATCAGTAACTCGGTGAAGGCGGGTTTTTGAACCTAGGTCTTTGGTATCATCACCCATAAACTTTACCAACTAAGCAAGCTGGCACCTTATGCAAATCAAGCTACCTGAGGATTTTCATCATCCTTAGGTCCGTACCGTTGGATAGTCTTTGAGATTTGTGTGTCGTGAATACTAAGGACCATCAATGGTCTAGATGTAGGGATGATGGTAATACTACCCCTAGTTCACCTCTTGGATGATTATAATTATCTAAACAATCAATGACCCTCTCAATGGCCCCTCTTGGATGGTTTAGAAGTCTAAAAATTGAAGATCACAATTATGATGGTTAGGATCATCTAATCCCTAAACAATGAGTGAGGTCCCTCCATTTGACAATGAACGGTGATCAATCAACGATGTGATATGAAGATAAGTACCCAATATGTGAAAAATAATTACCAACATAATAATGTGGTGACTAGTGATGCAAGAGCTCTGCCCTATCTTTGTCAATTTCATTTGGCTTTTTTTTGTTTTTTTCCTTTCTTTTCCTCTTATAGGATTCTTTAAGTTGAGCTGATTTGAGAGCAACCAAGTAAGTTTATGATCATGCTTACAATTTTGTGTGGTAACTTTATACTTAGCTTTTTCTTCACCAACCACATTCTTCATTCTTTCATTTTGGGATTCCATACATCTCAATCTATCTTCATGATTATCAGTTATTTGGGAATTGATTTTGTCCCCCACAACCATCAAAAACTAAAGCTGTTAAGTCTCATTATTTTCTTTCACTTTTAATTCACCAAAGTTGATGAAAAGACTACATGTTAGTGAGTTTCACATGATGGGTTGTTTGAATTTTGGGGGGTTTATGCGCCCTTTTATTTCACCTTAGCAAAGCTACAGGACATATATTGCTAGACTATCATCATATCAGTACATGTCACATTAATTTTTTAGAATTTTTTTTTTTTTTTGGAAATTCCCTTTTTTGCCTTGTAAATTTTTATGAAACTTTTTTTTGTAATCCAGATATTTTATAAAAAAGAAATAAGACCCGCCCCCCAAAAAACAAACCAACACATCAGATGATCAGCCTTTTGCCTTGATCAGACGTTTATCATCTGAAATGGCGTCACGAAGCTATCCAGGAGGGAAGTCTGACCAAATTAAGGCCGATCCAAAATGACGAACCCTAACAATAATTTTTTTTCGGTGGGCAAGGTTGGGATTAGGGTTTGTAGAAACCCTAACGATAGTTACCAGAGTTGGAAATGGGTGCAGGAAAATATGCAAGGATTGGAAAGAATAATCACCATCATCATACGCCTTATCTCAACTATCTAGGGTTGGCAATAGTAACATGAAATCTTACGTTGCTACTCACTCTATTAAAAGCCATATCTTATGTTAAGGCTTATGTCTTCATATTTACTTATTATTTCGCTCCATGTTATTTTCGACCTTCATCTCTCCTTTTTATAGTCATTTACTTGTACTAAAGCACTTCTTCTCACTGGTACCAAGAAAAGCATGAGAAACATAGAATACAATTGAAAAAATGTGTTTCCTTTACTATGTAGCGCTCCCCAAGCTTTTCCCAGAGAGAACGAATTCACCACCGTATGACTGACCGGCCTCCTATCTTGCTCCATTAACGGAACGGAATTTAATAAGAATTTTCCAACACATTTCCCATGTGATTCCCAACTTCTAGGAGACGGGGTTGCACGAGTCTACGATACGGGTTTTCTAAACTTGGCAACTATGCCCTAACACTGAATGATCTAAAAGGGACCTATTATAAACCATTTAATGTAAATTTTTTGTAGTAGATTAACTTAAATATATTTTTTTTGGATTAGCAACTCAAACCAAGGTTTAAAGGAGGCAGTCTTAACAGTTTAACGGACTGTGGACGTTACCGTTAAAAACGTTAAAATGGATTGAAACAGCCAGGGGCAAAAATGAAAAAATAAAATAAGAAAAAATAGAATTTAACGGAAAACGTGGCTCTGAAATTCAAAATTTGAAAATTTAAAATTTTAAAAAAATAGAATTTGATGGATTTTAATGGATTTAAAGGCTTTTTTTTTCACAAAATTTTTCAGAATTTAACGGCTGTTAAAATGATTTTAACGGACGTTAAATTCAAAGCGTCAAAACTTGTGTAAACAGTTTTAACGGAAACGGGCTTGGGGCGTTACCATTTAAACAGCTGTTAAAACCGTTTAAACGGACGTTTTTAAAACCATGACTCAAACAGTTACTAGATGTAGGACAATCATTATGATCCCACCATCATAAAAATGGTCCCCATATCTAGAAGGATTTGAAAACACAAACAATTTGTGTAATGGTCCATTGATAAAGCCCTCATTAAACCCTTGCATTGTAAAATGCAATTCACTAGGTATCTATATTGACAAATCTATCAAATCAATGAGTCAAAGCCCAAATATATGTGTTGGATGATCTAAACCATTGATCATTCGACATCATTCTAAACCGTCCGATTTCTTCACAAACATAAAGTTATTCCCTCAAATCAATACCAAGTGGGGTTAAAAAAAAAGAAAGAAATCATAAAGTCTAAGGTGAGATCTTCCTTAAAGAAAGCAGTCAAAACCAATCATGATGAATATAATCTCATATGGAAATGTTGGGGACAATCATATAACCTTAAGCCCTCATAAACCCCAAATTATATTTCAATTCTCTTTCTTTAATTCTTATATCATTAGTTCTAGATTTTGAAAATGATGATCAGATTTTGAGGAAGTTGTCCTCCCTAGCTAGGGTTTGGACTGTTGGATGGTTCTTCTATATTCACATGACGTGAATCACGAGGACCATCCGATTATGGACCTAGGGAAGACGTCCTCCTCAGGATGATCATAACCAATCATGATGAACATAATCTCATATTGAAATGTTGGGAACAATCATATAACCTTAAGCTCTCATAAACCCCAAATTATATTTGAATTCTCTTTCTTTAATTCTTATATCATTAGTTCTAGATTTTGAACATGATGATCAGATTTTGAGGAAGCTGTCCTCCCTAGCTAGGGTTTGGACCGTTGGATGGTTCTTCGATATTCACATGACGTGAATCACGATGACCATCAGATGATACGTGGACTTAGGGAAGAAGACCTACTCAGGATGACAACAACACTACTCTTTAAAGACATTTGAAAGATCCAAATTTTAGGAGCAAAGGTTCATGGCCTACTCACAAAAAGCCAGAGCACTTTTCTCATTTTCTTTTGTGGTTTTAGCCTATAGAGTAGAGTCTACAAGATATGAGGAGAAGCAAAGAGGGGCACGGCGTCGAAGTTATCTGAAAACTAAGGACTACTTTTCAATCTTCAATTCCTTCTTTCTTCCATCCCTTCACATGGGCGAGCACGTTAGAGAAATGTTGCGCCCATGTGCAGACTAGCATGCACATGGCTCTAGCCACCCCAGTATTTAATCATCCACATGGTTCTAGCCATCCCAGTACGTAATCAGGTTAAGAGACATGCATGGGCCCCATAGGCCCTGATCTCTCTCTTCACATGGGTTATTTGTTGGGTAGTCCATATGGTTGGTCTATAGAAAAAGGCAAAATTGCACACTAGTGTTCATGAATCATGACACATGACTTGCTCATGTTCTAATTGACTGGACCAGCCGGTTCAATTGGTGAACCGGTGCATCGATCCGGATTTTAATTAGAAAACCGTTCTGGTTGGTTAAAAAAGAAAATAATTCGAGTTGATGGTTAAATCATGGTTTAAAAACAGCCGTTATAACGGATTTGGCCCGCCCCCATTATGTTACATACCATTAAAATGCCCAAAAAATAACGACCGTTATTTTTTGGAAAAAGTGTGAAAAACGGCCGCTATTTTAATTATATTCCGTTCTTTCCGTTATTTTTCATTTTTAAAAATTTGAATTTCAGCACCATTTTTTTTTTCCCGTTTTTACCGTTATTTTCCATTTTTTGCCCCTGAGCGTTACAATTCGATATAACGGCCGTTATAACAGAAAAAACGGTAAAGCCTGAGTCCGTTATAATGGCGCCTTTTAAACCTTGGGTTAAATCATTCAAACCCCGTTATGTTACATACCGTTAAAATGCCCAAAAAATAACGACCGTTATTTTCTGGAAAAAATTGTGAAAAATGGCCGCTATTTTAATCATATTCCGTTCTTTCCGTTATTTTTCATTTTTAGAAATTTGAATTTCAGCACCATTTTTTTTTTTCCGTTTTTACTGTTATTTTCCATTTTTTGCCCCTGAGCGTTACAATTCAATATAACAGCGGTTATAACAGAAAAATGGTAAAGCCCGAGTCCGTGGTAGGGCCTAGCCAGACCCCTAGCCCTACCCTCGCTTTAGGCCCTCAAAGGAAAGGGCCTAGAAGAGTATTAAAAAATATAAATAAAATTAAGTAAAAAAAATGATACATTATAAGTTTACATTAAAAAAATGATACATTATAAGTTTACATTAAAATGATACATGTTTCCTCGGTTTAATCTATGCAGATTTTTCTATGAATAATCGTAACCGTTAAGGTTCGAAAATAAAACCTTGATTCCTTTTTAAAACCTCGATAAAATAAATGATACATTATAAGTTTACATTAAAAAAGTCATTTTGGAACGATTTTGAATCATTATTAAAATTTTCAAAATAGGAACAATTTTGGGCGAACATATTGGAATGGCTCAATCATTTGGAAATTACCCCAAACTGTATCTTTTTTAGGAAAATTGTAGTGTCCAACACCAAGAATGTCGTGACGTGTGAAATCACACAGATCGTTATCTTTTACTCAAGATACCTAGAAGATGGGAGGGGGGAGGGTGATTAGGTATTAAAAAATTAATCTAACCTATCACAAGTTTACTGATCAAGGTAAGGTGATAAACTCGTATGTCTTAGTTGATTAATAAAATGATTATCACAACGGACTCAAATCGAATATACCTCCGTGGTATATTGTCTTTTCGTCATTTGATTTAATCAATACAATTAACAGAACAACAATCAAACATCCACAAGACAAAGAGTTTTTACGTGGAAACCTTAACCAAGGAAAATTACGGGACCACGTCCAGACGAAAAGTATCACTAATTGGAAAGTTAAACAAAACAGAAGTTACCTACGCAGCACCGTTGCAAATGTAACTTCCACCATTAGCCAATGCTCACTATCGATGCGTCAACTTCCTCTGAATCAACGCTACGATTCCACGCGCGTCCTCCCAATCAAGAAACCTCCGCTTGTTCAGTTTGGTACTCCTCAAACCTATCTTCGAACAACCACTTCGATCTTAATTCTCAACTCTCCAGTCTCTGTTGAAGGTGAATAACTCAGTACACCCCGAACCCTAAGTTGCTCAAACGGTGTTGAGTCACACTGGTACTCTCAGGCTGCTAGATCAAGTATCTATGTGAAAGACTTAAGCTGAGTAAAGGATCAAGCACTTGGCTATGATCGAGAAGAGAAAAAGCTCACAAGATGTTAATGAAAGCTGATGATTTTTTGCTCTGCAGAATCGACACTCCCGATAAAACTCTCTCTTCTGTGTATGAATGTGTATCTAATAAATCCAAAGATGGGTTATATTTATAAAATTCATAGCCTTGAGTCTTTTGAAAAGTGGAGAAAATGGAAACTAGAATTTTGGATCTGAAAAGCTCAATCCCCGTGAAATCCAATCGATTGTACTTTGAGTCCAATCGATTGTACTAGAGTAGAGTACAATCGATTGGACTCAAAGTACAATCGATTGGGCTAGTACGGATGGATTTTTCTTTCGTAAATCCAATCGATTTCACCAAGGATTCAATTGATCGGACTTATATAAGTTTCTATCCCGTAGAGTCCAATCGATTTCACTGAGACTCCAATTAATCAGACTTTAGACAAGTTCTGTCTCATAGAGTCCAATCGATTTAACAGGGGTCTCCAATCGATTGGGCTTGTCCAATCGATTGGCCTAAAAAGTCTAATCTATCGGACTTTTCCAAAAGTCAATAATCTTGACTTGGACTCGGATCTATCCACTAACTAAGTTTGACCATTATATTTTATTCATTTTTAAATATATTCCTATGGCCACTAAATCACTTACCTTCCTAAGTGAGCGTACATGATCTATAACCGATAAATTGGCAGTTACTCAGATGACTCTTGTCGTTAACTGTCTGATTCTTGCTGTCTTTGTCTTTTAGTCTTCACGTAGTCGACGAAATATGCGTACCACAACATCTTCAACGCTACACTGGTGCTCGTAAGAATTGTTACAAGAATATTTTGTGTGACAAGGAATCTTTGCCAAACTAGAATATAAAAATATTCTTTACAATGTGTATCTAAGGAAACCAAGAGACCATGTCAACCAGCTTTCCTCCTTTTATGCTTTGTTTTTCTTTAGGTAGCCCGTAACTCTCATTAACATTTAGACACTTTAAGTGTCCAACGACATGTGAATTTGGAACAACCCATTTTTTATATATAAAAAAAAGCAACTTAACTTAATTAATTTAGAATATACCACATGAAAACCCCTTATTTCATAGTGTCAAATTTTAGGCCACCTATATCGAGTTGTACTGGTATTCTCTCTGTTGTTCTGCACCCGTGGAAGGTTGGATGAAGACTTGCTGCGGTTGCTGTGATGGTGGTCATTCAAACCCGTCTCTCAAAGCATAGAAAAATAATATACATGTGGGTATTTCAACTTAAGTCGAGGTAAGGACTTGAGTCTTTCGACTATTGGTTTACGTGTCCAATTTTGTGGAGCTTAGAGAATCTCTAAGATTGATATGGTTTTTGGGTTGTGGGAATGGAGATTTTTCAAGGTCGGGTGACAGAATTAGAGTCTGTCGACCGAAGACCTCGGGCGCCTGCCACTCCATTCATTTCTACCCTAATTTGCAGACAGTGGGTCGAAAGGATTTTGTGCGACCAGACATTGGTCGGGCGACTGACCTATTCTGGGTCGCCCCTAAATAGACACCATTATGTCCATTTCTTAGTGTTATGATCGTCAATGTCGGGTGACCGAAGTGACCTCGGTCACCCCCACCTTTTTGAGCACAGGCGACTAAACCCTTTCGGTCGACCGTGCTCATTCTTAATTAGGCGATTTTGACCATTTTGACACTAGGCTATATATTGGACAACTTGTGAGCTTTCTGATGACGAAAATTCTGAGCATAAAAGCTGTTTACTTTCCATGAATTTTTGAGCCTTGGCAAGTCACTTTTGGTTGACCTAATCTCCGCACATTCCATTACTTGACGGCAACCTCTGGTGATTTGGTTAGTGCGTTTGGAGCGATTTCTATATCCGTTGCTGTGCAAAATGTGTCAACGAAATCGCTTGGAATACTTGTGTTGCACCTTTAGGGAAGCTTACTCCACAACTTCAACTCCTATCATCTCTTCACTTAGAGAGGTAAGTACCTTAGTAACCAAAACTGTCCTAAAGGAATACGGATCCCACACTCAAAGTTCACGGTTTGAGTACGGATTCGCCTCCAATCCATGCTCCCTTGAGTTGCAGTTTGCGATCCTAAGTTTTGGAGATGGCAGTTGCACAAAAAGCGTTGAATCATCAAAGATCATTTTGTAAAAATAGATTTCCACGATCTCATGACAAATTATACATTTCAACGAACATCACCCAAAAAGTTCCCAAATCTCAGACTAGATGATTTGGTAAAAATAGAACCAGAGCATTCGAACCCTCAACTAAAATCCCGGATGAGATGTTACTTTCAAAAGTTCCCAAATCATAAAAAACCTAAGATCAAAGATTTTGTAAAATAGAACAAAAATCAGAAAGGAAAACAAGGGATGAGAACACAAACAAAGGAGATCGGAGAGAGAAATTGCCTTGCAATTGCCCCAAGTGGAGAGAGAGAGAGAGAGAGAGAGAGAGAGAGAGAGAGAGAGAGAGAGGAGTTCAAGAAGAAGAAGAGTCAGTTTGGGATGAAAGAAGAGTCAGTTTGGGATGAAGTTGGAACTTTCAGGAGAGTTTTTTTTAACCTCTTTTGATGAAATTGATGACTTACCTTATATATAATAGGGGCAGCACGTGAGTGATTGTAGGGGCCTCATCAACGTTGATGATGGACCACAATTTGAGCCGACCACAATTTGTAGCACACTCTTACATACCAAATGGACCACAATTTGAGTGTCGTATAGATTCCTAGATGGACTTACACACCAAAATTCAACATGACTGGTAATTTCTATCCGTTGGATTAGTCCTTTTCATGGTCTATTTTTAGACATGGATTTTGAGGATTATTTGGGGTACTAAGATCCAAAGGTTAGAAATCACTAATCAAGCTTACTTTTGGTATTTTGGTCTACCTAGAATAGGGCCAAACATCTGGTCGTTAATGTATAAGATTGTGACATGTGGCCCACACAGTCATCCGTCATCAACGCTGATGATGGACCTCCATCATCAGAGTTCTGCTTTGCTTGATTGAAGTTCGAGTGGACGACAACCCGATTTTGGATATGTATAACACACTCTGGAGGCGCTCCCAATTTTGGGACCTTGTTGAATTCGACGCTCTCGCGTACCCACTCCCGCAATCGCACCTGCTCCCACTCTACGCTCTGGTCACTTAGGTAAGTACCCTATTTGGATAGCACCTTGAGGTATTGTTTTGACTATCATTCAAATTGAATAAGTTGTGGTCAAGGTGAATTCCCATTGACTTGTGACATTTTGAGAGAAATCCCATTTGAGTTGAGTAGCCACTTGACTTTTTGACTCTAGTTCTTATCTCTAAGGTTGTGTGTGCTAGCCAAGAGCAAAACTTGGTGTCAGAGAATACCTTCTTGTGAGAGTTTAGGTTAGTGGACTTCAAACTGTTTTCTTATTCAATTGTTTAAAAGTGTAATACTTGATAGAATAATATATCGGCTCGTGTTTGAGCATTTGACAGTGGACTTAGGTGTATGAACACCGAACCACTATAAATCTAGTGCTGTGGGTTTCCTTTGTGTTTCTTTATATTCTATCATTCATGTGATTGTTTCATTTAGTCTTTATTCATCGTGAATGCGTATGAGATTAATTATTTATTTCTCATGAATGAGTATGAGATTGCAACGAACTGGGTTTTGAACTAGACTTAATTTATTATCATCTATCAATTTTTTTAAGTAATTGAACATTTTCCTATTCACCCCCCCCCCCTAAGACATTCATAGTAGTTAGAAGGGAATTTCACCATGCACCTAGTGTGCATTATTTTCTAGAATATAATTTAAAAGATATAAATTAATTGATTTGCTAAGGACCAGGTAGGGCTGGGGTCCCTTGAGTGTGACCCTAGCTCGGCCCTAAGGGCTTGAAATTTATAAAAAAAAAAAACCCTCTTTTTATGACTTTTAAAGGGCTAGGCGGGGCTGGGATGAAATTAAGGTTTTTCCGCGTCATTGGTTACGAAAACCTTTGATCTCAACAATATTTGTAAATTCTCCGAATTGGTTCACTTAATCTGCAAATAAGCAGACTTACACAGTGGCTCGTGTCGGATATAGTCCGCACTCGGGATTAGTTAGCACAATAAGAAACAAGAATAATCAGAAAATGCTTGGAATAAATGGAAGGGTGAGAATGGTGGATGTCGATTTAAAATATGCTTGAGATTGTTGTTAAAACTATTAGAATGAAAAGAATATAAGAGAAACGAGAATGAAAAACACAATAAATAAAAATAATTTAAACTTGAATTTAAAACTTGTTCATTAAACTAAAAACAAATGCTTACAATTCTTGTTCAAATGTTTTACAACGAAAATAACATTAAATCAAATTAATCTAGAAAGCCATTAAAATAAATCTCTAGAAAGCATGTAAAGGTAGAGAGAGAAAGAAGAGAGAGAAAAAAGGTAGGAAGGTTAGAGAGATGAATTAGAGAGAAGCTTACCATTGAAGAGGTAGATGGTGCAACTTCGATTGAATCGACATCAATAGGATTGAGGATTGTAGCCTTTGATTGTGGCGGATGGAATAGGAAGCAAGGAGATGTTGCTGTTTGACGCTTTGCACCTCGAGGTGGAAGCGTTAATGGTGAGCTCGCCGGAGTTGCTCTCTGGAGAAGAATGGTGAAGAAGAAGAGAAAGAAAGAAAAAAGATAAGAAGAGAAGAGGAAGGGAACCAACCTAAGAATGAGAGATCGTAGATCTCTTATAGACTTTTTTTTTTCCTTTTTGCTTGTTGTAAAAATGATGACCGATGGATCTAGAGAGATCCAACGATTGGGAATGGGTTAGTTAGATGAGAGAGAGAGTGACTAGGATAGAGAGATATGGGGGAGAGAAGAATTGGTCAAGTGAGACCAATTCTCTCTTCTTGTTGCAAATGGGCATGGGTCATGGGCATGGGCATGGGTCATGGGTATGGGCATGGGCATGGGTCATGGGCATGGGTATGGGTTATAGGTCATGGGCCAAGATAGATAGAGAGAGAAATATGAGAGAGTGAGAGAAAAATAAAAAGCATTAGAGGGTCTTGAACCCTGGTCTTCTTTATTCTTTCTCGTCTGCTCCACCAATTAGTCAAACTTATCATTTGATGTCAATTTGTGTGGCCTTTAACACCTAAGCCATTCTCTTGGTCTCTAGCTATTCTTCTCTCTCTTAGTCCTTGTTCAGGCTCTACGATCTTCTAACTTTGCCCGTACATGTCTTCTATCTTTTTATCCTAGCCTGTTGACTCTTTAAGCTTTGATAGAAGTCTTCTGTGGTTGATAGTGGGCCCGCCAATCCTCGAGAATCACCCGATAGGGTCTCCTGCAAGTGAAAAAGCGCATAATGAGATTCAACTAAAACGGCTTGATACTGGACTATCCGAAATGCGTATATTTCATGCAAATAGTCAATTTTCATCTAAAAAATGCGTTATACGCAATGGAAGAAATTCTTACGTGGAAAAGTCGACGAAAAGACAAGTTTTACTTAGGAGAATGCGACATCACTATAAGGATAATGGCTTAAAATAAGCACTTTTGAGTGAATATCATAGGGCTCCCTTACAAGAGGGTCGGATTGACACCCCTAGGCAAAATCTTAAAAAGCAAGTATGAAAATTGGGCTATAAGGATTTTACATGAATAATCCTTTCTTTATTAGAAGATCTATAACATAACTTGATTAAATCATATAGATGTAATCATGATCAATACATAAATGACATACATGTGAATTGCTTTCCAACAATATGTTTACTTGATCAACGATGTTTACTTGATCAACGGTCCAGATCGCTCGAGATTTTGATCAAATAATGGATAAGGGACTTCTTCTCTCTCCTCAATTTAGTAAAGTTGATGGGGTTAGGAATGTATGAGTTAAAGAAAGGAACGCCTCCTTGTGTGTATATAAGGGTGGGGATTTGGCCCGTTGAGCTGGGCCTGGCTGGAAAAATAGAAGCCCAGGCCCGACCCAATCCTAGGCCAGGCCTCGGCCCTAGATGTCAAACCGGGTTGGTGGGTTGGGCCACTAGTTGGAGCTTCCTTAAAATTCAAATTTTGGAAAGGAATGTGTTTTAAAAGAAAAATTATACGGGGGAGGGGATCCTTAAAATTCAAATTTTTGGGAGGGGTGGGCTTAGCGGGCCCCTTCAAGGGCTGGACGCTGGGCCAGCCCAGCCCACCTAACTCTCTTCACAGGCCAAGTTGGGCCGAGCCATGGGATCAACTATCAGTACGTCCCAAGCCTGGATTGAAACTTTAATGAGCTAGGTCAGGCCGGGCTATGGGCCAAATCCACACCCCAATGTATATATACATTCCTTAATCTTCTATTGGAATCCCTTCCTATCATGTAAACCAATAATAGAAAGAGGGATTGAACTTTCCTTTATCAATTAGGTAACTACCACCCCCAATTAGCGACACTCTTAGCTCTAGATCACACTAACTAATTAAAGCTAGTTTCCTAATCTCACTAGATCTCAAGTTGGCAACCATGGACTGGTTCTATACAAATCGTATGGGGTGGGCGACATATATAAGGGAAAATATCTTATAATCTCCGACTTGGCACACCATGTACAAGTAATTTAGAAACAACTCACTAGTCTAATAACTCCTTTTAATGGTCTAGCAGTTATTCTTTAGTTTAATAATTGTTGCCAATGAGACTAATGAGATCATGTCCTTTATCATTCACCTAAAAACAAGAGCATTGTTCGCAGTGGATCATAGATGCACAATATGCTCTCCGTAGCTATCGCAAGGACAGTTCCATGGTCTTGGTACTAGTATCAATAATTTCTAAGTCATCCTTACAATTTTGTAGGATTAATTGACATGCCATATGGATAGTACATACCTGGTGTGATATTATATTACTCCTGTTGTTCTATTTGTATTTTGTACTTCTATTTACTCAATGATACATGTCACCCTGATAGATTATGGCATCTACCATGTGAAAACTATCGCCATCTAGGATGACGGCCTCAAACTCATGTTCAACCCAAGCAATCTTGAGAGCTTGCGCAGAGCTCTTTGGGTTATCCTTAATATCTTTAGTTGCACATGTAAACAAATCATATGATCCATCGATAACTATAATAATATCATAAGCATGAATATCCATGAATGCATTCAAATTAACAAATCAAATGTCAACACATAAAAAAAACTCCTACTCAAAAAATAGAAACAAAAAATTAATAATATACCCATACAATAGACATGTTCTTTAGATTAGAGTCAGTTGATCATGGGTCTCCTATCATAACCAAAATAAATAGGTGCAGAATAAATATCTCCCCTTCTCTGACTTGATCTGGAATATAGAGATACTTGATCTCAATATATTTATTCATATTGGTCACATGATCATTTTAGACATACTTTATGACGACTTCATTATCACTGAACATCTTTATTGGTCATTTTATTGAGTCCACCATTTTAAGCTCATTGATGAAACTCTTCTACCAAATGGTGTGTTGTGCACCTAATAATAAGGAATATATTCTACTTCCATTGTAGAAGATGCCAATAGTGGCTGCTTAACACTTTTCCACGAAATGACACCTTTAGCGAGCATAAACACATATATGGATGTGGACACCAAATTGTCCTTGTAGCCTGCAAAGTTCGAGTCTAAATAGCCAAGAACATTTAGCTCGTCAGATCTCTTATATACCAATATAAAATCTTTTGTTCTCTACAGGTACCTTAGAACTTTCTTCACGGCCCTCTAGTGACTCACTCTAGAATTTTGTCAGTACCTTCTTGACATCTGCAACTATAGAATTGATATCAGTCTAACAGAAATCATGGCATCCATCAAACTGCCTACTGCCAAGGCATACTCACTGAAAATCACTTGTTTCCTTTCTATCTTGTTCTTGGGACATTGTTTCTTATTGAAATACAACCCTTGACAATTGGAACCTCTCGTGGTATGCACAGTTCTGCATGTTATATCCGCTTAAGCACTTTGTTAGTATATGCTCTCTAAGATAGAACCAAGTCATCCAATAGAGCGATCCCTGTCAACTTTTATTCCTAGCACATAACTTGATTCTCCTACGTCAATAAGTGATTAGTATCTAAAAGTAGGTGAATGTCGTTGCTGGCTAACAATATATCATCGACATACAAGATAAGGATAAAAATCATCTCCCATATATGTCATAGTCGCAAAGGTACGTAGTTCCATGGTCTCATAAGTGTACAAACAATCCCATATATGCATTAATTTATCCAAATAATACACATGAATCATATATATCAAGTAACATACCGCCTTTAACATACTAAAGTTAGTGTGGGTCCCACCTATCGAGGCCTAAAACATACCTAAAATAACATATGGGTTCGGCCCATATATAGGCCAAATCCATTACCCACATACAAGAACCCATGGTGCTCGGCTGTGCATAGAACAAACCCACTAATCGTACACACTTGTGTGGGTTCGGTCCATGCATAGAACGAATCCCATCAACCCTTTAAAATTTGTTGTGTTGGACTAGTTTAGTCCACATGGATAGAACCAGTTCACCCTTGATCAATTGTGCCCTACAAAACCTTGATTGGTTTGGTCGATGCACATGAACGAACCATTCAACAAGGATCCTTGTGTGTACATTATTGATTTAAAATTAGAAAAACATTTCCTTGGATTTAAATCAAACACAAAATAATCAATCAAATATATATATATATATATATATATATATATATATTTTTAAGGACTAAATTGATTATTTTTATACTAAAAACCCAATAAATATGATGAAACCAATAAAGAAAGGGAATTGTACTTTCCTTAATCAATATAGGCAACTACCACCCCCAATTAGCAATTTTCCTAGGACACTCTTAGGTCTAGATCACACTAACTCATAGAGCACTAACCTTTAGTTGGCAACTCATGGACTGATTTTGTACAACCCATAGGGAGTGACCACATAAGGAAAAATATTACAGGGTCCACACGGTTACCTAGCCCAAGCCAGAGTAATTAGACTTGAAATGATTTGGGTTGGCCCATGTCAAAGGTAAGGTTGGGTGAAGCGCATGCTTTCAGGGCCTAGCCGGCCCATTTAGGAGTGGAAGAACCAGTTCAAAGTTGCATCTTATTTTCAAAAAGCCAACTATTGTCATAATTTAATGGAAAAAATTGCTACCGAAAAGGATGATTCAGATGTTGACTCAACAATGTACAATATACCAATTTCAATTGAAGGGAGTCTTTATTATACCCAACCCATTGAGTACCCAAAAAGGCCGACTTTACCTATGAAATCTTACAACAATAGACCCATACTATTCCAAAAAACTAATCGATGGACCCAACCTATTTGGATCCTTGGGACAGAGGAACATTATGTTTAGGCCCAAGACTCCGTACAACTTTTAGCATCGAATTCAACAAAAAAGAAAATCCTAGAAAATCAACCCATTAAGCATAACTTGGAGTAGGATCGAAATAGGTTGACACACCTTTTTTGACACACGATTATGGGGCCCACAAGATGATTCTAGGGCTAGTTTTTCTTAGCATGATCTACTTATCATGTAGGTCATCTTTAATTATAATAATAATCATCCAATCCTGAAACTTCTAACCCTATCAAATATGGATTTTAAGCTAATGGTGAATGGACGGTCTAGAATATTTTAATATCTATAAAAAAGGGTTGGAAATGTTCCATGAGAAATAAAAATGTAGTTATATTTTATTTCATATTTGAATCACTTTGACAAATTTATCCACTTTTTATAAGGCTATAAATGTCAAAAATAACTAATTTTGAGAGATGATGGTCTCCATGGTGAGGAGATTTTCCTCACTAAATTTCATCCCTTGATTCATCTCCATGCGGTGTCCACAATCATGTGTTATTTATGTTAAAATTATGTGCTTCAAAATGGTTTCTTAATAATTTATTTTGAAATTAAAGTTGTGATAGGGCATTCATATACTCTTTTTATTGTCCTAGTCACTAAGAAGTCTAGATGACAATGTTACTAGATCATTCTTGACTAAGAAAGATTCTTAGTATCGCCCGTGTGCTTTTTCAATCAAGAATGGCTATTGGTATTATCCATGTGAAATGCACTCTTGATCTTTTCTATCTAGGAGTCACATAGAGAAGAGAAACGAGAAGATAAGTGTAATCTTAATGCACTGGGAGTTGAATACAAATTGAAAGCTCATTTGAGAGTGTTATATGTTCTTAGACTTCCCATATATCAAGGGGTTCAAAATGATTTAATACCTATAGCTAATTCCAAAAATCTATAAAGCGGTTGGAAAGTTCTCACACCAAAGAAAGCCTAAAGACTCTCCCGAAGTTACAAGAGGTGTTTTGAAATTCAGACCAAGCCAGTTGGAACTATCCCAAAAATAGTTCCAGTTAGCATTAACCCACCTTTTTATATTTTAGTTATATTTTTCTAAAAACCTACACAGGTCACCTTTTTTGCCGCTGGTTGAATCAACGAACTTGTTAGTAACCTTGATCCTAATGATTTTGACTCACTTCAAGGAAATTTTAGCCTTTTAAATTTTAAAATTTAATCACCAATGTCAATAAAAATGATATATTTCTCAAATAATTAAGCCCTAGACTTTTAAATACTTGCCAATTATAACTCTTGACTTATAAAGAAACAATCAAACTCTAATAGAAACCATCTCTTTTAAAACGACTATGACTCTATCAAATGCAACTCTTAAATTAGCAAGAACTGAGGGCCACATGTAAGCCATGTCGATTGGGGTCCTATCAACCTTCTCCCATTGAAAAAAGGCTGTCCTTAAGCCAAAAATATCTGAATCTTTTAAAATTCAGAAAAATCCTTCCATGTACATTATTAGGAGGAAGACCATTCCATTGCACCAACACTATTCTAACCACACAATGTTTTCCATTTGGCCACACCACAATCCAGAATATTTAAAGGTTGCCAATCAAACACGTCCTTATCTGAAACATGAGGGAGATGAGAGCCAGTCATCTCCGTGTTAAGCACATGATAATCAACACATTCGCTAAGAGCCATCGTCTTACATAGTAATACCAATGAAGAATACAAGCTCATCCATGGGTGAATAGTTCCGACATCTAATTAACATCTTATGAATTAGTTATTTAATCTCGTGCTTTTGAAAGTGTGGGCACTGATAAGAAGAATGTTAGTTGACCACCGGACAACAATGGAATGGTGGTCATGTGCACGTGAATATGACAAGTCTTTTGGCTCACCAAAAATTTTAAAAATGGCCCAAGATGTCCTAAATGATGGGATGGATGTTAGATTTGCTTATCGGCCTCCGAGATCACCATAAACTGTTGCAGAAGAACTCCATGTATTCCTTAAATAATAATTTATTGATTCCTCCTTGGTCAATCATAGAGGGGGTTCTGAAATTGTTATCCACGAAAAAAACTCATGACCATCCACTAAAAATTGCATGGTTAATTTTGTAAGATCCCACACAATTGATCCAAAAGAACAAAGCCATTGAGCTTCGAAAACCACATTACACTCATTAACATGAAGTAGAAAAAAATCAATCTTAAAAATAAAACCTTGGAGATTCAATTGAACACCTGAGCACTACCACAGCTACGAAGGAACCCACTGTTGACATCCATAGCCAAAACGTATCATTGTCAATAATCACACAACCGCATTATTATCAAGAGACATATTAAAAAATTGTGAGTGGAATCGAAATCAATCAACATGGCATTTTATTTTTTTTATTGAGTACTTGCGTATGGTCTCCGGTCGAAGAGAACCCATATGAGCATAGAACCCACGCAGTTTCATGCACTTGTGGCTAATCCCTACTTTTGAGGAGAAGTTATTGGCTTTTGAACTTATGACCGGGCTTAAATAAATTGTCATGATTGAAAGATGATGATGATGATGATGAATAAGTGAAAATTGAGTAGTGGTCAATGTTGTGAAGGTGCCTAGGTGGACGTTGGAGGAGTAAATCCAGTTAGGGTGGGACGTGCAACAACTCAACACACTAAGTACTAGTCATCCTACAAAATGAGCATAGATTCTTTTTGATATTTTGCAAGTTCAGAGGCATGCGTAAGTGTAGAAGGTCGCAATATCTGGATGCCCACTTTAATCTCATAATATAAATTGATAACAAAACAACTTATGAGAAAGGCCTCAAGTAATCCCATCATTTGGTTAGCTTTTCACTCAAATTGTGTCTGATAGTCACCAACATAACTAATCTACTGCAATTTGGAACGAGAGCCACTTGTATATATGTTCTAAATTACCAAATAGTGTACACAAAGCATGGGTTAATTGTGGCCAACTCACGTTGCCATTGGTGTGTTCCATCCACTGGAACCATGGACTGACATTACCCATCAGATGAACAGATGTTAATATCACTATCTATGCATCTACGATTTTATGAATCCTCTGAAATTGTTCAACATGGAAAACCCACCTTGTATGATCTTCAATGTCAAAATTAAGAAATTATGTGTAAATAGTATTAACATTGATTTTTGGAACATTGATTACCGGGTATTATCATTTTTAATTTAATTTTGAGTTATTTATTTTGTTTCTATTTAAAATGAATTATGTTGATTTAACGTTAGTTTAATAAAAAAAAGTTTAAATTTATTTTTTCATTCCTACAATGAGCAATTTGTAAAAAAGATCTATGAAATGGTCTTTGACGGAAGTGCAGCCTTATTGAGATCCAAATTGAGTTTGATTTGTGGAGTCTTGAAGATAGTAACATTTGTGAGAGGTTCCAACTATCTTTAAGAAATAATTACACACCTCTAAGTTGGATTCAAATAATTTAATTTTATTTAAATAATTAAATTAAAATTTTGCAGCCAATAATTCATATATTTCTTCACCATGAATATCATCTTTACAAAAAAACAACATACTCTGAAATATTTAATCAAACATGGACTTAAAGTCATGAAAGATCATCTCCATGATGATTTGTTTGTTTGTTGAGGTTTCATTTGATCATTTGGATTCCTTCTTGATGGGCATGAATTTGTGGTCCATGGTTTGGATTTTTTGGAGGGGTCCATAACGTTTCTTTGTTTGAAGAAACATTCTAAGTAAATTCTCTAATGGCAAAGTCACTCTTCTATTGAGATTTGAATTGAGAAGGTTATCTTAGAGATAAACATTCCTTCAAGAGCATCTCAACTATAATAATATATACGAGAGAAATATCCTTTATTGACATCCTTAGAGTTTTGAAGGATACTTGATATAGGATTAATAGGTGCCCATCGATTACGGTTCTTGATTTTATTCACATGATAATGGAGGTGATTTGTCAAGTGGTTTGCTTTTTCCTAGTTGGATGGGTTCTGGCCTTTTAAATGATGGAGAGGTGCTGGGGGTCTTTGGGTGTGGTAATAACTCTATCATGGATAATCAAAATTTAGATAAGAGTATGTATTTTGTTTCTGATCTGAATTAATCTTGTCATCTAGACCTTGATAGAATCTTTCTCAGTCATCAATTAAGAATTTATACCCTATCATCCCAAGTGAGATACCCGTTTAAAACCCCTAAAGCTTTTGAGTTGAAATTTGACCTGAAAATGACGAGTATTCACAAAATGATAAGATCTTTTAATCCATTTGTTTGATTTTAAATATACAAAATTGATCAATTATTGAGTCAAATATCTTTAAAAAATGATTTGTTTTATCACTATCAAATTTCTAAATTTCTAAATTTTTAAAACAAATTTTTTTTTAAGTCTCCAAAAAACCATGATTTTAAGATTTTTACATGAAATGATAGGTTTTTTTTTTTGTCAGACCTTGAAATCTATTTCATTAAAAAGTACTTATCGGGATATTTTCAATGACATTAATTTCTTGAGATTTGACAGTGAAATGATTTTTTCAAATGAAAAAACCAAAATATCCTTAAGTGGGACTCAACCTTAAGTTTTGTACATCAATATTTGGTCAAAATTAACAAAATCCTAAATTTATTTTTAATTGCGGGCTTTATTTTTGAAAATTTCACTTGGAATCAACCTTTCAAAAAATTTCAAGACATTTTCAGACTTTAAGCACTTAAAGGACATTTTTGGTGGTTCTAGACACTTTAATGCTATTTTAGCAGCCTGGCCTAGGAAAGGCATTGAGAGTGTTGTGTAGCACTAGATAAGGTTCTGTCTATTCTGTCTTTTCTTTCTAGTCTAGATGTCTAGGTAGTCTTTTCCTTTCCAATAGGATAGTTTGCATATGATATAACAGAATATGACCTTTAATTGCTTTCATAGATTGTAGATAATTGATAGACCCAAGAGTCTATATATTGGAATAATGATATACCTTAAATGTGAGTAGTATCCTTGTCGCCTTATTCATTTAGTAAAGACAAACATAATCGGGTGGTTTTAGGTGCCTAATACCTTCCTACACAGTAACAAGATCCCCGGACTTGGATTTTTTTAGACTAGCACTTGTTCTGATTGGTGAATCACTAAAATGGTAGATAAATATTGAATATATATGGGAAATTCTATTTGCACCCCACAAATTCCATAAGCACCCCTATTTGGGTGCTTTTTGGCCAAAAATGCCCTTAAGACCAAAAAAACAAAAAAAAAACCCCAGCACCCCTCTTCGTCCCTCCCTCTCCACCTCTCTCTCTCATCTTGAACAAAACCCAAAACAGAAAAAAAAAGAAAAAAAAGAAGAAGACGAAGACGAAGGAGGAGGAGGATGCCGTCGCCGTTGCCGTTGCCGTTGCCGCCACTTCCACCACCACAAATATCTCTCTCTCTCTCTCTCTCTCTCTCTCTCTCTCTCTCTCTCTCTCTCTCTCTCTCTCTCGATCGATCGATCGATCGATCGAATAGGCCCTAGGCTAGGCTGGCCATGGGGACTGCAGTAGCCATGGCTAGGTTGGCTATGGTCTACACAGTCCCCACGGCCAGCCCAGCCGTGGGGCCTATGAGAGAGAGAGAGGTGCTAGTTTTTTTTTTTTTTGGTTTAAGGGCAGTTTCATCCAAAAAGCACCCAAATGGGGTGCTTATGGAATTTGTGGAGTGCAAGTAGAATTTCCCTATATATATTTATAAGCAATGTTTTTATTCGGATTCTCAAATTCCTAATAAATCCAGGTGGCTACTCCCAAAACCCTAAAATCCTAAGAATGTAATCACTAAGAGAATCTGTATAGGATGTGCCCCAATTCATTGTTCTTATCGTGTTTGTCTTTGAGAAAGATAATTGGGGGTGAACACACCCTAGAACCTACATTATCCTTGAATAGAGGTTCCTCAAAGTGAAAAAGTAGTAGAGAACAAATGCAAAAAATGTCCCTTAACTTTTAAAAATTCATAGTACCTGAAGACTAACTTAAATCCAATTTACCAATGAGACTGTTTAGAGAAGTATTACTATTGTCTTCACATGCTAGGTTATACAATTTCTATATTGCTCAACTTCAAATTACCCCTTTGTAATTGCTTACATGGGCTTGCATTCCATGCTTTGTTCTTTTGGCATGGAGGGTAAGGGTGTTCATTGGTTGGGCCCAATGAGCATTTGGGCCTGTGTTGTGTCAGCCTGAACTTGGGCTCATGTATAGGCCCAAAAGGTTAGGATTTGGCATGTTAACTAAATTAATTAATGGACTGATTCAAACTTGATAAATCAAGTTTAGTAGGAAAGTTCTTATTATATGTCTGAATGGGCTGGGCCTTTGGGCCCAATATGAGTTGGTAGGTCAAGTTTAGGCTTGGCCGGTTTGAGCTTTTAGATATATTATTCTACCTTTCCTTCGGTGATTATGAGACGATAGAGAGAGTGAACTTACTGTATTTGAAACCCGAGATCTCCATGAATCGTCATGGAGAGAACATCGCACATTGAGACGTGTTGGGGTTGAGAGATAAGCAAAAGTAGAAGAAAACGAAACAGGCGAAGGGGAGATAAAGAGACATCTCCGCATGACGACGGGGGAACGGAGAGATGTACGTTAATTAAAGGGTCGAATAGGAGTTTTTGAAAATAGTTTTTTAATGGAATGGAGAGACGTGACGGAGGAGAAGAGATTATGTAATTAATGAGGGTATTTTTGGAAAAAACATTGAAAAAAAAATGGAGAGAGCGCCACCTCAGCAGTGTCAAGCTTTAGTATAGATAATAGATGTATAGGGTTAACTTGGGGGGCTTGAGGCCATGTTTATGGTTGCAGTTTGAGCTCAAACATATCTCATCCTGGTCCGAACCCAGCCCATTAACACCCTTAAGGGGATGTTTGAATGCAGGAGGGCCTTCCAAGATTTTTTTTCCTTTCTCAACTCGACATACCGCAAAAATATAAACGAAAATTCATGTATAATTCAATTCCAACATTTCAAATGGTCAATTATTAGGCAAAAGTAATGTATAGGTACAAAAAAAAAAAAAATTACATTGAGCGATCTCTGTCTTTAATATATATTTTTTAAAAACCGAGAACTTAAAATTCGACATATTTAAGGAATAATTAGTGAGGTTTAAAAGGGGACTCTTATAATGCCATAATTTGTCGGTAACATATCTTTATGACTGTTGTAAGGATAGCCAATGATGGGTCAAAAAGCGGTCAAATTTAATTATTTTTGTGAATTTATTTTTAACTTGACGTAAATAACGGCTAGATAATGGATAGCGGCTGTTATAACGGCATTATAAATGTTTTTAAACCATGGCAATTAGCATCTATTTACTGCTATATTAGACGTCGTTTGGTATTGTAGAAATAGTTATTCTTTTTTAATTGTTTACTGCATAGCATCGAATTATACATTCTTGAAAAATTTGTAAAAAACAGGGCTGAGGACATACCAAATACTCGTTTCCTCCCCCCAAAAATGATATGCGTCGGGCTCAGTGGACACCCATTTTGACCCCCATTTTTTATACTCATTTTGGCGTACTCAATGGCTGATTTTTGGTGGGGATGATCATCCCCACCAAAAATCAGCCATTGATTCATCTTCTGCGTGGGTACACCAAAATGGGGGTCAAAAATGGGTGTCCCTGAGCTCGACCCAAATGATATTATTATCCTGATTCATGAGGAGAACATCCTTCCTAAGGTTTAGACTGTTGGGTAGTCTCAGATTTGTGTGGTGTGCATCTCGAGGATTATCGGTGGTCTGGACCTAAGGATACGACTACGTTGGGATGATAGCCATATTATTTTTTCCCTTTTTCCGATGGACGAGGCTCGAGGGACTCGTCTTTTTGCACTCGTGCTCTTCGCCGTGGATTTCGAGAATCCAACGATCGAAATCCACGCTAGAGTTCCCCTGATCTCGACCTTTTTCCGACAATCAAAAGTCAAAACACTCCCTAAGATTTATCAGTGTGAATCTCGAGGACTATCTAATGCTCTGGCCCTAATGTAGGGATGAAGCAAGACAAATTTTTTTTGTTCCATAATCAAAATTCAACACGCTATAAGATCCTTCTGATAGGTAGACTGGAAGATCATCGGATTCGCGAACAATTCACACTCTTTACCGTACGCATCTTACACGGGTAGGGTGCGGAGTACGCACCATCCAATAACATTACTCCGTTACTTTCGGCCAGAGGCCAGAGAGCATCTCGAAAGGAAACCATATCAGTGAGGAAAGAGATGCTACAAGGGAGACCTGACGCGTTTTGGCGTCAGGTAGCAGGATTTTATTTACTCACCATTGCCCAGAGAGGGCCCATGTCCCCATGGATGTTTATCCCACCCTTTGTTGGGTATAAAAGCAAAAATCACCCAGATTGGTAATATCTAGATATCATAACCGTTGGATTTAACCATTTTTTTGAGTACTAAAACAAACGGGTAGAAATTATTAAACAAACTGATTTTTGGTATGGTTGTCTACCAAGGGGCGGGATAAACACCCATGCGGTCCGTAGGCCCAGATGGAAGTGGTAGTAACAAAAATCGTGCTACCTGACGCCAAAAAGGGTCAGGTCTACCATGTTACATCATGACCCCATTAGAGACGATTCTCTTTCAAAGGCAAACGCCAGGGATTGTTTTTTATTTTTTACTTCTTCACGAATCCTCGTTTTCTCGCTCGCTGGAGGGTTTTTTGATTCTGGAATTTTTTCCCTGATTTTTCATCATTGAATTCTTCAAGATGCGTCGCTCATCAACCAGGAAAACGGGGCCACCGAATCCGGCTGGGTCCGTGAATTCCTCAGCCGTCGATCTCTTTCGCTCTGGTAATCGATCTCTTTTATGTACTCGGATTTGATTTCGGTCTATCTACTGTGCAAATTTTCAGTTTCCTGGTGTAATATCTGTGACATCTATGGTTAATTTATGTTTCTGTGATTGATTTGTTGCCTGCGATGATTTTTCTCTGGCGTTGCAAAGTTTGAATTTTGTTTTCTTTTCGAGGTGTTGAATTGTAATTCGGACTTGTTTTTATGCTATTGGGGTTAAAAAATCGGAGCTTTTAGGTTTTTGGGAGCCATTGAAGCTTGGAGATGGTTGTGCTAATCGATACGTTGTGAGCGTTGTGGATGTATTTTGCCTTTTCGGGCTAACATGTGCATGCATGAGCTTCTTTTAGCTGTCCAAATTCACTAGCTTAGGCAATAACCGAATGTCTGAATTTCATCGATATGTCACTGAAGCACAGCCATATGAAGGACTTTCATATCTAGCTGATTATGTTTCAACTTATCCTACTAACTGACTAGCTGGACTGATGCTGGATTCCCCTTTTGGGTTCTTCCACATCTATAGTACCGACTTGGGCAAAATTAAGGAGTGAAGAAAAGGAAATATTACAAAAACCAGTGGATTTTATCTACTAAACATGATTTGTCTGAAGGTCAGAGGATTCTCAAAGACACTCTATCAATATTTAATCATGTTTGAGCTTTTCGCAAATAGAGATTTTTAGTTTCTGAGAAAAAAAAAAGCTTTCGGTTTGTGTTTACTGTATCTGAAAAAAGATGACTTGAACATCTTGGGTTTGGTCTTCTTGGTAGGGCATGAAATGGGTCTGACTTGGGTCGGATCTAGGTAGATCCATATTCAAATCCAACTTTGAATGAACTGATCTGGATTCAGATTCGACTCGGATCCACATCCCTTGATCCATATCTGAACCAAGATATGTGTAAGAGGATCCATACCCAACCCATATTTTTATTTTTTGATAATTATAGAGAATTTTCATTGAACACCAAAAGAGAATACAAAAGAGCCAAAGAGGTCGAGAAGACCTACTAAAGGCTGACCATCAGTGAAACTAAAAAGAGAGAGACATAACTAATCACTATCGCTCCAAACAAGAAGGTCCCAACGGACTACGAAGTCTTCAAAAAATAAGCCCCGACATTCAACAAACAACTTAGAAAAAAAAACAGCAATCCCTTGATGTTGAGAATGATATTCTCCACATTCTCCTTCTTGCCATCAAATACCCTAAGATTTCTCTGCTTCCATAAACCCTTGCAAATCCCAAAAGGTAGCAAGCATATGGAAGGCACCTTAGAACTCCAAACGAACAAATCCGAGAAATTCTCACTCCATGCAACGCCTTGTACAATGACCGAATTGAAAATCTGCCATCTTTTGACCATCTCCATACCCGACTATCTGACAATGATGTAGAGAGAGTACGACCATGCAAACAACACAATAAACGAGATACAGACATATTAATAGACATACAATAAATGAGATACAGCCTTGTAAAATTAATTGGTTTGGTGTTGCCGGGTCTCTTGGAATTCTTGTTTGAAGTTCTTCTTGTAGTATTCTTTCCAAAATTATCTTGGCAATAATTCATTTTTCTTTCAGATGCTTGTGTGTGTAGAAAGTTTTCTTTTACAATACCAATTTCCTAATAGGCAAGATCAAACAGGATGTCAGGTCTAAGGTTACGTGGATATTGTTGAATTTTAACTTCTTACTCATACATCGAGAGGAAAGTCGATAAAATTTTACAATATGATCTTTTACTGCGTTTTTGCCCTAACAAGATCCTGGAATTTATTGTATTGATCCCTTATGTAGTGAATAGACAATAATTTCACTTTTAGGGATTCTTTAGTTCATTCCCATGTTTTTATTGGACCTAGTTGTTGCCGTCTTTGTGTTTGTTGAAATTCAGCAACCCTAGGTCAATGCAAATGAATGGAATTTTACAGCAATCAGGGTTACCTTATTCTCTTTTGACATTGGCCGATGGGCGAAAATACTCTCAAACTAGGCTAACCTGTTGAATAAGACTTTTAGGGTCAAGATCAACTCCAAATCTACCTTAAAATGATGTGTGTGCACAATCAAGGTGAGAGGCGTATTTAACAAAACATGATGATGCAACACCACCTAGTTTGCACAAATCAAGCAAAACATTAGCAAATAAAAAAACTCTTTTAACTCTCAAATACAACTAAAAATAATCAACTCCAAATCTACCTTCTTCCTTTCTACAACATATATTTATAGTCTTCTTTTCCTGTCTTAAACAAGCCTTAATTTAACTAAAACTCTTTCTCAAACTCTATCTAAAAAAATCAGATAATCTAAACAATCATAATCCCACACAAATTAAATTAAATCCTAATCTAACTTATATGTCTGAAAACAAATTCTCCATCTCTTGGAAAGGGGTGTTTTCCTCTTGTTAAAGCAATGTTTTTAAATGTGGAGGCGTGGGGCGAAGCACTTCAATATCCTAAAGCGTGATGCGTAAGCCTCTAGGAGTGGGGTGTAAGACTAATCATGGTTTAAAAAGGCTTTTGAGGCTACGCCTTAAGGCTTGCGTCACCTTGAGGCTCCAAGAAATAGCTGCAAGGCTATAGCATTAGTGGTCATTTCTGAGGCTATAGCCTCAAGGCACACGTGAGGCAATACACGTAAAAACCCGAAACGTAACCCCTTATTTTTCATTTTTTAAAAATTTTTTCCACTCCTTTTTTTCCCAAAAACCCTCCACAATAATCTTTTATGATAAGCGATAAAAAATGACTTAATTTTGTGAAAACCCTAAATCTAAGCTTTCATCCCTAGTTTTACCCATGAGAGAAATTCTCATAGAACTAAAATCTCATCGGATTTTGAGTCTGTCACTTCTTACGGTTTTCTTGTGAGTAACCTCACCAATCTCAATCAAAATATCAAAGCATTACATACTTGCTATACTATTCTCCTAGCTCTATCTTGTTAGTTATTTTGTTAGTATTGACTATTGAAACTTTGTTAGCGGACTTATCTTAGTAACTATTTAGATTTGGTTACATATGCCTATTTAACTATTTTTTTTTCACATAATATGTTATTTCTAATTTTTCTAAAATTGATTATTTTTTTTAGAATTTTTCAAAGATTTTTTTTTTGAAAATGAGGCTTACGCCTCAAGGCTATGCCTCGCCTTTTGGAAGCTATCCGAACTAGCACTTTTAAACCTTGAGCCTAATGAGCATGCCTTTTTAAATTAAAAATTTCTAAGGGCAACCATACAGGGCATAAATTAAAAATTTTAGGATACGGTTCCCTCCACCAATATATGCTTATGAGGTGCACGCCTGTAATTCAAGGCGTTAAAAAAGGTGTGAGTGTAGGCCCTTTTTAGAGGTTTAGTGGGCGAGGCGTATGCCTCACAAGCTGTTAAGCTATTTTCCTAAGCCTCAGGGCATTTTGGTAAAGGCCTCGCCCCGAGGCAAGCCTCAAGGTGTAAGCCTCAAATGCCTTTTAAAACACTGGGTTGAAGCAAGGCCTCTTTAGGGATGATATGTTTGGGTTGGAACTCGATGACATGGCAGATGCTCAGGCATCGCTTATGTAACAAGGACATAGCATTTTTAGGGTTTTTGTCGTGTTGGACACGTCGACACACGGACTCGCGTGTTGACACATCCCGACACACCCGAGCACGTATGGTCGTGTCACCCTTTATTATAGAAATATTTCTAAAAGAGGGTTGAGGGACTCCATCCTCCATATAATACTTTTTTAAGTTATTAAACACAACTATGGTTGTTTGGTAGTTTTCCGTTTATAAATCTACTTATATTTATAATACTTTTCATATATATCTTTCTTTATTTTTATTTAATAAAGAAACTTTTTTATTTAAATATAACTAAAATATTATATTATAATACATGTGCCTGGCCTTTTCTGCGTTTTGGGCTTCTTAAAAGTGCCTTGTTAGACACCCTGTATTTGTGTTGGACATTGACATGTGTCCGTGTCATTGTTACATAGGGCATCACAGGATTTGATCCAAATCTTGAAAATCTCCTGTGTTTTCATTCATAATGCTTAGGCAAGGGCATATACCATGGTTTAAAATTTTGGACTGTTTTGTAATGTTTCGGAATGTTTTGTAATGTTTCGGTTTGTTTCGCCCAGACAAACCGAGACAATCCGATACAATCCAAAAAAGATAAAAAGAAATAAAAAATATGATTTTGGAAATATTTTGAAATGTTTCAAGATGTTTTGGGAATGTTTCAGAAATATTTCGAAAATTTCGTTTTTCACCATTTTTTCAATGTTTCGTGAATATTTCGTTTCATTTCGGAGTTTGTCTCGGTTTTTCACTTGACTGAGACATTCCTCCGAAGTGAAATTTTAAACCTTGCATGTACCTTATAAGAGATGAAATGTATACTGTTTATTGGAATTCTTTTGCTTAATTATGATGTCTTGTATTGCATAAGCATCTCTATCTGTCCCACCAACACATAAGTGTGCACTTTGCACGTCTTCTTACCCACACACCAAGTTTACACTTGATAATACCAATTACAAAATAGGAATAAAGGAATTGAAAGATTATGGTATGGATCCTAGTAGAGTATCTTTATTCCTTCAGACAATAGAGAAAGTCTAGGGTTGAGGCTGTTAATGGGCTGGCCAGCCCAGCAGGCTTGTGTTGTGAATTCAAGCCTGCAGGGGTGGGCTTAGGTCGGGTCTCAAGTCCACAATTAAATAGGCTGGACACTAGCCTGGTATGTTCAGCTCAATTGGCCCTTACACATGATACTAACCAGGCAGGTTTTCTTTAAAGTGATGAATTACAAACGATACAGTGGAGGATTGGATGTGCTCCATACAGATCTTGAAGCAAACTTCAGTTTTTGACTTGCCACTAGCTGCAGCTTTTAGCTTGATTTTGAGCTCTTTTTGATGTTCTATTAGAGATTTGTATTTTTCGTATGCATCTACGAGTTCGTTAATTTTATTTGACTGGGCTATACTTTATTGTGATTACATTAATTCAATGGCATGATGTTCAGCCTCAAGCAAAGCCATTATCAAGGAATTGGAACGGATTGATCACTTATTCAATTCATACGCCAATAAGTCATCTGGCATGATTGAGTGAGTATATTCCATCCAAATATATGATCTATGTTATGACATTGAAATTTGCGTCATTTAATTTTAATACTTTAATCTTTAATATCTTATTGTAGAATGTAGTTTGCAATGATCCTTCATATTGTTTTGAGGGAAATGTATTTATAATGTTTTTGTTTCCTTGCCACTAAAAGTTATACTGCTAAATTGTTAGAATATTTGCTTCTATGCTTTCATCTAGATTTTAAGTTTTTAACTATGACTTTAAGAACTATGGTTGGATTAGGAGTTTTGTAGTTTGCAAATTCAATGGGATCTGAACATAAGAATGCAAGTGAAGCCTGGGCATTGGGCATGGTTCAAAATTTCGTTTCGTCTCAGCTGAGACGGCTCAGAATTTTGCATGGCCGAGACAAACCGAGACGAACCGAGACAATCCGAAACATTCAGAAAAATTCTGATTTGGAGAAATATTATTTCTTACTGCTTTGTATTTCTATCTGCCCAAAAAATGGTATAACATTTGGGTTGTTACTTCATCTAATTGGGTTAATTTTTGGTCTGACAAATCTCTTAGGCGGGGCTTGCAAAATGGATATCTTGGGAAGGAATATGTAACTCTTGTATGGTAGAGGACCATACCATCGAAAGAATAATAGTACAAAGACTAGCCATGTTTCCTCATAACGGACAGAAAAAAATACATTAGGTAGTTTTAATACTACCATACTCATGGTAGTACCTAATCTATATTATATAGATGGTACATATTATCAACCTGGACTGTAATATCCCAAGTGGGGGACTTCTTAGAATGAAAATCAGATAATACAGTCTGATTACACTCCATATGGTTGATGTAGGCTCGATTTGATTTAGATCTACGGTTCAAATCATAGATCTAAGATAGGTTTATATTTAAAATTGTGTATCTACAAATTTGTTGTTAATTGAACTTTAAATAACTAATTTTCAACTAACAAATTAAAAGAAAATGAAGTTAAAATTACATTTCAAGTTTCAATCTTAATTTAGTACAAATGAGTATTTTAGTGGATATAGGATCTATGTTGGACATGCTATTTTTAGTATAAAGTATCACAGAGTATCTGTGTATATCAGTAGGTATTGGTGTGTATTCGTAAAAAATAATGTACTTTTTTTTAATATAATTGATTGTAGGGGTCATTTAATTGCTTTAAACATCTTTTTATAAGCTTATTTGTGCATCGAATTCATTATTTTGAGTTTGTTTTGTTTTTTCTCGGAATGTTTTTGTTTGTCTCGCCAATTTCAAATGTTTTGGGAATGTTTCGTTCCGCCTCGAGGTTTGTCTTGGTTTTCACCTGACCAAGACATACCTCGAGACTGAGATTTTAAACCTTGGGCCTAGGGTTCCTAAACTAATCCCAACACCAAAATGGGTGGAGAAAGGAGAGCGTAGCGAGCAGGATGGACACAACCCTCTGGAAAGTGAGCAATCTGAACAAGTTGAAATCTATGAATGTAGTAGCAAATCTTTTGATTCTTTGATACAATGGCTGAATGTTCAGATTGGACCCGCTTTCTTTGCCCCTTTCCATGGTGATCATTTGAGGAATTCAAACTGTGGAGTGGTTGGTTGTCACGTTTTGGAGCTTCTGGTCTTACGTCTGGTCCTAAATACATTCTCCATGTGCTCCCTGCCTTGGCTATTATTATTGATTTTTATATTGGATTGTGCAATGTCGGACCTCCGCATATGAAGATGATAGAATTCGAATTAGTCCATTTGCCAATCTCGTTCCTTTCTAGAGCTGATTGTTCTCATTGTCGTGTGATTTGAATCACACTGTTTTATGCTAGTTCAACAGTGTACTTCCCATTTTCGTCTCATATGATGTTCTAGGTGTCAGATGTATGAAGATGCAAAATCTGCATGTAGAGAAATCTTTTCCAGTGGGCTAAATGAATAACATGCTTCTGAAGTTTGAATTTTTATCTCTTTTGATGATAACACCCCATAATTTATTCTCAAACCTCTCTTTGTAATCTCAAGCCTAACTCTGTTTATTTTTCGAACTCAAGAGTTGACCTATTAGAAGTTCCATATATCAGTGTATTAGCAATTCACTACCATTTATGAAATGAGATCCACATATGTTATTGTGAACAAATAATCTGTTGTCACTGTTAGGAGAATGTATGGTACAGGGATTTTACAATTAATCTGATCCCGTGTGAAGGACCTGTAGGATGGTTGCTTTAACTCATGCCAATAGTAAATTCCAAAAAAAGATGAAATTTCCAAGAGATAGTACCTGGAATAGGTTGATTCTCTCAGCAAATTCATCTAACTGTGGGCTTGGTATGATGCTCTACCTAGGCAATGCTTAAGGCCTTAAGGGTAAAATTGATGTCCTTTTTGGTGTTATAAGGTAGGCAATTAGCTTTTGTCAGATGATTATAGAATGTGCCTTTTCCATTTGACTCTTCTATAGTGATAAATGTGGTTGAAGACCATGTTGCATTTCCCTCTCACATCCTTCTAAAGTCGAGTTCTTCATATGGATGATGGTTAGGGATAATCGATCATCTTAAACCATTGAGGAAAGCACATCCAAGATGTCTACTTTTTCATACATTGTATGCTTGGTCACTTTCCTGCTCTTTTAGCAACTTGTAGAATTACATATCTCACGAATATGAAATTTATGCCATTGGATTAAAATGATAAAATTTGAACTTTAATATTTTAATAGTGATATTAACAACATAAATTTTTATATGAACTAATTTTTAATAGATTTTTGTTTAAAATAATATTTTAATAGATTTATGTTTAATTTACTATTTGCATCTATAATTCCCGGATACTTCGACATGTCCAGCGTACTCGCATCCATGCAATGTGATATAGACACTAGTATTGGATGTTGCATGGATATTTCTACCAGACATTTTAATTTTTTTTGTATCTTATTGGTTATTTTCTTAGCTTGTGACAATTTCTTCATTTGTTTTGTCAACAAAAATCAATAAGTTTGTAACAAATGTTACTTTAAAAATCTTCAAAATACTAGAAGTTTCATTACATTGCATGATGTATAGTTTTGCACGAGGTATATACTAAGAAGTTGATACTTAGCCTAAAGAAGTAAAAACTAAAGCATGGTATGGACATATTGGATGGGATACCCTTATTTGTGTCCGTGTCCTAGACTTTGGAAAATGAAGATTTGCATCCGCTTTTCTCGTACCAGTGTCCATATCCATATGTGATCTGTATCTGGTATCTGAGATTTGCGTGTGTGTGTATATAAGAAAAATATGAAAATTGATCTTTTCAAGAGGAGGTCCCTTGGTGTATTTTATTTGCAGATGATGTAGTGTTTGTCAATGAGACTAGAGGGGGGATAAATTTCAAAAAAATAGAACTATGGAGAGATACCTTGGAATCCAAGGGTTTTAACATAAGTCGGAACAAGACGGAATATATAGTGTTAACTTTAGTAAGGGCATAAATATAAATAAGGTATTTTGAAGATCGATGTCTAAGAGATACGTCCAAGTGACCACTTTCGTTATGTTGATTATGTTATATCCTGCATAATGAGAGTTGGGTGTTGTGCAAATGTACTTCCAGAGTGTTATGTGATTGATGATACAAGTCAAATTAGAAGGAATTTTTTTTTAGGACAGTAGTAAGCTATGCTTTATGTAGCAAAATGATGAGCAATCAATAAACAATATATTCATAGAACGAGTGTAGTCGAGATGGATGAGTGGAAAGATTAAGAAAGATGATCGAAATGAATTCATTCAAGAAAATCAAGGAGGAGGAGCCTCAATGGGTGATAAAATAGAGGAGAAAAGATGGCTATGTTTGGTAATGAGTAATGGAGTCCAATGATGACACTTATGAAAAAGAATGTGCAGATTGAAGGCTTAAGAAGGGTGAGGGGAAGGTAGAAAAGGATGTGAGAAAAGTTTGAAGACATGCATTAATAGAAGATATGGCTCGCTGCGACCCCACATAGTTGGGTAAGGCTTTGACGATGACGATGATGAATTTCTTAAGCATAAGAAATTTTAATTTTTAAAAAATAAAACAAAAGAATAAAAATATAAGCACATTAATATTATATTTTCAAAAAGTAGTAAAAACTATTCGATTAATGAAAAAATGTTAAATAAATGCTCACTTGCCATTCAAAATATTAAAAATGAACTCCAACAAATTTAAAAAGTGAAAGAATAGCAACATCTTACCTCAGCTCTAACTACCTTGTAGAGACCACTTCCATCTATTAAGTCTAACTAATCTTTTGTTTTGTTTTGATGTGTCAAAATATATAAAGATTTTCTTTAAATTTAATTATCATGTACCTTCCATTGGCTTCCATTCCATTCATTGGCAGTTAGGTGTGTTTGATAGGTTTGAGCTTTAGGTTACGCTTCATTCAAAATATGGCCTACTGATTGAGTGGCCTAAATTGTTGGTGGCCATGCATATTTGGTTTTGGGAGCATCATCCTTTTTTGCGCGGGAATAGAAAATGTATTGTATCCCAACAATTCTTCGAGACTAACAACACACACCTTGTTGCCTAGTTAGGACCAATGGCCTTCCATTTTGTTGATAGTTATTTAAGCCATGCCTTGGTTTACATGCGTTTTTCATGTTGGTGATTCTCAAGTTGACTTTGTTGTTGTTGAATTGTAGTGATACATTAATAAAGGCAAGAAGCATGTACAAATGAGTTCATGTATGCTTATTAAAGAGACTGTTAAATACTTATTTTTAAAGAAACCTGAATGGAAAAAGTTTTCTCCATACTTTAGACACGCTTCTGTTGATACCCCAAAGACGTATCCCCGATCACTATTCTTGTAGACTAACAAGATGACCAGATCGTGACTAACCATCCCAGCTAAACTTAATACCCGGACATCCTAATAAGTGCAAGACGTTGCACTTTCCCAGTTTACTGATTTGAAAGCCCACAACGGTGCCTTTATGGGGGCTAAGGCGATTGTAGGACTGGCGGCCAAGAGAAGAGTGTGTATCCATAACCAGACATCTGAGGAAATGAACACCTTCAGAAGGTATCGCCTTATGAGAAGATATTCATCCCAGTAAACATAATGCCATCTCGCCTTGAGCCTTTTTGGACACAGCTTGGGGAAAAGAGAGAGAGTGTTGACCCATGAATTTGGCAAACAACCATGTACCCTGACAAAGTTCGCGCAGAGACACACCTAACCTCATACCATAAAAAGCATCAGTGCTATGTTTTAATGTAGACAAGACCCAACCACTTCACCATTGGCTTATAAAGGGGATGTGAGGGCACATGTCGGTGGGGTCCTCTATCTCATCCAACCCAACTGAGACAATGGGAACTTAATTCAGTTCTGAGAAACTAAGAGCCGGCCAGGGGAAGAGTAAATCTCCCTTCTCTTCAGATCTTGCCATTTATTTTTCTCTGATCTCCCCCTCTTTTTCGCCCATAGTTTATCAAATCCTCGACTTCTCTTGTTGAATAGATTATGGAAAGGGCATCAAACGACCATTCCTATGGTTTAGTCGATGCCCGAAACGTCTAGTTACCTAGACCGACCCAGTACTCTCACACACCCAATTACCTAGATCTAGTACTTTCACATACCTAGCTACCCAGACCCAACACTCACATGGTTTTGATCACCAAGAATCAACATCCAAACATGCCAGTTACCTTGACTCAACACGAACATGCCTCGGATATCATGGACATAGGAACACTCGCTGGAGAACCCAACATTTTCCAGTATCCTCGGAACCGCAAACCATTGGTGTAAACATTGGTGACTCTGTTGGGGAAGAAGTTTCCGTGGTTTAATGCATTGCTAACACACACGCACACACATCATTAAGCAAAGATCTATAACTACATGTACTAGGGAATCTTAAAAAAAATCAAGATCCCACAGCAAGCAATACAGGACAAGATAGCAAGTTTGTGGGGAGACCCCCCCTCCCTAATATATAGACTTTTTCTTCCTAGAAAAACGAAAAATTTACCCTGATCGGGAGCCATTGGTGGTAGTAAGCTAAAGCAATCATATTAGATCACCTAGGAAGGTGACACTTGTAGCTCTAGAAGCCAATTCGCCAAGGTCACCGTGGATCAACCGCACTTTCACCATCTCTAACTTTGCCTCAATGTTGGCCAGTTTTCTCCTTACTGCCTCCATACGAGATTGCAAATGAGTAATCCTAGCTGCTTCACGCACGACTCACCTCTTCTGGCGGTTTATGCCCTGCTTTACTGGCTTGAAGCCATTCCCATCGTCCTCGGATTTGCCCAATATGACCCTGCAGCCAACCCACGTTTGAGTTGTCCATGAGAGCCGTGTTCACCAACTTATCCTCTCACACCCTCAGTGTATCAAGTTTCACCTCCCTCACTAAGGACAATATGTTAACGATGAAGAGTGTTAACATTTTAGGGCCATGCGGCTCCTATCCGTAAGAAGTCCATGCCGATGTACAATTCTATCTTACAATTCTCATTGAGAACCCAGAATCTTGATGCCAATCACAATGTAGAATAAAACATCATCAATGGAGGAGGCATCTCAAGGGACCACCACACATGTTGGATCATCGATTACCCTATCCCTAACACTGCCGTAGATGAATTTGCATGTGTGGTTGGTAGGCCTGCACCACCTATATCTCGTGCCAAAGGGAGTCCAGAACAACTAGGAAATGGTAGCCTAGGAGACATCAACACCTGGAGGATGGGGACTTTGAAGACGAGGATAACCAATCAGACAGATCATTGGAGCTCCTATGAGAGCTCACCCTCATTTGAAGTCGTCGTGGGAGGCATCACTTGCAAATTCTTTCTCGCCCTTCTAAGTGTACACTCGTTGTGTTGGGAAGGTGCCCCACTTGGAACCAAAGGGGGAGAAAGTGTTCATGTCTCTTCCGCTTCAGCTTTGCTTCTCACTTCATTACTTTCCCCCCATGCAAGGATGAAATAAGCCTTCGAAATGCTTGGACGAAGGAGCCCTAAGGGGAAGGTCAACAAATTTATTGAGAAAGTTTATAGTTTGATCCCAAAAATTCATAGTGTCCATGGTAGCATGACAATTTTGGTATTGCTGAGGAGAGAAGAGCATAGCCTCACCGGGTGGACCAAGAATTTTAAACCATTAGAAGAGAAAAGATTTAAAGTTGATGAAGGAGGTGCACCATCGCTTGGAAGCACGAGTACCCCTGGTCACAGCCCATTTGACGAGGCAAATTTGTTTGGGTTCTATCTCAAACAAACCCAATCACCGTTGAGAAAGCATACTAGGAAGCTTGGAATACAATAAAACAATAGAAGAATTTCAGCTCTAAAGAAGCCAAACCTTTGGGTCAGGTTCAGTGAAGTCCAAGAGGCTTTCCTTGGACTTGAAACTGGTCTAAACCATTAGGAATAAAATAATAGAGATGGAAAATGATGTATTCCTCCCTGTATAGATAATAAAGAAGGCAACCAATGTGACGCTGCACCCCTTGCCACTGCATGAGGTGATTTTCAATAGAAAAAACAACCCACAAGTTAGAAGAAGCCCTGATGGGATTACAAGAGGGCGATGAAGGGGAATATAGCCCGAGATGTTTCTAACACCAAGCTTGTAGAAACCCGGTGTCCATTAGAGGTTTGATGACCATAGTGTTGTTGGATAATTGTACTGCCCCAACAAATATGTCCATTCCATGATAAAGTCCGTCCAAATATAGCGAAGCCAAGGGAAATTTTTTCCTTCAAAATTTTTTATGGCTATTGGAAACATACTGTTCAAATTACCCTAGTAGGGCTAGGTTTAAAGAACATACCTACAACACTAGAAGGTGAGCAATGCCTCATGGCGACGAGGAAGTGTGGCTAGGATTGGAACGAAACAAACCCAACCCGTCTAGTTCGCCCCAAAAATTGAATCCACCTATCCAAACTATATGCCTCAGTGCCTGCATCATCCACTTTTGACCAAATCTCATCACGTAGCATGTGCAAGATATCCCAGACTTGACGATTCTCAATGGACAACTCTACTCACTCAGACCACATCCCCAGTAAGGGGAAGTTGCAATAGCAAGACCATAATCCTAAAGGGACGAAGAGATCTCCTCCCCATGCCACTATGAAAGTATGGTTTGAAGGGCTCTAACGAGCAAGCAAACCTAGCAAACCCTGACATTTATTCTTAAGTGAGATAAAAAAGAGTTTTGGAAACCTTAGCTGACTTCAAAGCCTCTATCACACCACACCTACACCATTGCAACAATCACAAAACCACCCAGACTAGTCTATCCCTCAGTCCCTGAACAAAATTTGAGGAGCTAAAAATTCTCTTTCGAAAATGGAAAACAGATGCAAAATTGTGGGTTCAGATATGTCAGATGACGGTTGTCTAAGTGAACACAGAACGACCACAGGTGGGAAGATTGTGTAATGGAACGGGTACGATCAATGACAAGCTTAGAAAAAGCCATCGACGATAGAAGAAAAATCAATTATCTTCATGATCGCAACAGGATAGGGTCAAACGCGATTGAAGAAACAAGAGTCAAGAAGAGGGATAAGCCAAGTGAAGGGTCGCCATGATTAAATGTTTGCATTTTAGGCAAAGGAAATGAAGGATGGATAGCGTCGTGCAGTTATGCAGGAGCATATGATGAATTTCAAGGCAATTGTCATTTCAAATCACTAATTGCACTTCCCACGCACATGAATTTACAAAAGACACCAACAGGCGAAAATTTGGGATATCTTCTTTCCTTGTACATAATGTATATGCCTTAAGAGGTGAAAAAGCAATAAAGATTGTTTTTGCTTGGGGATTTCATGGAAAGATTGCATGGGGCTTCAACTAGGATGTGCCCTCCTTGCAGTATTATCCCGTAAAGCGCATCAAGATGCAATCCTAAAGCTCCAAATGTGCATATGAAACCCTGAACCCAGCACATGTGTCACCCTAACAAGAACTCCCCCCTTGGGGCACGTGGTTCAATGCTACGCCATGCATGCTCACATCTCAAAATACCATGAGAGAGTGGCTAAAACCTAGGTGATCCGAAAGGGATCCACTGGCCAATAACGACACACTTATGTCATTAATAAGCAGTGTAATAATGACTAAGACACGTGTACCATAGTTGTCGCATGGAAGCCCAATACGGCGACCCCTATCATCACACACCACTCTGATGCACTTGAATTATCCATGACAGAACACATGGATTGAAATGAAGCAATGTGAACTCAAAATACTGTGACTAACATGATCCTAGGATAAAAACTATGAGGGTCGCCAGAATAGGGAAATCATATCGGGGTTTACCATCTTCATGCAAAAGTCTCCGTAGACTCTATGCACCTTCCACAACAGACACGCTTCATTAGGCAGGGGGCTAATGTTGATACCTAAAGACATATCCCGGATTAACAAGACAACCAGATCGTCGCTAATTAGCCCAACCTAAACCCCAGTACCCAAACACCTAGTCAAGTGCAAGACATTGCACTTGGCCAATTTATTGACTTGAAAGCCCATGGCGGTGCCTTCATGGAGGTCATAGGGTGATCGTGGACAAGGAAAAGAGAGAGTTGACTAATGAATCTGCCAAACAACCAAGCACCCTGACAAACCTCATACCTAGACACACTTAACCTTGTACCTACACATGCAACTTCGTGTTATGAAAAGCAGCAATGCTACGTTTTGATGTGGACATGACACTAGAGACCTCACCCTTGGCAGATAAAAAAAAAGGACATGAGGACATCAGTCGGTGTGTACGTGTGTGGACGGGTGGTGGGTGGTTCTTCTTTATCATCCATCCCAACTGAGACAATAGGAACTTAATACAAATCTGAGAAAAGGAAATCTCCCTTCTCTTTAGACCATGTGATATCTTTTTCTCTACCCCACCCTCTCTCACACCCATGGCTCATGAGATCTTCTTGACTTCCCTCGTTGAATAAATTACAGAAAGGGCATCGAATGGCTATTCTTTTGGTTTAGGCGATGACTCGAACTTCATATCAGGACCTAGTTATCCAGACCCAATGCTCTCACATGCCCCGTTATGTAGACCCAATACTCTTGCACACCTAGACTCAGTACTTCCATATAGTACCCTATTACCCAAACCCAACACTCTCACACATCCTGTACCCAGATTCAGCAACCAAACATGCCCACTTAACTTGACTCAGCATGAATGCGCCTCGGGCAACGCAGACATATGAACACCCGAATAGCACTATCTTAATCATGCACAAACTAACGTTGGTGAACCTAACATTTTCTAGTCTCCCTGGAACCATTAATATATGGTGTAAACTGCTTCAAAGTATTGTTTCATCTTGGAATGCCTCAGTCAAAATGTCTTGTTCTTAGGGGTGATGGAAATGATATATTGAGGGTTTTCTCAGCTTTCTCTCTCTTATGTCTTGGTTTGAATTGTATCATCTCGGTTGAGATGTCTAGTTTTCTGAACTAACTGAGATGTACCTTGATAGCAAGACTTTGAACCTGACTACAGATGTTACCACATTTCTCTTTCTTTCTAGTCTTTCTTCTTAAGTTAGGTGAGTCCCACACATTTTTAAATAAAATGCTCAACATCTACCTATATGGTTTTTATGTTACGGTTTTATTTCTGAAAAGTAGGTGTAAACAAATTTCTATTTCCAAAATCATGTAATTGTTATCTTAAAAGGGCTTACTTAATGTGAGGAACTATTTGTATTGTCAAATACACCCTTTAAGAGAACTATTTTCATTCTTAGCTTTTAGTAAATTTTAAAGGGTAACCTAGTGAAGAAAAAATGTGTATAAAATTCAGCGAATTTTTAGAACTTTAGATGGTTAAAAACTTGTTAAGAAAAGACAAGAATAACCTAGTTTTCTATTTTAATACTTAAAAACTTTTGAATGGTTAGTGTAGTCTATTGAAGTGTTTGAAAATGAGAATGAAAAGACTTAGAAATTTCTTTATGCTTTTTCATAGTAGCCTATATTGAGGATACAACTTGTTGTCTGATGGTTTATCGGAGCTCTTAGTTAGAAGGGACGATCTAACTCTCAGTTTGAATCGACGATCTAACTCTCAGATAGAAGGGACGATCTTATGGAGACTTCTCTTCAAAAAATGGCATCTTATAGAGGATTCTTCCTTTTGTGTAATGTTGGGGAATGTGGAAAGAAGAAATATGTGGATTTCCTGAAATAAGGTGAAAATGATGAGTGCTCTTTTTGTTGGAATCAAGCTCAAGGGAGCAAGGTAGGCCACTATTTTGATTTTTTCAAGAGTCCCTAGTATATCATTACCAATAAAAAAAGGTTCCTAGCATATAGTTTATTCGACCTTGATGTAAGTCAGAAGGCGATTATCTAATTTAAAGTTTCGAGAGATGGTTCTAAGTGGAAGCCAAAGAAAGGAAGAATGCAGGTAGGTTTTAACTGATGCACTTTAGGAAATCCTTAGTCAGCCTAAACAATGGGTATCTTCGGAGACAATAACATTAGAGATCTTATATGTTCCCATTGAGACAACGGACTCATATGTAGTGGAGGTGTTCATCACATATTTCAAGTTTGATCCCTTGTGCATAAGAGAGCCAGAGTAATCTACATTGAAGGAGAATGAAGAAATTGATGGTGGGTATGCGACTTTAAACAGATTGAATCTTATAACTCCGAGAGTGTTCCTCTTGATTAACAACCAAATCCAGATGAAACAGTAAACCAAAGGAGGGGGGTGGGGGATACTTAATCTCTGAACTTGGTAGGGATGATTTTGTTAATAGAAGGGTGAGTTGTTGATTTCCTTTGATTGATGATCCATAGTGATGCAGATCCGGATGGGTTTACACGCATATGGAATCCAACACTTGGGATTTTACTCTTTTGACTCTTAACTCCTTAAATAAATAATAACACTCAATTAATGATCTTAATCAACTCCTAAATATTTTCTGTACTCCACTACTATTTATAATCTCTTCCTTCAACAAAATCCTATTCAAATTAGAACTCTTCTAATTTATCTAATCTTATTGAGTGAATTAATTTAAATAAATCAAATAAAAATAGCAGTGCAAATAAAAACAAAAGAGTTTAATTCCTAATTTAACACTTCCTGGGCTTCTTCCATCTTCTGGAATATGCGAATCTTCTTTGGGGTGGCACATATGTGCTGGATGAGATGCTGGATAAGATACGGGATGCTCATACATCACATTGATGTGGGTTGAGGACTTCTATAAAGGTCTCCCAATTTTCTGAGAGCACACCATGTGTCCCATGCTCTCCCATGTCTCTGATAACGGGTTATGGTGATACAACACTGGCTATTGCGTCCTCGACCTAGTTACTGCTGCAACTTTTGCTAAGCTACACAAAGGAGTACTTTTTGTTCCATATTCTCTATGTAGTTAGTGGGTTCGCCACTCGCTAGCAGGTAGTTGTAGTGATATGGCATTTGACCACTGCGACCCTGAGTGGTTACTGCATTTTCTCTGTCAGTCATTGTGGCTTCTAAATCACCTTTGGCTACTGTAATCTTTGTGCTCATTGGATGACTTTACTGTCCGTAGTTACTTGATGTGCTTGCTGGCAACATGTTGAACTTTCTAGTGCAAGTTAAAGGGACCTGTATCCTTTCCCTAGACTTCTTAGATCCATTGGCATTTTCGGATCAGACTATGTTTCATGGCAGCAGCAGGCAAGGGTGTTATTAGAAGGTAGAATATCTTTCATTCATCTTTCAGGGGACTTCAGTAGAAATTGAAAGCTTCTTGAGAAGTTCCATTGCTTGGGGCTCAAGGAAGACATCAGAACCATTGACACTAGCTAATATTATCAATGATACCGGAGATACTAGTTTAGTTCTTAATAGTTTGTATATTATTGATAGATGTCTTTGTTGGGCTGAAGGGCTAGAGGATGCCCCTGGAAGACTTTCCGAAGTAATTGGTCGTATGAAGGAGCTTGTTAGAGGTTGGATCATTAATTTAATTCTACTTAGGGGAGCTCATGATTGGCAGTCCCTTTTGGGAAGAATAATGTAATAGAAAGTGTGTACATATGGAATTCTATTCCCTAGCTTTTAAATCGTTTTATATTTGTATATATAACATGCTTTACTACGTACTTACATAGATGTGCCAATATAGATGCCAATTCTTTGACCAAAGAAGGTTTAATTTTGCCATCCTTGAATGGGTGGAATGCACAATTACACTCACCCACACAAATACTTACCAAAACGAGAATCTATTATAATTAGCATTTCTAGCCTATGATGCCCGGATACGGACATGGATATGGGATGCGGGGATACGACTCGATATTTTCTAAAATCTAAGACACAAATACGGGTTTGGGTATCCTACTCTATGACACAGATACGAATATGAGTATCCATTCGATTTTTCTTAAATTTAAGATCTATATATGATTTATCTTATCTGATATGTTAGTAATAATTTATGACATGCTTACTTTATAATTGAGTTTGTTATTCTAAATGCACAACAACAGGCATTGGACTTCGTTTTAAAGTCTCTTGTGAAAGATTTGTAGCTCAAATGAATGAAGATTACAAAGAACTTTTCATTTTTTCTAATTTTTATGTTAAAAAAACTAAAAATCTAAAGGTAAATACTCGGATATGTTTTCAACCATATCCATGTTGTGTTGATATTGGTCCGATGGCCGTGTACAAGTATCCGGGTATCATAGTTTCTAAGTCTACACACTGATTAAAAAGAAAGAAAAAAAAAATTAGATAACACTAAATGACATGAAGATCTAACAAAGTTAGATGCTTCTATCACGGGGTGTGTATATTTGCATGTTTTTGACATTTTATACTTTGTAAGGCAAAGTCGTAGCGATCCTTCTAGAGAGTTGGCAAATAATAACCTAAATGAAGGATTTTTTTTCCGGATAAATTGATACAACTTACAAGCTTTCCACATTCTCCAATGTAGGCTTGTTTTAGAACATGTTCAGCCTTGGCTTTGTTGAGCCAATTGAGTAAGACTCCATCATATGGCTTTCTATGTAGTTGTCCTACTCTCGTTGGATTCTGCTCATTTTTAGTAATATCCAAATTTTATATTTTCTCTTCATAGAGGCTTAGTCAGTAGAAGTTTCTCTGTCTAAAAGAGCTTAATGTCATATACCCAAGGAAATTTTCATTGAATTGGGGATTGACTATGATGGTTAATGGTACATGCGTCACATTTTTCAAAATCCTGATTGTGTTTTTATTGGTTCCCAGAAAAATTTTGATGTTCTATTTCTAAAGGAGTCACATCTCAGTATTGTTATTCGTCCTTGGTTGATCCTTTTTAATCCGTTTTACTGAATTTTGAGTCTCAAAAAACTTCTAGTTTCTTGTTGTTTTTGAAGTCGTGAATTGGTTTGTCAAGGACTAATCTGCAGTCCCCCAGCATGGTTGGATTTTCCTAGTCCTTGAAATCTGGGTTTTTTCTTCACTAATGGTGGCTTGACTATCCCATTGTCATTCCTAGCCCTGCTTCAGCCTTTCAAGGACTAATCTGCAGTCCCCCAGCTTGGTTGGATTTTCCTAGTCCTCGAAATCTGGGTTATTTCTTCACTAATGTTGGCTTGACTATCCCATTGTCATTCCTAGCCCCGCTTCAGCAGGGAGATCTTTTAAAGCCAAAAGAATAAATACCTATGCTGATAAGTGGTAATTCTTTCTGCAATTTCAAATGCAAAGATTGCAATCCTATCAAGTCTGAGATATTTACTTTTTTTTTTAGATAAAATATGGCTTGTAAACTTTATCTTATTTGTATTTAATACCAATAGGTCTCGTGTTTGCAAGTATGTTCCCTTCACCAAGTTCTTTCCTGAAACAGGTCCTTTCTTCTTAGTTAATGCTTTCCTAAATTATTCCTTGATATGCTGGATTGCCAGAAGTTGAAGCAACTGCGATGGGACAAGCATACATATCCTTTTTGGTAGTAGGAAATTACTCACCTTCTTATGTTTGCTGGAACAGCCCAGAAGGAATTGAGGCACTTTGTTCAGATGTGGAAGTGGATCATACTGATGTCAGGATACTGATGCTTGCTTGGTAAGTTGTTTGTTAAAGTCTTGTCACCTCCTCAGTGTTCTACTGTTTCTTACTACGATAAAACTGATACTGTACTTGTCAGGAAAATGAAAGCTGAAAAGCAGGGGTATTTTACCCTGGTATGCTACACCATTCTCTTGTGTTCATTAATTTTCATAACTCCATTAATTGAATCCTTTTATAATCACTTTGAATGATTTGTTATTCAGCAAATGTATCTTTCTCCGGTTGCCAAGTACTCACCATATGGAACTCATATCTCATAATTAACTTCTACTAGTGGAGATCTATGGTGCCTGTTGTGTAGGTTAATAGTACGTCTTACCAACAGCATAGCAATGCATTTGGTGCACATGCAGGGAAGTTGGATCCACCATTTGATGGTTTCTACCTAGGAGACCTTTCCCAATTTCAACTTCGACTGGGTGATCATTGGCATGACGGCATCTGTTCTAGTCACAAGGTTTAAAATTTTGTTTCGGAGGAATGTCTCGGTCAAGTGAAAAACCGAGACAAACTCCGAAACGAAACTAAATGAAACGAAACATTGAAAAAATGGTGAAAAAACGAAATTTCCGAAACATTATGAAACATTTCCAAAATCATGAAATCATATATATATATATATATTTTTTTGGATTGTATCAGATTGTTTCGGCGAAATGAACCGAAACATTCCGAAATTTTAAACCATGGTTCTAGAGACTTCTTGTGGACTAATAATCCTATTTTTTTGACCATCCAATAATGCAACAGATTGATGCTTTCTATCGTCTGATCAGGTCAGTTTTGGTCTAGGAAATCTCTTTGGTGGGTCTCATTAAGTGGTGGCTCCCATCGCTTTGTATTTGTACTGCCTGTTGTGGCATGATGTTTGTAGGCAGTCATTACTGTCTACCTGGAAGGTACCCTAGATTCCTCTTCCTATTTACTTTTCTCTAACAACATTATAAATTCTCTTTATAACAGGATGAGTGGCGAAGAGGCCTCAAATCACTACGGGCTGACACTATCAGCAAATTAAAAAAAGCATTCCCAGAGCTGGAGAAGGAGGTAGTTTATTCTTATTTATTGGTTATTTTCTAATTGGAAATATAGTAAGTTCACACCCATGTTGGATGCTCCCTGATGAGCAAGAGAAGGATGCAACAGTGCTGATCTTGTCCTTTTGTTCTTAAAAGGTCAGGAGGTCATCAAATTTCTTGGATTTCTATTCCTACGCATTCAGATACTGCTTAACAGGTATGCTGAGTAAGCAGTTTTTGATGTAGCCTGAGTTTGGAGGAAAGGATTTCTCTTTTATCCACTGCCATGGCTTGTGACATCTTGTTATTAATTGTCTTAAGAGGAGAAGCAGAAGAGTATCGACATTGAGAGCATCTGTGAATTGCTGGATCTTGTTTTAGGTTCTCAATTCCGTTCCCAGGTTGATTTGCTCATTGAGTACCTTAAGGTGGGTGGCGGTTTTTATCTTATGCTCTTCTGAGATTGGTTTTGCTGTTAAGAGTTTGAATACTCTTAACTGGTTGGTCCAATTCAACGCCCTTTACATTTGGAGAAAGGTTGCCTTTTTTCCTTTTTGACTTATATACAGAATGTTTCTTATTTGAATCCTTGTGCACTGAATTTTTGCAGAACCAGAATGATTACAAGGTAATAAACCTGGACCAGTGGATGGGCTTTTTCCGGTTTTGTAATGAGGTATGATTGGTATTTTCTTTGTTGTTTTACTAATGTATGTTCCAGCTTAGTTTCTTTCATGTAAATTTTGATCCAATCCCATGGGAGGTCCCAGCTTTACCTACTGGAAAAGAAGTTACTCAAAGTAATAAAGTTGTGCTGTTCAACATGCACAGAGGACAAGAAGAATATTTGCCACGATGGATATGCTTCTGCTATACATGTTGCACACTTGCGGGGTCGCTATTCAGTGGCTCCCACCTAAGATATCTCCTAGGCCGAAAATTTGATAGGATTGGATGATCCATCAAATCAATCTCATTCTGTCAGACAACTAAAAAATGTATTGACAATGGTTCAGAAAATAAAAAATTTTCAGATTGGATTCATACTATCTGAAAGGGTCAAATTTTGGCCTATTGGAGATCCCTTTAGTGGCTCATCTAATGGTGGGCCCCAAACCTGCTATATGTGTGCGCATGTACAGCAGAGGCAAGACAAAGGGACGATGACTCTGTCCTGTACTACCATCATGATGCAAGTTTCCCTTGAAGAAATTGTTGTTCAGTTCATCTTTCCCAATTCTCGAGCGACTTGGCAAAATCACCTGTGTATGTTCATATAAATATCTATAGAAGCTGTTTTCTGAACATTTTCGTTTTATTTTGTTTGTACTTAAAACAGATAAGTTTCCCAGACCTTCACAACTATGATCCCGCCCTGGCTTGGCCCTTGATCCTTGACAATTTTGTTGAATGGATGAGAGCGAAGCAGAGCTAGATGCAATTTCTTCGGCGATCTTCATTCTCCTCCTTGATCTATTTGCTCATGATAGAAGGTAATATACATTACTGTTATCCCATTCTTAGATCTTCTATGATGCAGTACTTTGCAAGTTTTTCCCTTTAATTTCAAGGTCTGTTGAACATCGGAGTCTTTGATCTGTGCGTAGGACTGCACGGAACTATACACATGGAACTTCTCCAGAATCCATTTTAGTTGCTGCGGAGACGTTACACTTTCATCTTTGTGGTCTGGAGGTGCTTGAAAGAGTCTTGAGATATTTATTACCCTTTATTTTTGCAGCTTAATGTTGTCCTCTGTTGAATATGATTAAAGGAAAATCCATTTGTTTTGGAATTCAGAAATATATATATTCAACCATTAATATCCAAAGAGTGATTACACACAAACAAATTGACCTGTTCTGTTTCCAGTGAAACTAAGAACTTGATGGCAAACGTCTTGCGGGTCCGGCTGTGAGAATTTTTTTTGAAAGGTACTTAGAATTACATGAATACATGACGTGGGTCCATAGCACTTTTTACGGCTGTCGATCAATACATGACGTTGGTCCATAGCACTTTTGGAACGTTCTCCTGTCAGATAATGTATGGCCCATCGCCATGTAATGATCGACGGCCCTTGGATTGCGTGAGGCCCTTAGGGTCAAGCAATGCAGAGGTAAAATTTTCCGTAAAAAGTAACCTGCACTAAGTAAACAGAATTGTACTGCACAAGTGGGGAGTGTAGGCGCACCAAATTTAAATCCCCCTAGTCTTTACCAAGGTTTAAGGAGCCCGTTTAACGGAATAACGGATTGGGGGTTTTACCATTAAAACTGTTAAAATGACCGTTAAAACGGATTGTAAGGGACGGGCAAAAATGGAAAAAAAATGAAAAAAATGGTGCTGAAATTCAAAATTTGAAAAACGAAAAAAAAGGAATTTAATGGAAAAATAACAGCTGTTATTTCTACAAAATTTTCCGGCCGTTAAAACAATTTTATCAGCCGTTAATTTTTTTAAGCATCAAAACAGTTTTAACGTAACGGGCTTGGGCATTACCGTTTAAACGGCCGTTAAAACCATTTAAATGGTGTTATTTTAAACCATGGTTTTAACTAGTATGGCTTAATTGGAAGGATTAGGTTCCTAATCACAAAATGAAGGTTACGGAGCTGGAGCAACAACCCTAGTAAGAGGCTTGGGGCACTAAAATCACAACCTGCCGACCTCGGCACACACGTTTCTGGCCCCGTTGAAGGAGCGATATGTATATCAAGGAGCTGAAAATAAAATCTATTTAGTAGAAAATGAATAATGAAAGATTGGAACAAATATAACGAGCAACAAATAAAGACATAATCGCATTAGTTAAGAAAATAACGGTAGAAACCAAGCTTTAAAAGTGGCCGTTATAATGTCCGTTGGAGAGCAATTTGTTATATTATGAAGCGTAATTATAACTAATTTTATATTAAACAATGAAAATAACAAACAAATAATGGCCGTTATAAAAACTGTTTTTTTTTTTAATTTTCATTTGAATTATTTTTTATATCAATTTTTAAAAAAAACTACATTATGTGCTTCCGTTATCTGCATATTTTCTATGATTAAATTAATAAGAATAAAATATTTTACTTGTGATATTAAATGAGTTATGAAAAATCATGTTTATATAACGTTATTTTTTAAAATGTTGTGAAAATGGGGTGGGGGGGGGGGGGGGGGGGGGGACGGATTTTGTTAGATTAACTATTTCTACTAAATTATGCAACTTTGTTCCAAATCAAGGGGACAAAGTGTTGATAGTCATCAATCTAGATGGTGTTCTCAACAAAAAACAAGGTTGTTTGGTTACATATCAAGCGGAAAGCCATTTATTAGCTGTTTAATAGCGACTTTTCGAAACCGTGTTTTCAACTACTACGCCGTTTAGGGCGTGTTTGATTGCCAAGTGGGAAAATTGCATTTTCATGGGGAAAACACAACTGTCCATTGTTAGATACCTAATCTAAAACTGTATAATTTTCCCTACCAAGCCCGGAATTCATTTCCCAGCCCACATAGGTGAGAATTCATCTCTACCTGAAAAATATGCCTTTATCTATATCTATATCTATAGTATTTCTAAATTTCAGTATACGAAAAAAAAAACTTTTTTTTCCTATTTTAACGCTGATTTTTTCCTCTTTTCTCCAAAATATCCTTCAGCCCCTACTTTCAATACACTTCTATCCTAAAACGTCTCTCCCACTCCTTCATTTATCATCAATTTCTTAAATGTCCCTTTTAACATTCCTCTCCCAACATCTCTCCCTCTCCTAATCTCTTTCATTGTTTCTTAAATTCTTCATTTGTTTCTTAAATTCAGAACTACTTAATATATAGAATATTTTCATATTCAATTTGGCAAAGATTCCGTATGATATAAAAACATTCATGTAACCATTTCTATTAGCACCAGTGTAATGTGAAGATGTCGTGGTACGCATTCATCGTCGATTACGTGAAGACAAGAAGACAGAGACAGCAAGAATCTGACGATTGACGACAGAAGTCATCTGAGTAACTGTCCATTTGTCGGTTATAGATCGTGTATGCTCGCTTAGGAAGGTAAGTGATTTAGTGGCAATAGGAATATGTTTAAAACGAATAAAATATAATGGTCAAACCTAGTCATTGGACAGACCCGAATCTTAGTCAAAGTTATTGACTTTTGGGAGAGTCCGATCCATTGGACATAGCCCAATCGATTGGAAGACTCTGTAAAATTAATTAGAGGCTACAAGGCAGAACATGATCAAAGCCCAATAGATTGGGCAACTCTATAAAATTAATTGGAGACTACGAGACAAAATATGATCAAAGCCCAATCTATTGGGCACATCTGTAAAATTAATTGGAGTCTGCGAGACAGAACATGATCATAGCCCAATCGATTGTAGACCTCTGTAAAATCGATTGGAGACCTCTGTAAAATCGATTGGAGCCTACGGGACAGAAACTTATTTAGGTTCGATCGATTGGACTATGTACAATCAATTGGATTTACGAAGGAAATTGCCATCCGTACAAGGTCAATCGATTGGACCCAGAGTACAATTGATTAGACTTGATATGGATTGAGTCTATTTCAGATCCAAAATTCTAGTTCCCACGATCCCACGTTCTACAAGGCTCAGGGTTACGAATTCTATAAATAAACTCTTCTATACCTTCTCTAAACGCACTCAGAGTGACACATTAACAATTTATACACTTCAAAAGAGAAAAGAAAATGTTGATTTATTAAAGTGTTCATTCGAAGAGAAATAAGCCTAGTAATCTCATTTACATCTTATGAGCTTGTTCTTCTTCTTGATCAAAGCCAAGTGCTTGATCCTTTACTTAGCTTAGGTCTCCCACATTGATATTCGATTTAGTAACCTGAATGTACTAGTGTGACTCAACACCATTTAGCAACCTCGGATTCAAGGTGTACTGAATTCTTCACATTCGGCAAAGGCTGAAGTTTGAGAATTAAGATCGGAGTGGCCGATCGACGGTAGGTTTGGAGTGTACCAAATAGAACAAGCGGACAAGGCTTCTTGGCTGGGAGGGTGTGCGTGGATTCGTAGCGTTGATTCAGAGGACGTGGACGCATCGACAATAGGTCTTGGTTAAGGTTGGAAGCTGTATTTACAACGATGCTGTGTAGGTAACCTTTGTTTCATTTAACTTTCTAGTTAGTGATACTTTCCGTTTGGACATGGTCCCGTGATTTTTCCTTGACTAAGGTTTCTAAGTAAAAATCTCTTGTCTTGTGTGATTATTTGTTTGTATTATGCTATTTATATTGATTAGAACAAACGACGAAAAGAAAATATACCACGGAGGTATATTCAATTTGAATCGGTTGTGATAATCCTTTATCAAACAACTAAGGCATGCGATTTTCTCACCTATCATAGACCAGTAAAATTGTTTAGGTATAATTAATTTTCAATACCTAATCAACCCCCCTTCTAAGTATATTGGATTAAAGAGAACGGATCGGTTGTTATTTAACTTAAAGCTCTGCTTAAAAATCTAAGTCAGCATTTCTCATTCCAACTCTTTCTTTGCAAAAAAAAAATGCCTTTCCCCATTCCAACTCTTTTTCTTAGCCTATTCTCAAAAACTCCATATACATTTAATCTATGCAATTAAAAGAATACAGATATTTTAGATTTTATAAAAACTTATGTTAAATAAGAAGTATGTTCATTGAATTCCTCAGTCTAACTCTAACTATCCACGTGCAATGCACATATGCACCTACTAGTTTTCTCAAATGATTGAAATATGTGTTCTCAGTTGTAATCAATTAGCCATTTAAGACATTTCCGAGATGTATTTTCTCAAGAAAGTTTTCCGTGCAATGGTTTCAGACCATTGGATCTTTGTACCCCAGATAATGCTCAAATTCCAAAGTTAAAATTCAACCCATGAAAATGACTCCAATCCAATACTTAGAAATCACTAATCAAGCTAATTTTTAGTCTATGTGTTCATCTAGGTTTGAGCCAAACATCCATACAGTCAGAAATCTCCAAGAATATGCCACGTGGCTCATATTGTAGGCAGTTCTACTCAATTGATTGTGGCTCCTCCCATTCCTGAGGGCCGGAGAAAATCCCGACTCCTCCACTGAGGAAGATAGTAGGGAATATGGAGTGCATGGTAGATAAAGTTCCGTTTGAAAATCTCATATTTTCAATGCTTAGCCCAGCCAGTGGTTTTGTAGCTAACATCGATCATGTTTTATATGGGTTACCATCTAAAATATCCCTTACATGAAATATTTTTGAATAGTTTTTATCATGGTTTAAAAAATGGCCGTTATCACGAAAATAACGGTCGTTATAACAGAAATGGACCTCCCCGTTACATTACATAATGTTTTAATGTTGAGAAAATAATGGCCATTATTTTCATTATAATGGTCTTTTTTCAAAAAAAAATACCGGCCGTATAACAAAAATAAGCAACCGGCCAAACAAGCAAATCTGATGATTGAACACAACTTATAGAGGAAGAACCACAAAAACAATGATTCCAATATTCAGATCAAGAGAATACCAACCCAGAAATATTCCATGCAATAGTACCAATGATTTTGTATTCAAACGCATGATTTAAAGAAGTTGTAACTCTTCTAATAGAATTATGTCTATTATAATGGGTCACAATATCAGTCACATCTGAGTTAAAAAAAAAAGGTAAAAAATATTTTTTTTTATTATTATTTTCAAAATAACATTGATTATAATAAAATAATGGATAACGTACAAACTATGGGCCATTATTTTCATTTTTTCTATTTTGGGTGCTTTATTTTCTAAATACCATAATGGATTGGGGCATTACTATAATAGTTGTTGCAACATTTTTTTAAAACCGTGCATTTGAATAAAATATCATTGGTATTATCCTTTGAAATATTTTTGGTTTGGTATGGCCTCTTGATCTAAAGATTGGAATCGTTGTTTTGTCGTTCTTCCTCAGTAGTTGAAGAAGTTGTAAATGTTGCTAATTCGGTCAAGGTTGGGGAGCCAAGTATGGATCTTTGCTTCTCTTCTTGAAAGATTAAGGTATAAGCCTTGTTCACATATAGAAGAGGATCCATGAGGAGGATTTGTCCTTGAATGGAACTAAAAGTATCTTAAAGAACCATCAAGAAGTCCGTCAGATAACTTTGTTGTTGATATATTTAAGAAAATGTCAATAAAAAATATATGTTTCAAATAATCAAAATCATCATAATTATTTACACCTTATTCCAATTATTTAAGATTAACAATATGAATCTCATTGACCATCTTGAGGTCAAATTATTAGTACAGTGGGTCCCATTGACTTTTATAGTGCAATATTATAGGAGTTTTATTTCCTATGCAAACTTAATTTTTTGTGAACGTGGATAATATATAAAAAGAATAACACCAACAACACTCATCCATTGTTCTGTGATCCATTCTTGTCGCCCAAAATAATTTCTTTTAACCATAATTTCATATGCAATTTGTTTATATATTGAAACATTTTGGGTACATGTATATATGAGCCCAAACATACCCCACTTGCAATATATAATGGCTGATCCCCATATCAAAAGCGGGTTTAGTGTTATATCGGTGGTTATTTTGAATTTTTTTTTACAATTATCAAAGTTATTTTGAAAAAAAACGAAGATAAAAAGTAATAAAATAATAACATTCTAACCCTATTTTTTTACTCAAATTTGACTCGTATAACGGTAACGTTAATTCGTATTTAAAACCTTGGATGGCTCCAGCATATTAGAACAATACAACAATAACCTTAATTACTATATAAAAAGTCATCTGGGCCCATCTGATTTTGACAATGCGGCATTCATCTTATCATTCGAAGCAAAAAAAAAAAAGGGAATTTTTGACATACCCCCCCATGTTATCTTTAAAATTTGACATACCCCCCACAATTTGAAAAAGCTGACATACCCCCTTATGACTCGGTCCACTGTCATTTGACCAGTGTTGACCCGAGTTGACTACCAAATTTTTTATCAAAGGACGAAAGTGCCATTGTCTTCAACTTTAGAACAAGGGTTTGAGTTTAGGCCTAAACCCAAACCCCAAATCAAACATGAAAAGAGGAGATTGAAAATAAAAATTAAAACCCATGTTAGTTACCTTGAGATTTTTTTTTGATTTTTGATGAATTAAGAAAATATGGAGAAGAAAAAACCCCAAAAAAATAGATAAAACTCATGAAGGAATATTTTAAAATTGAGAGAACCCATCTTTCTAAAATCAACATCTCAAAAGCTTAAAATATAAATTGCAAATTAAAATTTTATTTTTTTTTGTTTTACCTTGGGTTTTAAATTATTGCCGGAGTGGTGGCCGGTTGGTTGGTCGCCGGTGATGGGTGGCCAACAAATTGGAATCTCTTGGCTGGCCGTCCATCACAGCCGTTTGATTTGGGTTTTGGGTATTTGCCCAATGCCTTGTTCCAAGGTTGAAGACAAGGGTATTTTTGCCATTTAATAAAAAATTTGGTAGTCAATTGGGTCAACACTGGTCAAATGACAGTGGACGAGTCATAGGGGGGTATGTCAGCTTTTTCAAATTGGGGGGGGGGTATGTCGAAAATTCTCAAAATAAAAAAATTCTTTAGAAAATAACAAATTGGTTCCGAAAATAACAAATAGCTTCCAAAAGGTCCCTAATTAAAATTATAATTATGACTACGTACACATATAATAATTAGAAATATTATTGATTTTACGACATTAATAATCCGATGTTTTATTTAATATAGCAAAAAACTATTTTTGTGGACTCCTGGTCCGTGGCCGGTCACTACCACCGCCCACACTACCTTTAAAAGGTGGGACGGTGGCGTTGCAGTATTAACCAGCAGCAACCAGCCAACAACATTCTCATTTACCTTCTCTAAATTGCCTAAAAACCTGTAATTTAATAAAAAATATATATTTACAAAGCTACCCTCTTCCAGGAAATTTACTTAAGAATGAAGATTGCAGAAATTCAAAAATATTACCGTTATTTTGAAATTTAAAAATCTTTAATTAATTACCGTTGGTTGCTACCATTCCTCCTTAAATTACCAATTAGAGGTTGGAAAACAATTATAAGGAAGAGGGACGATTAGGTGTTGCTGCATTGATTAAGTCGGTTGTTATGAATGAAGGACCACCGGAGATGGTGACACCATTTGTTTCCTATCACTTGATTATTCTGTATCGGTGTGGGTGCGCGTTGTAATCGGTGTTTTTAAAACCAGATCAGACGGATCAACTAATGAATTTCCTCCAAAAAGATCCAAGTGAACATGGGCCAAATTTCCACACCAATTTTGGCGTACCCACAAGGAAATAAATCAATGGCTGCGAAGCCGCTACAAAAATAGCCCATTCTCAAATTTCTAACACCATCAAATTTGGGTTTCAAGTTAACGGTGAAAAATAAGCCGTCCATAATTCGACTTGTAAACCAGGCCACGAATATCAGAATGATATGAATTTTTGTGAGGGTGTGATCTCCTCACCAAAAATCATCCCATTCCAAAACTTCTAATTTATATATTGCCCCACCAATTTTTTATGTGAAATTTCGTGTCAAAATGTGTGTCCCCTGATTCTGACCCATTTATTATTATTAGGGAATTTTTGACATACCCCCATGTTATTTTTAAAATTAGAAATACCCCCACAATTTGAAAAAGTTGACATACTCCCCTATGACTCGGTCCACTGTCATTTGACCAGTGTTGACCCGAGTTGACTACTAAATTTTGTATTAAAGGACAAAAGTGCCCTTGTCTTCAACCTTAGAACAAGGGTTTGGGCCAAAACCCAAACCCCAAATCAAACGGCTGTAGTGGATGGTCGCCCAAGGGATTCCAATGGGTTGGCTGCCCATCACCGGCAACCAACCCACCGGAGTATTATGGCCGATCGACCACCACTCTGGCAACAATTTCAAGACCAAAATTAAAAAAAAAAAAAAACACATACAGAAATTTTCATTAACAAAAATAAATAACAAGAATGAGAGCAATTTAGATTTTAAGCTTTTAAGACATAGATTTTGGAAAAAAAGGTTCTCTCAGTTTTAAATTTTTATTATTCTACAATAAAATCTATAAAAAGAAATCCGATTCCCTCATGAGTTTTATCTATTTTTATAGGATTATTTCTTCTCAATCTTTGCTTAATTCATCATTAAAAAAAAAAAAAAAATCTCGAGTTTACCAACATGTGTCTTTATTTTTATTTTTAATCTCCTCTTTTCATGTTTGATTTGGGGTTTGGGTTTTGCCCCAAAACCAAACCCTTGTTCTAAGGTTGAAGACAAGGGCACTTTAGTCCCTTAATACAAACTTTGGTAGTCAACATGGGTCAACACTGGTCAAATGACAGTGGACCCAGTTATAGGGGGGTATGTCAGCTTTTTCAAATGTTGGAGGGGTATGTCTAATTTTAAAGATAACATAAGGGGTATGTCGAAAATTCCCTTATTACTATTATTATTCATAAAATTAAAATTTCCACTCTCAAACCATTCCCTTTTATTTTGAATAAATTTATGGGAATTGATTTCTCCAGTCAACTTTTTACTTCTTCAAGTCAATATTTTACACATTTAACAAAAGAGTCGGGATTGAGGGACAACCATTTGGCGGACCCACATAGAAGATGAATCAATGGTTGATTTTGGGTGAGGATGATCTCTATGGTGAGGAGATCATCCTCCCAAAAATCAGCCATTGATTCATTTCTCTGTGGGTCCGCCAAAATGGTTGTCCCCCGATCCTGACCCTTAACAAAAATGCATCTGTAATAAAACTGTCCTTGTCTGTAGTTACAATTTGAAGTGAGAAATTGAGAAAATGTTTAATAAAAAAGGTAAACAGTTCAATGAAAAATTAATGGTCCTAATGTAACAATCTAAACATCGCGCTTTTTGGTGTGAGGAAGCACGATTTTGTTACTAACAGCTGCCATCTAGGCCCACTGACCACATGGATGATTTTTATCCGTTGGTTTTAGTATTCAAAAAAAATGGTTTAATCCAACGGCTATAATCACACCTTAAAAAGTACTAAAATCTAATGTTTACATATTACGAGTCAGAGTGAATTTTGGTATGTATATCCGCCAAGGGGTGGTCTAAACATCCATGCAGTGTGGCCCATATGGCAGCAATGAGTAATTAAAATCGTGCCAAAAAGCGTGCAGTATACCTTCGAAAATTAACATTTTTGGTGTACCCACTTGGAAGATGAATCAATAGCTGATTTTGGGTGAGGATGATCTACTCACCATATAGATCACCCCTAAAAAAAATCAGCACATTCTGAAATTTCTAACCCCATCAAATGTGATTTTGAAGTTAACGATAAAAATGGACGGTCCATAATTGTTCAGCTTGTAAACTGGTCAACGAATATCAGAATGACTTGAATTTTTGTGAGGATGATCTCCTCACCATAGAGACCATCCTCGCCAAAAATCATCCCATTCTAAAATTTCTAATTTATATATTGGGCCGCATAAATTTTTGTAGTCAAAAATGTTGTATCAAAATGTTGTCCCCCGATCCTGACCCTATATATATATATATACATCAGCGGGGAGCACATATATAACATAAAGAGGAGAGGTGTCGATGTTGTATGTAAAGGTTGCGTAGTAAGTTTTTATTTTTTTAAGATAATTTTTTTTAAATTATAGAGAAAAATGGTTCATTTAGAACCAAGATGTATTGCATGTTTAATTAAAGGGTCGGGTGACCCCCATTTTTGACATCCCTTTTGGCATACCCAGTTTTGATTTCCTCACCATATAGATCACCCCAACAAAAAATCAGCTCATTCTGAAATTTCTAACCCCATCAAATGTGGTTTTCAAGTTACACAGTAAAAATAGACAGTCCATGATTCCTCAACTTCTAAACCAGTCTACGGATATCAGAATCATTTGAATTTTTATGAGGATGGTCTCCTCACCATAGAGATCATCCTCACCAAAAATCAGCCATTGATTCATCTTCCACGTGGGTACGCCAAAATGGGTGTCAAAAATGGGGGTCTCCTGAGACCCCGACCCTTAATTAAATGGGCATTACTGAGAAAAAAAGAAAGATAAAAACGGGGATGATGGCTAATGTCGGGTTCACGGCCCTAGGGAGTGAGCCCAATTATAATATTAGAAATATTAAAAAAAAGGGTTATTGTGACGAAGATCAAATCATGCCGGGCCCGCATGGCTCATGGTAGGTTGTATTTTGTTTTCTTCTTTTTTACTTTGTTTAATAGAATCACCTGTCGTTGGACATTCAAAGTGTTCAACTATGAAGGAGAGTTTCGGGGCTATGGTTTAAAAAACGGCCGTTATAGCAGATTCGGATCCCATCCTCCTCCCCATGTTAGGCACCATTTTAACGCGCCGTTGTTTTCTGAAAAGAATTTGTTAAAAAAACTCCATTTTTTTCGTTATTTTTCATTATAAGGTTTATTGAATATTTGAATTTGGTGCCGTTCTTTTTTCATTATTTTCCATTTTTTGCCCCTGTGCGTTATAATCCGTTATAACAGAAAAAATGGTAACACCCCCAATCCGTTATACCATTGTAAGTCCCTTTTAAACCTTGTTTCAGGCTAATTAGGGAATTTATCTTTTTTTTTTAACAAAACATACAAAAGAAAGAGAGAAAATCGGTTGGCATGGTATGCTAAACCATGGTTTTAAAAACGGCCGTTAAACGGTAACGCCCCAAGCCTGTTTCAGTTAAAATCGTTTAAACACGTTTTAACGGTTTTGAAAAAAATGGCCGTATTTTTTTGTTTTAACGGCCGTTAAAATCGTTTAAATAGCCGTTTAATTCTGAAAAATTTTGTGAAAAAAACGGCCGTTAAATCCGTTTAATTCCATTAAAATCCGTTAAATTCTATTTTTTTTTAATTTTCGAATTTCAAAATTTGAATTTCAGCGCCATTTTTTCCGTTTTTTTTCTGTTAAAACTGTTAAAATCCATTTTTTCTCATTTTTGCCCCTGGCCGTTTCAATCCGTTTAAACGGTAACGCCCCCAGTCCGTTTAACCGTTAAAACGGCCTCCTTTAAACCTTGTGCTAAACTAGAAACACACGAAAAAAACATCTTTGAGAATCTACCCAGGGGTAATTTAGTAATTTCAGATTATTTTAAAAAAAAATTGACTCCAAAGACAGCTAAAAAATACGTGAGTTGAAGGTATGTAATTATAAATGCATTTACAGCAAAAGCTTAGCTTACTCTCCCTTTTTTTAATTATTTCATTTAATATATACATCTACACAATTTTAATAAACAGATCATGGTTTTAAATTTTAATAACAACCGTTATAATGAAAATAACGTTGTTATAGCGGTAATACGCCAATCCCGTTACTTTTTTTTTTTTTTGGTTATAATGCTTAAAATCGAAAAAATGTGACATCCATTATAACAGAAATAAGGTTTATTATTTTGTAAAAAAACCAATTTTAACCACTATTAAGATTCTTTAAAAAAAATTAAAATAACAATAATCTGACCCTTTTTTACTGAGGCCTAATAACTGATGTGACCCATTGCACCGGTCGATATAACGGTTGTAACAGTAACGGGTCATTTTAAACTTTTTTCCTTTATTTTTTATTTTTTATTTTTATTTTTCAAATATGTAAGACCACCTACCAGTGGACATGAAGTAAGCCCCTTTTTTTCTTTTTTCTTTTCTATTTAATATTTTAGGAATTTAAAAATTCCCAAAACACATCATGGATCTAGGGACCTCCCAAAACATAAGGTGGAAGAGAAAGAACGAAGTTTGCAAGATGGTGTCCCTGACAAGAATTTCAAGAACCGGGTCATGTCCAAGTCAGAGCAAGCAGGTAAAGCTGAGACCGAAATTCAGATCCTGAAGGAAGCCCTTGCAAAATTAGAAGCCGAAAAGGAAGCTGGCCTTCTTCAATACCAGCAGAGTTTGGATAGGTTATCTAATCTGGAGACTGCAATCTCTCGTGCACAAGAGGATACCAGAGGGCTCAATGAGCGAGCAAGTAAAGCTGAAACTGAAATTCAAAACCTAAAGCAAGCTCTCGCTAAATTAGAAGCTGAAAAGGAAACTGGTCTTCTTCAATACCAGCAGTGTTTGGAGAGGATATCTAATCTAGAGGCCAAAATCTCTCATGCCTAAGAGGATGCCGGAGGACTTGATGAGCAAGCAAGTAAATACGAAACTGAAGCAGAAACCCTGAAGCAGGCACTCGCTAGATTAGAGGCTGAAAAGGAAGCTGGTCTTCTTCGATTCAAGCAGTGTTTGGGGACGATATCTAACCTGGAAACCAAAATCTTTTGTGCTGAGGAGGATGCCAGAAGAACTAATGATAAAGATTATTCTTTAAATAGTTCAAAAAATAGCCAACGGTTAAAAAACTAGCATTAGTTAAATCAAATCTACTAATAGATCACAAATAAAACGTGATAAGTCATTGATGAACAAAACTTGATAATTCGTCAAAATAAGGTAAGATCGAGAGAAGTCGATAATCCATCAAGTCAAAAAGTCATTTTGGTCCAAAATTTGTAAAGCGGTTGTATCAGAATGACTGAGTGAGATGGTCGAAATAAGTTAAATTAAACCTAACTGATAAACTTTATGTTTCAAGTTAAAATAATTATGTGCGGGAAACCAAAGTAGGTTAACTTGACCGGTTTAGTCAAAGTTGACACTAAGATTTCAATATATATATATTTTTTTTTCATTTGAATGTTCTGGTATTATTTTAAGATTATTGAAGTTTTGAATTTAATCCCTCACGAGTGCACTAATTGCTTTTACTATCATCTATCTTATTTTATTTTATTTTTTCTATATTCTTAATTACTTGCTTTTAAGTGATTGGGTTGTGGTTAAGGGTGACAAATTCACTAGTGATTCCATCATTTGAAAATTATCCTATTTCTATAAATTATGATTTTATACATTTTTCTTATTTTGTTTGTTTTGCAAGTTGTGCTAACATGATTACGACATTTCCATCGTTGTTTATCTGTATCCTTGGATCAGTAGACCTATATTGCTAAAATTAAAATTTTAATATACTCACTTTGTTACTTTTATTATTATTCGCTACTTATACTTTTTGGAATGGCCCGGGCTTTATGGTCCACTTATTATTGTGGAACCTATGACTTATCCCTAGGTGGACCTACAAAGGTTGTCCTAATAGGGAATTTATATTTGTTAGGTCAAGCTCTTTTTCGTAGTTTGTCCTTAAGCGTGTGATTCTTGGAAATTGTTGAATAGAAGTGACACCCTATTTGAGACCACAGACTGTATGATTGTTTAGCTTATCTATAGGTAGACCTAGATACCGAACTTTTGTATGATTTGTGGTTTCCTAGTTGAAAGGTCATAGTATTTTCTATTATTTGTCCTTAACTATGGGTTTGACTGGTTATTTGTTGAAGTGGCCCACTATTGGGACCATTGATTGTGTAGACTTTTGGCCCCTCATTTGTGACCATTGATCGTGTGGATGTTTGGCCCATCATTTCTGACCGTTGATCGTGTGAATCTTTAGCCAATCTCTAAGTGGACCTCCATACTAAACTCAACCTGATTAGCGCTTTCTATCCATTAGGTTAGAGTCTTATCCATGGGTTGTGTTTTAGTCATCTTATTTGGAGGAGTGGCATACTATTAACCCGTTTGGATGTTGTTGAACCCAAACACTAGAATTTATCTTACTTAGTGATTTTTATCCATTGGATTAGAGTCTTTAACCTATCCGTTGGATTATAGTCATAGGATTTGAGCATTTTATTTTATGAGAAGTGGTCCACCATCTAGTACCCTTGATCGGATGAGTGTTGATCCCACATGGGCCCACTGATTTTGGTTACATACTAAATGTCAGCCTGAATTGGTATTTTCTACCCATTGGATTTGGGTCCTACCCATGGCTTATTTGGGACAATTGATATGGGGCACACCATTGATGATCAATCACCATGTAGATGGTGTGCCTAATCCTAGGTGTACATGCCAAATTTTAGCTTGGTTGATGGCTTTTCCAACCGTTGGATTAGTTTCATTTTTATCGTTTACTATAAACCTTAGATTAGCACATTTTTCGGAAGACGTGGTACACTATTACAAACACTGACCGTATAGATGTTTAACGTGCCCCTAAGCGGGCCTACCAACCAAAATTCAGCTTGATTGGGACTTTAAAACCATTCCTAGACATTGATGGGCCCTTGAGAGGCCCACCCCATTAGTATCTCTCTCCCTTAGGCTAGAGGCACGTTGAAGACAACCAAAACATGGGGTTAGACACTTAGACCCAATGCTCCATATGACCATGAATGGCCTTGAAAATTTCTCCAAAAATCCCTAAAATCCCTCTCCGTTGATGGTCACTCTTTTTTCCTTCAAGATAGATGGGCGATTTGCCCCGAAGAACAACCGAACTTCATATTGTTCCAGACTGCAATAGTCCAGAAAAGTCGACATTCCTTGCGCCATTTATGCTCCCTAAATCAGATTAATGGTGGCATTCAATCCTAAACATAATAAGGATTGAAGTAGGGGCAATGGATTGAAATTTATAATACGATTTTTGTGTTAAAAATTCACACAACCAACAGAGGGTTTCGAATAGGCAAAATGCCCAATTTTTATTTCTACCAAATTCTGATTATTAAATCTATTTTTTTTTTAAACACTTCTAATAGGTTTAAAACCATGTTAAACCAAAGAAAATTCAATCCTCAACAAAAATTTATGAATCAAAAACTAATTGGATGATTATCGAAAGGAAATTTTAGAAATTTGAAATTTGAAATCCAAACCATGAACATGTAAAAACGAAAATTTCAACACTTATAACTTATTTCAAGTAATTATAAAAATATCATTTAAAAATATCATAGAATCCATAAAAAACCAATGGTAAAGATGAAATTAGAAGCATGTTCAAACCACCTACCTCTTAATCTATTTTATCGGAGCTCTTATTTGTGTGAAATTTTCAAGTAGGTTGTAGCTCTTCCACTTGGCTGGAATTTGTTGAGCCCCAACTTGAGAAGCCTACGTGGTAGCATTGTTTGGAGTACCCACGTGGCATCATTAATTGACAACATTGATTGCGGGAGTCGTCTTTAGTTGTTAAGTTTTTGAATAAAAGATCCTATGGATCTACTGTAGTAAAGTCGTAGATTCGTTTCCTTGTTAGCGATAGAATACAATCTGCATTAGGATAGTCATTAATTAGTTTTCCTACTTATTAAGTAGTGAGTCATGTAAGATTTTCCTTCCTTAATTAGTTGTCAAGTCCATGTATTTATAGACATCGAATCAATGAGAATATCAATCAAGGAATTAATAACCTAAACCCTTTCTCATCTTTCCTATCTTTCTTATCATTTTCCTTACTTCAATTTCTTCTTTCTAATTAAAGTCAGCCACGTCAAGACCGGGGGTCTTAACAGAATTGATTGTCAAGAACCCTTGAATCCTCACCCAAAATTCCATCTCCTTCCTCTTGTTTCCTCATGGACTTGAGGTTAGGGGTTTTGATCTCCCCCTTTCTTCTTCTTTTGTTGGCTTCCTTGAGAGAAGCCTCTCGTTGGCTTCTTCGACAAGCCACCGAGTCCTCCATATATTTTGACTCTTTCCTCTTCTTTAGTTTTTGGGAATCTTTGACATACCCCCCATGTTATTTTTAAAATTTGACATACCCCCCCACAATTTGAAAAAGTTGACATACCCCCCTATGACGCGGTCCACTGTCATTTGACCAGTGTTGACTACTAAATTTTATATTAAGGGACGAAAGTTCCCTTGTCTTCAACCTTAGAACAAGGGTTTGGGCCAAACCCCAAATCAAATGGCTGTAGTGGATGGTCAGCCAAGGGATTCCAATGGATTGGCCGCCCATCATCGGCAACCAACCCACCAGAGTATCACGGTTGACCGACCACCACTCCGGCAACAATTTAAAGCCCAAGATAAAAAAAAAAAAACACATACAGAAATTTTCATTAACAAAAATTTATAAAAAGAATGAGAGCAATTTAGATTTTAAGCTTTTAAGACGTGGATTTTAGAAAAAAATTTCTCTCAATTTTAAATTTATATTCTTCTACAATAAAATCCATAAAAAGAAATTCGATTCCCTCATGACTTTTATCTATTTTTATAGGATAACTTCTTCTCAATCTTTGCTTAATTCATCAAAAAAGTAAAAAAATAAATAAATAATCTTAGATTTACCAACAAGTGTCTTTATTTTTATTTTAATCTCCTATTTTCATGTTTGATTTGGGTTTTGGGTTTTGCCCCAAAACCAAACCCTTGTTCTAAGGTCGAAGACAATGGCACTTTCATCCCTTAATCCAAACTTTGGTAGTCAACGCGGGTCAACACTGGTCAAATGACAGTAGACCAAGTTATAGGGGGTATGTCAGCTTTTTCAAATGTTGGGGGCATGTAATTTTAAAGATACATTGTGGGGTATGTCAAAAATTCCCTTATTTTTTTGAGATTTTAAAAAGTGTTTGATGATGACATCACCCACTACATGTTATGTGTCCCTACACGTGCTTCACTTGAAAATTTTTCTTAGTTCATTTTAAAACCTTATAAAGTATAAATATATTTAAATACATTTTATTATAAAAGTAATTATTAGGATGATGTCACATAGTTGACATGATAGTTGACATCATCACTCAAATTCAAACTCACCGTGTCAAGCCAGAAAAAGTTGCTTCGACACCAAGCTACCCGTAGGAGACTCGGGTATGATACGGTGTAGCGGTGTTACGCCGAAAACACGTCTCGATTGCCGCCTTACCGTCAATGTACGTGGTGTAATTACGCTATCTGTGCGATGGCGGAGATCATAGGACCGAGTCTCCTAGGGGTAAAACATCAAACTGAGTTGCATGGCGGCCTTTGTTTGGTCCAATTCTGATGATTCCACCAAAAAAAATACCATTTTGCTTCTATTCTAGTTTGACTTTCGCAAACCGTACCATTTTATCACTGATTTTTTTCTCTTTTCTCCAAAATATCCCCCAGCCCCTACATTCAATACGTTTCTATTATAAAATGTCTCTCCTACTCCTTCATTTATCATCAATTTCTTAAATGCCCCTTCTAAAATTCCTTTGCCAACGTCTCTCCCTCTCATTCTCTCTTTCATTTGTTTCTTAAATTCTTCGTGGGTTTCTTAAATTTAGAACCACTTAAAACTCTACTTAAAAATTTATGTATGCATTTCCTCATTCCAACTCTTTTTTTGAGAAAAAAAATAATTTTCTCCATTCCAACTCTTTTTCTTAGCCTATTCCCAAAAATTTCATATACTTTTAATCTATGCAATTAAAAGAATACAGGTATTTTAGATTTTATAAAAACTTATGTTAAATACGAAGTGGGTTCATTGAATTCTTCAGTCCAACTCTAACTATCCATGTGCAAAAAGTAAAACTTTTGATTGTCAATTATACCACTATTAAGCACATTAAAGACATTTTTGTCAATTAACTTAACAATCGCTCCTATTTCATGACTCTCCCGCGAGCAAAAAAGACTATTTCCTACTTTCTAAATATGAATTCTACTGTCTTAAATAAGTATTCCTTTTTTTGTAGAAGATAAAGAGACCTATAAAATAAAAATATGTATATCGTCATCCTGGGTTCAAACTGATGGATTGTCATCAAAGATTTCTATGGTTTATGTTAGAAACCCGTTAAAAATCGTTTTGACACTTAGAAATTAACAGCTGATTCCTTATACGAGTCAAATTCAAAAACTCCATACAAACTTATTCTATGTAATTAAAAGAATACAGATATTTTAGATTTTATAAAAACTTATGTTAAATACAAAATAGGTTCATTGGATTCCTCAGTCCAACTTTAACTATCCATGTGCACCTACTAGTTGTTAAAAGTGTCATATTATTAAGATTGAAACTGATATACCTGGAACCGACTGGAGCCAAACAAGTAGTTCCAATTTCGGATACATCATTTTGAGAACTGACAATATTAGTTCCAGTTTTGGGTACCTTAGAAACCGAACCAGAACCAACCTGTTGACACCCCTAATTCAGTCAAGTATCCTGATTGATCGAATCAAGTTGTCACTAGATTAGGAGAAAATAATTGCTGGTCTCCCCCTCTCAATCTCTTAGTGGACATATATACTAAAGACACTACAACAAACTTGGCTTATAGCGACGGATTTTTAGCGATGGCCAGGTAAAACCGTCGCTACATATTAATATAGCGACGAATATACAACCATCCGTCGGTATAGTCTTTTTAGCGCCCAAAATACACTGATCTATAGCGACGGCCAGATGAAATCCGTCGCTAAATAATCTTATAGCGACGGCCAAAGTGTGACCCTCTCTATAAATATTATTACCGACGGTCTCGGCCGTCGCTATATAATACTTATAGCGAGGGTCAGGGTGTGGCCGTCGGTATAAAGTTCAGTATAAAAAAAAAAAAATTTGGGTTTTCGCGACCCACGCGAAAACCCCTTCTCCATCCTCTAACCTGAAACCCCCTTTGGCTCTCCCACCCGAAACCCCATTTCCCATCTCCTCCACCGGAAACCCCCTTCCCCTCTCCTCCCCCGACGGCTTACGCCGTTTATTCGTGTGGACGCCGTCGGTACTGTTGACGCCGTTTGTCTTCTCCCGTGTCGATCGTGCTTCGTCAAGCGGTAATAGGTATGTTTTGATTAGTTTTTTTTTGTTTTTCTGTTATCTCCTTCCCCAACTTACCTCATGGTTATTTTTCTCACTCTTTAGTGGATATATACACCAAAAATCGCCCTAATTCATAATCTCTAACCCCATTTATTTGTTAAACCCTCTTTTGAGGGTTTAGGGTAGATATTTAGGAGAAAACCCATGAAACGACTATAATCCAACGCTTAGAAATCTCTGATCAAGCTAATTTTTGGTCTGTAAATTTATATATTGGTTCAAGTGCCTTTTGGTTTGGTTCCAACATCAAACCATCAGTTTCGGTTTCAGTTTCAAGCTGTAGCTCACTCTTTTGGCGTGAGCTAGCACCATTTTTGTTATTCACCATTGCCATCTGGGCCCACGAACCGAACGGATGTTTAGCCCACCCCGTGGTAGACATTTATACCAAAAATCAGCTTGTGTGATGAGTTTTAGCCGTTGGTTTTAGTACTAAAAAAATGGTTCAATTCAATGGCTATAATCGCGCCTTAAAAAGTACTAAAAAATCTAATGGCTGGTGATTTTTAGTGTGTATATCCACCAAGGAGTACGCGGGATTTACAGTCGGGCCTGTCAATGGCCGACATGCTTACATACCCAGACATGTTGCTTATTTTTTCTTTTATATTTCTGTTATATTCTGTTATTTATTTATTGATAGCACCATTTTTCCGTTATTGTCCCATTTTGGTGTACCTATATTGAAGATGAATCAATGGCTGATTTTAGTGGGTGGATACTAACCGTAAGGATGTGTGTGGCCAATCCCTAAGCGGACATACAAACCCAAAAATAACCCTGATTAGTGATTTCTAAGTGTTTGATTGAGTTATTTTCATAGATTGATTTTAATCATGAGATTTTGAGCATTATAAACCATTATTTGGGGTACAAGGATCCAAAGGCATGAAATCACTAATCGGGCTAATGTTTGGTTTGTAGGTCCACCTATGTTAAATCCCATATGAGTGAATGATCACTTGGACTGAGGTCCAATAGCTAGAATCACACTTTAAAAAAATGCTAAAATCTAATGGCTAGAGATTTCTAATTAAATTGATTTTGGGTCGGGTTCCGGTGACCAACATTTTTTACCAACACCTTGGCTGCGTTTTGGTAAGGATGATCTCCTCACCATATGGATAACCCCAACAAAAAATCAGCCCATTCTTAAATTTCTAACCCCGTCAAATCTAGTTTTCAATTTACACGGTAAAAATCGACGTTCCATAATTCTTTAACTTCTAAACCAGTCTATGAATATCCGAATGAGTTGAATTTTTGTGAAGATGATCTCCTCACCATAGAGATCATCTTCACCAAAAATCAGCCATTGATTCATCTTCTATGAGGGTGCACCAAGGTGTTGGTAAAAAATGTTGGTCACCGGAACCCGACCTATTAATTTTTGATAAAAATATCTACTAAGGATGGACAGCATGGGTATATACCTTGTTTCAAGATTCACTTTAGTTTCAATGCACTACTCAATCTTTAGAATTATTTTTTTTTTTGTTCTCAATCTTTGAGTTGTATTTGCTTTGGCTGCCTCAATTAGTGATTTTAATACTTTGCTTGCCCTTCATATTGCTACTTGAAGATCTTATGAAAGTTTTTTACCTAAGGATTCGCTTATTGGTTGAAGTATGATTTATGCATGTTGGGAATTGTTTGAATTATTTCCTTTGAATTTTGCCAATAGTAATGCTTGTACATGTGGGATGATATAAATTTGAATTGTGCACACACACACACACACACATCATACATATATATGCATTAAACCTTAGATCTCCCGTTCAAGAATCACTTTGTGACAATTATGTGGCTTATCACCTATTTGGGATACATTAGTTGTAAACTATGACGTTTGGTTCTCATTTGAGACTAAATTCAAATGAACAACTTTTTTGTCTTTTTGGTGATAAGGAGTAATTATCTGCTGTTGATTCTTGAATTGTCCCTTTGGACAGTTTGGGAATGCATAATCTCTGGTACAGTCAGTAGTTAAAGTGTTTATTTCCATTTGTAGGACAGTTTCGACGAGCATTCCTCTTATTCTCTGGGTACATATTTAGACAAGGTGACATGTTTGCCCCTAGTCTAAGTCGTGTACTTAGAGAACTATGGGGAAATGATGCCGAAATTTTCCTTCAAAGAGAAATAATCACTTGACTATTGAGTGTACCAGAGATTATGCATTCCTGAATGGGATAGGATCAACCCACCCTTTAGAGAGGAGATAGGAAGCATGATGCATCTGCATTTAAGTTGTGTGTGACAACGTGCTTAATTTCGGTTGAAGGTGGCGTCATTTTGAAGAAGATATGCCGATGGATAAAAGTTGGGTTGGGAAGCCAAGAAATGGCCCTGAGTATCTAAACGGAGTAGGACAATTCTTGGATTTTGCATTTTCTCGTTCAGAGTACGGATACAAGATCAAGTGTCCATGTAGAAAATATTGTCATGCGTTCCTGAAGGTTCGACAAGAAGTATATTGGGACCTAGTATTGATTGGGATAATACTGGATTATACCATCTGGTTGTACCATGGGGAGTATGATAATGAATATATAAGTGATGAGGCTGACGAGGGTGATGATATGCAAGGAATGTTACAAGATGCATATGGAATAGCAAACTTTGATCGTGAAGAGGAGAATGAATTGAATGAGACTGGATCGACTGAGCCAAATTCGGAAGCGGATAAATTTTATGAATTGTTAAAGGATGCCGAGACTGAACTGTACCCAGGTTGCACAAAATTTTCAAAATTATCTTTTATTGTACCGTTATTACACTTAAAGTATCTTAACGGATGGAGTAACAAATCGTTCGACATGTTGCTTGAGTTGTTAAAGGAGGCACTTCCTGTTGGTGAAACGTTGCCCAGGAATCATTATGAATCCAAAAAGATCCTTCGGGATCTTGGGATGCATTATACGAAGATAGATGCATGCCCGAATGACTGCATGCTATACTGGAAGGAGCATGAGACCGCAAATGAATGTGTCGTATGTGGTGAGTCTATGTGGAAACCGATTACACGTCAGTCTACTGAAGATGCTTCCACTTCGTCTATAGATGATAAGAAAATACCTGCGAAGATTTTGCATTATTTTCTGTTGAAATCGAGACTTCAGAGGTTGTTTATGTGTTCAAAAACAGCCGAACACATGAGATGACATGCCGAAGGTCGTACAAAAGATGACGTGCTGAGGCATCCAACAGATTCCAAGGCGTGGAAAACTTTAGACGAGAAATACCCATCTTTCGCTTCTGAACAGAGGAATGTTAGAGTTGGGATAGGGAGCGATGGCTTCACTCCTTTTAGTTATACGAGTACTCCTCACAGTACATGGCCCGTAATTATTATTCCATATAATTTGCCGCCATGGATGTGTATGAAACAAACATCTTTCATGTTGACGCTGCTTATTCCTGGCTTTAAGGCTCCTGAGAACGACATCGATGTGTACCTGCAACCATTGATCGAAGAATTGAAGGAATTATGGACAGATGGATTTCAGGCATACGATGCCTCTTTAAAACAAAATTTTTGGTGTCATGTAGGAGTCATATGGACTATTAATGACTTCCTTGCACTTGTAAACTTGTCAGGGTGGAGCACTAAGGGAAAACTTGCTTGTCCCTCATGCCACAAGGATACTTGTTCAGTCAGATTACAAGAAGGAAACAAAGAATGTTACTTGGGACATCGTCGATTTCTACCAACTGATCATAAATTTTGACATATAAGAAGTCGTTTAATGGCAGAAAAGAATTAAAAAGTGCTCCAAAACCATTGACCGGTGGGGATGTGCTCGACCAGTTACAGGACTACGAGCAGATAACATTTGGGAAGTCAGATAAGGATAAAACTGAGAGGAAGAGAAAGAGGGATGATTGCAATTTACCTAAGAATTGGAAAAAAAAAAACATTTTCTTTGAATTGCCGTATTGGAAAGATCTCTTGTTGCGGTACAATTTGGATGTCATGCACATTGAAAAGAATGTGTGTGATAATGTGATCGGGACACTGTTAAATATGGAGGGTTCTAAAGACAACCTGAAGGCTCGTCTGGATATGAAATTAATGGGTATAAGGAATGAACTTCATCCCATTCCAGATGGGAGGAAACTTTTACTTCCCGCTGCATGTCACACGATGTCTTTGGTTGAGAAAAGGAAGTTCTGTCAAATCTTGAAAGATGTGAAGGTTCCAGATAGTTATTCATCAAATTTCTCACGATGTGTTCAAGTGAAGCAGTGCAAGATCTCGGGGCTCAAGAGTCACGATTGCTATGTTCTCATGCAATAATTTCTTCCACTTGCAATACGTGGTAACTTACCAAAGAATGTGTGTTCAGTTTTGATTGAGTTGTCCACGTTCTTCAGGCAGTTATGTTCCAGGTGTTGAATGTGAAAGAATTGGAGCAACTTGAATAGCAGATTGTTGTAACACTTTGCAAATTAGAAATGATCTTTCCGCCAGCATTTTTTGATATAATGGTGCACTTGCCCATTCATCTAGCTGGTGAAGCTAAGGTGGCCGAACCCGTACAATATCGGTGGATGTATCCAATTGAGAGGTACCTGCATAGGCTCAAAACATATGTTCCAAATAAAAATTATCCGGAAGGGTCAATTGCCGAAGGGTATATTTGTGAAGAATCATTGATATTTTGCTCGAGATACTTGCATGACATTGAAATGAGGTTCAACCGGCCACAACGGAATAGCGATGCTATTGATGCTGAATCACGTGGGAAGTTATCCATTTTCACAGGAATTGGTCGTGCCATAGGGAAGGCTACAACATACATGCTAAGCAACCTTGACTGGGAACAAGCTCATTTCTATATGCTGAACAACTGCCCCGAAGTCGCTCCATTTATTGAGTAAGACTAATCATTCCAAATCTACTTTCGGTATGTATTTCATATAAATTGGTACTTATTGACGTGTTATTTATTGTACAGGGAACACAAACTAATAATCAATACCAATAATCGACGTATGGGACTTAGGGATGTTGAACTGAAACATATCAAGGAGTTTTCTTCATGGTTTAAACAACATGTACGGTTTAGATATCATACAAACACATTTATTTTTTAAGTGTAATTATATATAGTTTAAATGTATTAACCTTATTTTTCAAACATGCCTAGGTCTCGCGGATGCGATTAAATGGCGAACAAATACATGAATCTCTCGAAATGTTATCTTTGGGTCCTTCTTAGACAGTGAAATCTTTTAAGGGGTATATTGTGAAAGGGTTTAGATTTCACACAGAAGATAGAGAGAGAAAGAGAAAAACTCAAAATAGTGGAGTTTTTATAACTGCAGAGACTAATAGCTTTGCAAGCGCAAGAGACATGAACCCAACAACAGGCAATGTCGAATACTATGGCATTTTAAATGATATCCTGGAGCTACAGTATCTTGGCGAAAATCAGATCGTGTTATTTAAATGTCATTGGTATGATGTCCTGACTCATGGGGGATTCCGACAAGATGAGTATGGGTTCAACTGTGTGAATGTCAAACGAGCCTTAAATACCAATGAACCATTTATTCTCTCAAATCAGGCACAACAAGTTTTTTATGTTCAAGACACCAACAATGCTGATTGGCGCGTTGTACTAAAGGCACAACCACGAGACACATACGATATGGTGTCAACTGAGGACCTAGAAGAAGAGCCTTTCCAAATAAATGAGCCCAGGTTATACCAACAGGAACCCGACTCCAATGATGATGTCAATTGGGTTAGGGATGATGTCGACGGAGTTGTTGTTGAAGGTTATCGAGTAGATCAAGCTTTCATCAATGATGATGATGATCCATTGTAATTTTTAGTATATGTTGTAATTTTCTTTTTGTAATATGTTTGATTAATGAAATTGAGTTCTTGTACATTGATTTATTCTGTCAATATTATTCGTGCATATATGGCCTAATATTATTCGTGCAAGAATTTAGATATGCCTCGACAAAATAAAGTGTCTAGGAAGACTACATCAAGAGCCCCATTGCTAGTGTCGGCCCCATCGACAATATCAGGCCCATCGTCAGCCCCATCCCCAGTGCTAGCCCCATCCCCAGTTGCAGCTCCATCGCCAGCCTCATCACCAGCCCTACAGTCGACGCCTGGTAGCGCTGGTATGATATAAGTTGCTGATATTATTGTTTGATGTTATAAATTTTGTATACTCATTGACGTGTTTTTGTTATAATTTTTGAAACAGCTTCTACCAGCGTCCGGAGGAGAGGGCCCACACGAGGAGTGGGTCATTTTGGCATTCCATTTGGCCAAAAAAATGCAAATTGAATGGAATGAAGTAGGCCAACCTGTAGGTGATGGGGCTCGTTCATTTGGACAAGTATTGGGGACGGTTGTTAGGCATTCTGGTCACGCATCGTTGTAATTAAAGAGATGGTCTAACATTCCTGATGATGCGAAGGAGAGGATGTGGCAAAAAGTAAAGGTAGATGACATGATTTTTTAACACTACTTTTACTAATTTTGACTTAGTTATTATTCATTTTCAATTTTAGTAAACGATGTGATTTTTAACAGTATTGTTGCTTAACGTTTCAGAAACAAGTTGATATTAGTGATGACCACAGACCGTGGGTCATGCAGTCAATGGGAACTAAATACAGCGATTGGAGGAATGATTTGAAGAAAAATTATGATGCCATGGACACGGATGAGCTTCGATTACAGAATAAACCCATAGGCATCTCATATGCTGATTGGGCCTCTCTAGTCGTATATTGGAGTAGTGATGAGTTTCAGGTATTTTAAAAAATAAAATTTCATTAACCATTTTCTATGTCATGACAATGAATTTGTTGCAGGCATTGTCAAACCAAAATAAGGCGAACCGTAGTAAGCAGACCATGAAACATACTGGGGGCACGAAGAGTTTTGCGCGCCACAGAGATGAGGAGGTGCGTATATGATTTCAATATATCACTGCTTATTTTTTTAAGCTACTTTGACCTGTTATTGTTTAATAATTTATATGTTTTTTCTTCAAGAATGGCTCGGAGTAGGACAGACGGTACTGCACCGAGTCGAGTTGACTTATTCTTCCGAACCCATCTTAAAAAAGACGGGTCTCCAGTTGATTTTACATCTGCTGATATCATGGTATATAAGATGTCTATTTTAAATAAAAATATAATTGTCTTCTACTACCTAATTTATTTGGAATGTAGTCCAAATTTAGAGAGCTTTCACAGAGTCGAGTGTCAGAGAGTGGTGAGAGTTCTACTCCCGCACTTACAGCTGACGAGATTTATACCAGCGTGATGCCCCCAGAGCGACATGGACGGGTACGCGGCTTTGGTCTAGGCCCGACGCCGACTTCAGTCTTTGGCTCATCATCTAGCTCATCCAGTTCCAGTTATAAGGCTCTTCAAAATGAGTTCCAACAGATGCAGTCGCAAATGCAGCAGATGCAGGAGCAGATGCAGGAACGGATGCAAAAACAGGAGGAGATGCATAGGCAAGCCCAATCCCAGATGCAGGAGCAGATGCAGGAGCAAGTGAGTAGGATGGTGCAAGAGCAGATGGTTGCATTTTTTCGCTCCATGCAATCAGCTGACATACCGCCTCCGAGCCAAGACCAGCATCAGTCTAACGACCTGAATGATGATCAGGTACATTTATATTTATGAGATATGATTGTTGTATTTAAGGTTTATGCATTAAATACAACAATCATATAGGTTTCAGCATTTACAAGTTTTAAGTTAAGTTAAATTTAGGTCCTCGACGCCTAAATCGGGCAAACGAGGTCCGAATCTCCCGAAACCTATTATAACACTTCTATTGTGTTGAAACAAATATGCTAGAAGAAACGGAGTAAAAAATAGATGTCCGGTTAAAAATCTGTAGTCAGTTATAGGTTTAGGCATTTATAAGTTTTAAGTTAAGTCAAATTTAGGACCTCGACGCCTAAATCGGGCAAACGAGGTTCGAATCTCCCGAAACCTATTATAACACTTTTATTGTGTTGAAACAAATATGCTAGAAAAAATGGGATAAAAAACAGATGTCCGGTTAGGAATCTGTAGTCAGTTATAGGTTTAGACATTTATAGGTTTTAAGTTAAGTAAAATTTAGGACATCGACGCCTAAATCGGGCAAACGAGGTCCGAATCTCTCGAAACCTATTATAACACTTCTATTGTGTTGAAACAAATATACTGGAAGAAACGGAGTAAAAAATAGATGTCCGGTTAAAAATCTGTAGTCAGTTATAGGTTTAGGCATTTATAAGTTTTAAGTTAAGTCAAATTTAGGACCTCGACGCCTAAATCAGGCAAACGAGGTCCGAATCTCCCGAAACCTATTATAACACTTCTATTGTGTTGAAACAAATATGTTGAAAGAAACGGGATAAAAAATAGATGTCCGGTTAGGAATCTGTAGTCAGTTATAGGTTTAGACATTTATAGGTTTTAAGTTAAGTCAAATTTAGGACCTCGACACATAAATCGGGCAAACGAGGTCCGAATCTCCCGAAACCTATTATAACAGTTCTATTGTGTGAAACAAATATGCTGGAAGAAATGGGATAAAAAATAGATGTCCGGTTAGGAATCTGTAGTCAGTTATAGGTTTAGACATTTATAGGTTTTAAGTTAAGTCAAATTTAGGACTCCGACGTCCAAATTGGGCAAAAGATGTCCGAATCTCCCGAAATTTATTACAACACTTCTATTGTGTTAAAACAAATATGCTGTAAGAGACGGGTTAAAAAATAAATATCCGATTAGGAATGTGTAGTCAGTTATAGGTTTAGGCATTTATAGGTTTTAAGTTAAGTCAAATTTAGAACCTCGATGCCTAAATCGGGCAAACGAGGTCCGAATCTCCCGAAACCTGTTATAATACTTCTATTGTGTTGAACAAATATGCTGAAAGAGACGGGATAAAAAAAGATGTCCGGTTAAGAATCTGTAGTCAGTTATAGGTTTAGACATTTATAGGTTTTAAGTTAAGTCAAATTTAGGACCTCGACGCCTAAATCGGGCAAACGAGGTCCGAATCTCCCGAAACCTATTATAACACATCTATTATGTTAAAACAAATATGCTGAAAGAAACGGAGTAAAAAACAGATGTCCGGTTAAAAATTTGTAGTCAGTTATAGGTTTAGACATTTATAAGTTTTAAGTTAAGTCAAATTTAGGACTCCGACGTCCAAATTGGGCAAACGATGTCCGAATCTCCTGAAACCTATTATAACACTTCTATTATGTTGAAACAAATATGCTAAAAGAAATGGAGTAAAAAACAGATGTCCGGTTAGGAATCTGTAGTCAGTTATATGTTTAGGCATTTATAGGTTTTAAGTTAAGTCAAATTTAGAACCTCGACGCCTAAATCGGGCAAACGAGGTCCGAATCTCCCGAAACCTGTTATAATACTTCTATTATGTTGAACAAATATGCTGGAAGAGACGGGATAAAAAATAGATGTCCGGTTAGGAATCTGTAGTCAGTTATAGGTTTAGACATTTATAGGTTTTAAGTTAAGTCAAATTTAGGACTCCGACGTCCAAATTGGGCAAACGATGTCCGAATCTCCCGAAATTTATTACAACACTTCTATTGTGTTAAAACAAATATGCTGAAAGAGACGAGTTAAAAAATAGATATCCGATTAGGAATGTGTAGTCAGTTATAGGTTTAGGCATTTATAAGTTTTAAGTTAAGTCAAATTTAGAACCTCGACGCCTAAATCAGGCAAACGAGGTCCGAATCTCCCGAAGCTTGTTATAACACTTCTATTATGTTGAAACAAATATGCTGAAAGAAACGGAGTAAAAAACAGATGTCCGGTTAGAAATTTGTAGTCAGTTATAGGTTTAGACATTTATAGGTTTTAAGTTAAGTCAAATTTAGGACTCCGACGTCCAAATTGGGCAAACGATGTCCGAATCTCCCGAAACCTATTATAACACTTTTATTGTGTTGAAACAAATATGCTAGAAGAAACGAAGTAAAAAATAGATGTCCGGTTAGGAATCTGTAGTCAGTTATAGGTTTAGACATTTATAGGTTTTAAGTTAAGTCAAATTTAGGACCTCGACGCTTAAATCGGGCAAACGAGGTCCAAATCTCCCGAAACCTATTATAACACTTCTATTGTGTTGAAACAAATATGCTGGAAGAAATGGGATAAAAAATAGATGTCCGGTTAAGAATCTGTAGTCAGTTATAGGTTTAGACATTTATAGGTTTTAAGTTAAGTCAAATTTAGGACTCCGACGTCCAAATTGGGCAAAAGATGTCCGAATCTCCCAAAATTTATTACAACACTTCTATTGTGTTAAAACAAATATGCTGGAAGAGATGGGTTAAAAAATAGATATCCGATTAGGAATGTGTAGTCAGTTATAGGTTTAGGCATTTATAGGTTTTAAGTTAAGTCAAATTTAGAACCTCGACGCCTAAATTGGGCAAACGGGGTCCAAATCTCCCGAAACCTGTTATAATACTTCTATTGTGTTGAACAAATATGTTGGAAGAGATGGGATAAAAAACAGATGTCCGGTTAGGAATCTGTAGTCAGTTATAGGTTTAGACATTTATAGGTTTTAAGTTAAGTCAGATTTAGGACCTCGACGCCTAAATCGGGCAAACGAGGTCCGAATCTCCCGAAACCTTTTATAACACTTCTATTGTCTTGAAATAAATATGCTGGAAGAAACGGGATAAAAAACAGATGTCCGGTTAGGAATCCGTAGTCAGTTATAGGTTTAGACATTTATAGGTTTTAAGTTAAGTCAAATTTAGGACTCCAACGTCCAAATTGGGCAAACGATGTCCGAATCTCCTGAAATTTATTACAACACTTCTATTGTGTTAAAACAAATATGCTGGAAGAGACGGGTTAAAAAATAAATATCCGATTAGGAATGTGTAGTCAGTTATAGGTTTAGGCATTTATAGGTTTCAAGTTAAGTCAAATTTAGAACCTCGACGCCTAAATCAGGCAAACGAGGTCCGAATCTCTCGAAACCTGTTATAATACTTCTATTGTGTTGAACAAATATGCTAGAAGAGACGGGATAAAAAATAGATGTCCGGTTAGGAATCTGTAGTCAGTTATAAGTTTAGACATTTATAAGTTTTAAGTTAAGTCAAATTTAGGACTCCGACGTCCAAATTGGGCAAACGATGTCCGAATCTCCCGAAATTTATTACAACACTTCTATTGTGTTAAAACAAATATGCTGGAAGAGACGGGTTAAAAAATAGATATCCGATTAGGAATGTGTAGTCAGTATAGGTTTAGGCATTTATAAGTTTTAAGTTAAGTCAAATTTAGAACCTCGACGCTTAAATTGGGCAAACGAGGTCCGAATCTCCCGAAGCCTGTTATAACACTTCTATTGTGTTGAAACAAATATGCTGAAAGAAACGGAGTAAAAAATAGATGTCCGGTTAGAAATTTGTAGTCAGTTATAGGTTTAGACATTTATAGGTTTTAAGTTAAGTCAAATTTAGGACTCCGACGTTCAAATTGGGCAAACGATGTCCGAATCTCTCGAAACCTATTATAACACTTCTATTGTGTTGAAACAAATATGCTGGAAGAAACGGAGTAAAAAATAGATGTCTGGTTAAAAATCTGTAGTCAGTTATAGGTTTAGGCATTTATAAGTTTTAAGTTAAGTCAAATTTAGGACCTCGACGCCTAAATCGGGCAAACGAGGTCCGACTCTCCCGAATCTTGTTACAACACTTCTATTGTATTGAAACAAATATGCTGGAATAGACAGGGTAAAACACAGATTTCCGATTAAGAATCTGTAGCCAGTTAGACATTTCGAGATTTTTAAGTTTAATTTTAATTTTTTATTTCATTTACATTGCATTTTATATATTAATTATTTTATTTTTATTTGTTTTGCAGGGCCTAGATGCTGATTGATCGTGTCTTCTACTCTTCCAGATTACTTTTTTAAACTTTTATAACATTGTTAAATTTTAAACAATCAATATTGTAGAAATTTAATTATTTAAGATATTTAATTTTTATTTTCTTTACACTCTGTTTTGATTAAATGGACATAGAATAGGGAAATGCGGTATTATATACATTACAGGTACAGGTACAACAAATTATTAAAAAAAAATCAAAAAAAAATTTTACAATTAAATCTTTTAGCGACGGCCGCATACCGTCGCTATATACATTATACAACGACGGTCAGGACTCCGACCGTCGCTATATAATGTATATAGCGACGGTCGATTAATCTGGCCGTCGCTATATATGACTTTCAGCGATGCAAAACTCATGACCGTCACTATATAAATGATGTAGCGACGGTCAGCGACCGTCGCTAAAAGGCATGCACAATTACGCACAAAATTGATCTATACCGACGATCCTGGCCGTCGCTAAAGGTATTTAATACCGACGGCCAGTAAAACTATGTCGCTATATGTATCTTACAGCGACGAATTTGACCCTCGATAAATCTTTTTGACCAATGCAAAATGATCTTTTTATATACCGACGGTCAAGGCTGTCGCTAGAAATGATATATACCGACGGTTCTGACCGTCGGTAGATTAATTTTTCCAATCCACGAAATGTTTTTTGCGATGGTCATTTTTGATATGGCCGTCGGTAATACCTTTTAGCGACGAAATTTATAGCGACGACTAGCGACGGTCTCTCTGGCCGTCGGTATAATATTTAGCGACGTAATTTTACCCTATACCGACGGTCTCTGGCCGTCGATAAAAGTCTTTTTTCCTGTAGTGAGATCAGCTTGATCGATTTTAGCATCCTAGAAAAGGCTCCGATTCAATGGTCAACAACCACGTTATTAAAAGGCTAAATCCAACAGCTATAAGTCACTAATTATACTGATTTTTGATATGTACGTAGATTCGTCAAGAGGTGAACCAAATATCCATAAGGTAAGTGGGCCTTAAAGAGCACTCCACACCGCGTTTTGGTGGGGGACTTCTAACCTATGGCCATCAAACACGGACTAATGGATTTGGGTCAGGTAAGGATTACCCTTTAGAACATGGTCCTTTGTCGAATAAGACAATAATTGAGTAACATCTGGATCAAAGTATACCCGACGCGAACCGACCCGAACCGAATAAGAATCTGACCCATTGTGTGTAACGGATTTGTTATCATCAGCACAGCTAAAAGGGTAGTTTTGGTAAGAGAAAGGAAAGATCTAGTGCCAGGGATTAGGGGTGTCAATTTTACCCGATTTAACCGGAACCGAACAGGAACCGGAACCGAAAACACCGGTTCCAGTACCACATTTTTGGGAACCGATTAAAAAGAACTGGAACCGGAACCGAACCGAAAACTAATGGTTACGGTTCCGGTACTCTAATATGGAACCGAAATCGATAAGAACCGGAACCGAACCGATAAGAACCGGAACCAATATATGAATATAGTGTAAAAATTCTCATATTACCAAGATTGAACCCGTTATACCCGAAATCGGAACCGGAACCGACAAAAACTACATAATCGGTTCCGGTTCTGGTACCATCACTTTGAGAACCGGAACCGATAAGTACCCGAACCGATAAGAACCGGAACCATTTGTTCCGGTTCTGGTCACCTTAGGAACCGAACCGGAACCGACCCGTTGACACCCCTACCAGGGATAGACCGAAACGTGTTTTAGGGTTAGGGTTTAATGATTACAAAAAAAAAAAAAAAAAAGGTTTAGGGTTTAATGTGTTTGGGGTAGGGTTAATTAAGATAGAATTGGAGTCCAAATGCTCACACAGGAGTAAAGCTTCTATCACACGAAATTGTAAATCACGCAAAACACAGCCAATGAGTTCTCGGCACGTACACAAGTGCTGCAACGTACCCATGTTCTTTTTCTTTTAGGTGTACGTGCCGAGAACTCATTGGCTGTGTTTTGTGTGATTTGCAATCCCATTGTGACAGAAGTTTTACTCCTCACACAGTACAAACGACTGAGAGAGGCGCTGCCGCGTGGAGTCAATTCCTATCCGAATCTCTCGAGCCATATTCGGGACCTCTCACGCGCTTCGCTCTCCTCCTCACGCCCATAAATTCTCGCTTCCGTTCTCCTCTCCGCCTCGCACACTGCTAGCCTGGCTTCCTTCTTTTAGAGGGCCTCTTCCTTATATATTTCCTCTGTTTTCCTTCTCTGTTTACACTACGAAGATCGACGAAAGGCGTATTTTACCCCTTCACTAGGGCTATCAAGCGTCTTTAGATCTTGTTCGCCATTAAAAGAATTTTTTATTTGTAACGTAAGTTGTTGTTTTTCGATCTTTTTTCTGTATTTCTCTATGAATCCGGGTTTAGTTTCTCGATATTGGATCTAGGTCAAGTTGTTTTTTTTATTATCTTGAATAACATAAGGGTGTGTACTATGCAAAACCCATCTGTAGATCGGTGTTTTTTCATCTGTTTTCTGATTTCATTTAAGATTTCTCACTAGAATATTGGTGGGTTTGTTCTTGTTTGGGTTTCTATCTGTTTGCATGATTGTCTCGTTGATTTGCTCTGTTTCTGTCGTTATGAATGTAGAAACGATTATCTCAATATCCTTATAATCTTCTATAATCGCTAATCTCATCCTTATCTGGATATTGGTATTTGCAGGAAGCGTGGATATTGTCATGGAGTCGAAAGATGATAAGAAATCTAGTAGTAATTCCTTACAATACGAAGCTCCCCTCGGCTACAGCATTGAAGACATCCGTCCAAACGGTGGAATTGAGAAGTTTCGATCTGCTGCTTACTCCGACGTAAGATTAATAAGAAAGAAAACCAGCAATCTCCTTTCCTCTGATCTTTGTTGCCGTTTGAGATATCTGATACTCTTGTCTTTCATGATCTTTTGCAGTGCGTGAGGAAGCCATCCTGACACGGCCTTCCGAATGTCTTCATCGGTAGATTTGATTTCCCTTACTCCCGTTTTTTAAATTGAATTCTGCGAATAAACAAAACTCTCTGGCTAGCTATTCTTCAATAATCCCAGAAACCATTTCTGCAACTCTCTCCCTTTCATCTGATTTCCTGCTTTCAATCGAAGCCATGACAATGGCCGGTTTATTGGGTTCTGCTAATAACCCACCCCCTCCTTCTCCAATCGGGTTCGACGAAGGGTTCGAAAAACGGAGCGTTGGACAGAATAGAGAAGCGAGGAGAGAGGGGGTCAAAATCTCCTTCTGTTTTTCCTTTCTTCTTTCGTCTTTTTCTCTCTTTCAAAATATGTTGCAGGCTAATCTCAGCAGTCTTATATCCGGTATCCGAACTCAGGGAACAAATGAAGCAACATTTTCTGATCCCAACTCAAATTCTGAAGAAGCACCCGACCATCCTCAGATGGAGAGCTCACAGTCTAAGCGCATCATAAAAGTTGTCTTACCAATTGCACTATGCTTGATAGATGCAACCGTAGGCCTAATGCCCAGTCCTCCAGACGATAAGTCGTACAGTTCCCTCTTCTACAAGGCCTTTTTGTCTTCCCTCTTTCTTACCTTTTGCTTCGGTGTCGGCCTCATTGTTCAATCTATCCGAACTTCTCGAATTCAGTGGATTTATAAACAAGTGTTGTTCATTGCGCTTTTCTTCCTATTCAGCACTTTCTCCCTTCGTATTTTGATCTATGACCCCTTGTATCTTCTTGGGATTGCTTTCCTCCAGATCCTTGCTATGTTTGTTCTCACGCTCTTTTTGAAATTGTACTGCTCAAATCAGACTTCTTCTTCTGAAATTTCAAGTCAGACTTCTTCTTCAGAAATTTCCGATTCTCCAGCGTGACACCGGCTAATGGAAAGTGGGATATAATTTCTGGCAAATAACTACGACATGGTAAAGGGCAGACGGGTCGGTAGAGGAGCAGCCGGTGGTGTGAATTCTGAGCAGAAGTGGAGGGTTGTACCCACAGACCTGGGTTCGGTCCTGTTTTTACCTTAGGGGGGAGTTTAGAGGTTAGGGGGGGAATAATAAATGTATTGTGCAAATTTAGTTGGGGGTAGGGGGGGGGATAATAAATGTATTGTGCACATTTAGGAGATAAATCCCATTTTCACCTAAGAATGGCCATTGACCCAATTGGATCTAATACAAGCTTTTGGATGGTCAGATAAGATTGCTTTGCATTTGTCCAATTTCTATCCGTTGGATCTTTTACCTAAGTAAATGCTGGTCTTTTTTGCACATGTTGGCCTTCACTTGGACGTTGGACCACACCAACCAATGTCACACCACTCAAATGTACTCACTGCCAAAAATATCACTCTGGTCAGAAGGTCCTAACCATCCAATTAGAAAGTCGGAAAATTTTCGAAACCAACCCAAGTTTAAGGGTATTTTCCAAAAAGAACCTGTATTTATGGAAATTTGTTATAACAAACCTGCGACGCCGAACCGCTTGGCGTATGCTCAAAATTATTTTAATGGCAGATTTGCCAGACGCCGAACGGTTTGGCGTCTGTTAATAACCATCGCCGAACCGTTTGGCCACTGTTAATAACCGTCGCCAAACAATATGGCGCCTGACAGCGATTTGACTTTTTTTTTCACACACAATTTTGGTGTACACACAAGGAAGATAAATCAATGGCTGATTTGTGGTGAGGATATGATCCTCACCGTATATATCACCTAATCTGAAATTTCTAACATCATTAAACGTGGGTTTCAAGTTAACACGGTAAAAAATAAAAGGCCTAACAGTAGGGCGTATCACTTTATGAACTGCCAAACCGTTTGGCGGTTCACAAAGTGATACGCCATACTGTTTGGTGTCTTATAATAACATACGCCAAACCGTTTGGCGTATCGTTTGAAGAGGGCAATTCAGCCATTTTAACATTTCGTGAGAATACGCCAAACGGTTCGGCATCCTAGGTTTGTTTTGACAAATTTCAAAAAATACAATTCTTTTTTAGAAAATACCCTTAAACTTGGGTTTGTTTCGAAATTTTCCGTTAGAAAGTGTTGGGGATTGGTACTTCATTTGAGCTTAATTCATCGATGATCCTAAATCCTGATCACACTGATTTTTGGTGGGTGGGTCCACCAATGATTTTTGTTACCCACCGCTGCCATTTGGGCTCATTCACTGCATCGTGTTTCACCCACCCCTTGGTAGACATTCATACCAAAAATGAGCTTGTTTGATGACTTTTAGCCATTGATTTTAGTACTAAAAAAAAGTGGAATCCAACGGCTACAATCACACCTTAAAAAGTACTAAAATCTAATGGCTAGAGATTACCAATCAAGGTGATTATATCCACCAAGTGGTGGCTAACACTACAAGAAATGTGGTTTTTAGTGACGACATTTTTAGGCGCAGTTCAAATCTCACAACTAAAAACTTAGCTTTAGTGGCGAAAAGAAGATGTCGCCACTAAAGGTGTTGTAGCAGCCATATTTAGCGACAACCCAAATGTCGTAACAAAAAGTTACCACCAAATTAATGGGGTGAATTTCATTTGGAGGGAAATATAATTAGTGGCGAGGTTTAGTTTTTCGCAACTAAAAAATAAGGTTTTAGTGGCAACTTCATCTTTCGTCGCTAATTGTTAGTTTTAGCAGCGATTTTTTTAGTTGCGGCTAAATGTGAACATTTTTGTGGCAACTGATTTCGCCACAAATACTTTTTCCTCTGATTTTAATTTCTCTTTAGAAAAATATGTAGAGAATTTTTGACATACCCTACCCCCTCCCCCCTCAACAATTTGAAAAACCTGACTAGCCCGCTATATCCTGTTCTTCTGTCCATGACCTTCATTGACTAACAAAAAAATGTCAAAGGGCAAGAATGCCCCTTTCTTCAACTGTAGAATATGTGGATTTGGGCCAAAACGCTAACCTTGAATCTCGTGCTCAACCGTCCATAACATCCGTCTGATTTAGGGTTAGGGATTTGGCCCAAACCCACATGTTTTAAGGTTGAAGAAAGGGGCATTCTTGTCCTTTAATTTTTTTTTGTGAGTCGATGGTAGGTCAATGATGGTCATGGACAGAGGACTGGGTCATAGGGGATAAGTCAAATTTTTCAAATTGCGTGTGTATGTGGGTGGGAGGGGGGACGTTATGTAACAAAGTATACTGGAAACTTTTTGGCGTGTGAAAGCATGTTTTTGTTACTCAAAGCTACAATCTAGGACCACTGACCGCGTAGATGTTCCTCCCATGGTTTTAAAAACGGCTGTTTAAACGGTAACGCTCCAAGCCCGTTTCTGTTAAAATCGTTTAAACACGTTTTGACGCTTTTAATTTAACGGGCATTTTTTTGTTTGTTTTAACGGCCGTTAAAATCGTTTTAACAACCGTTAAATTCTGAAAAAAAATTTGTGAAAAAAAATGACTGTTAAATTTTCGTTAAATTTTAACTTTTTTTTTTTAATTTTCAAATTTGATGCAGCACCACTTTTCCATTTTTTTTTCCGCTAAATTCCGTTAAAATCATAGAAATTCTATTATTTTTTTCATTTTTGCCACTTGCCGTTTCAATCCGTTTTAACGGTAAAGCCCCCAGTCCGTTAAACTGTTAAAACGGCCTCCTCTAAACCTTGGTTCCGCCCACCCCTATTGGATATAGACACCAAGGTTTAAAGGAGGCCATTTTAACGATATAACGGACTGGGGGCGTTATCGTTAAAACGGATTTTAACAAACAGGGGCAAAAATTAAATTTAATGGAAAAAAATAGAAAAAATGGCATTTTTGAAAAATTAAAAATAAAATAGAATTTAATAGAAAATAATGGGTTTTAACATATTTTAACGAAAATAACGGCCTTTTTTCCACAAAATTTTCCAGATTTTAATGGCTGTTAAACAATTTTAACGTCCATTAAAATGAAAAAAATGGCCGTTAATTTCTAAGCGTCAAAATGGGTTTTAATGTAAATGGCTTGGGGCGTGACCGTATAAACGGCTGTTAATACCTTTTAAACGGCATTATTTTAACCCATGATAGACACCAAAAAATACCTTCATTGGTAATCTCTAACCATTAGATTTTAGTACTTTTTAAGGTGTGAATCTTGCCATTAGATTTGGTTCCTTGTACCCAAATAATCCTCAAATTCCTATGGTTAAGTCAACCCATGAAAATGACTCAAATCCAACGCTTAGAAACCACCAATCAGGGCGATTTTTTGTTTGTAGGACCACCTAGGGACTGGCCAAACATATATACGATCAGCATCCTCAAATAATATGCCACGTGGCAAATAATATGCCACGTGGCTCGTATTGGCTGCATTCGGCAGCAAAGTTTGGAGTAAAACTTGTCACAATATGAGCCACGTGGCACATTCTTAGGGAAGTTGACTGTACGGATGTTTGGCCAGTCCCTTGGTGGACGAGTAAACCTTCGCTCACACCTGTGTGTGCGCAAAGCCGATCATACACCACAATATGAGCCACGTGGCACACTCTTAGAGGACTATGACCGTATGGATGTTTGGCCAGTCCCTCGTTGGACTTGAAAGCCAAAAGTCAGCCTGATTAGTTATGTCAGACATTTGGATCTAGTACCCCAAATAATGGTCAATAATGCTCTAAATTCTACGGTTAAAAGGAACCCATGCAAATGACTCCAATCCAACGCTTAGAAATCACCAATCAAGCTAATTTGTGGTTTACAAGTCCACCGAGGGACTAGCCAAACATCCATACGGTAATCATCCTCTAAGAGTGTGCCCCGTGGCTCATATTGTGATGTGTGATCGGCTTTGCTCACACACAAGTGTGAGCGAAGGTTTTCTCCTCAGTGGACCTTCAAAAGGGACAAAAAGCCCAAAGATTGTCCCCACCATTGCATACCCCACGGTATGCTCTTTCTCCCCATCGTCTCCGACGTCAATAGCTGCCGCCGGTGCCGGAGACAGCATCCCTTCCCTATCCTACTCAACCCTTCACTCCCCATCGTCTCATTCCAAGAAGTTCGCCTGCTACCACTGCAAGCAACGCCGGGCGGCATTGAATAGGTTAACTCTCTCTCTCTCTCTCTCTTTCTCTCTCTCTCTCTCTCTCATCTTCGTTCTTCTGGCGAGCTATTACTATTCTTTTTTGCACTTACTAATTTATTTTTCATTAGTCGGTAGAAATCTTTTAGGGCTTGTTTATTTTTTTCACTAATCAGCAGAAATCCTTCAGTAGAAAGATTTATTTTGCACTTTAGGAATTTATTTTTCACTAATCAGTAGATATCTTTTAGGGCTTTTAGAGCTAAAGGCTAATTTTCAGGTGGAAATGAATTCTCACCTATCTAGGTGGGAAATGAATTCTGGGCTTAGTAGAGAAATTTATCCAGATTTAAATGGCTTGGTAGGGAAAATTATACAGATTTAAAATGGCTATCTAAACAAGGGACAATTGTGTTTTCCCAAGGAAAATGCAATTTTACCACTTGCCAATCAAACACACCCTTAGAAAATAAAACCCCTGTAAATCTCCCTTTGTGAGATTGATTGCCCCAAGATAATTTATGTTCTGTTAATGGTTACAAAGCTAGAACCTCATGAATTCTGAAATGATTGAGGGACTTTAAGCAGCAAGGTTAGGCTACTTTTGTCAAATTTCATTCCGAAGAATACTGGATTTTTCATGGTTTGATTTGCTTTTCTCTCATAAATTAATGTCAGTTTGTGGTTTTCCCATGATGGCTTTGGTGTCCCTGTCAAGAAATTTGAGCTTCTTGATTAGTTGGATTTAGGATTTTTATTACTATTAATTGTTCGTTCATTATGCAATTTGCCTTCTTTTGGGGTTTAATTTGTTTTTCTTGCTTGGTTAATGGATGCTGATTGCAGTAAGGTCACTAAAAACGTATTTTATGTGTCATTTGTTAGGCTTATAATCAAGTTGGGAAAAACAGAAAGATGGAATGTTTTATTTTTCTTGGATATTTTACTGGGTTGTGACAATTGTCTAATTATTTGTGTGGTCAAAAACTACATTATATCAACAAATAATTGAAGAAACTAGAGGCAACTGGAATTGGTTTAAACTTTCAGTTGATTTGATCAGAACATTTCTAGTGTCAAAAGGGGGCAATAGTACTTGTTATTCTTTTCATATCTTTTAGATTGGAACCTTGGTCAGACCTGTTTGTAGGATTACCTAAGAAAGGTCTTATCCATCCGAAGCTCTGATTTATATTTAGAAGAGGGTTATAATGTCTAGATGTGTTTTTGTTTTATTATAAGTGAAAGTAAAATATATAATCACAAAAAGAAAATGTTAGCAAAGCAAAAAACCAAGCTCTAGTCCAGCAACGACATAACCTTGTCCCACCTAAATATAAAATCCTCAAACCGAACCCTCTAAACTCTTTACAAGTACACAACCAATGAAAAAGAAAGGCTTTAGTGGAAAGGATGACGGGTTCCATATCGCACTCTTTGTTATAAAAAACATGTATGCTCTACCCATTCCAAATAGCATAACAAACTGCCAAAGGGTGTAATCTCCATAGGATGTACTCACGAGTAGAGAATGCTACTTAAGACCAACCTAGGAGAGAAGATGAACACTATTGTCTAAAAGAGTTTTACACGTGAGCCATTCATTCAAGGGATCAACAGGTCCAAAAGAGTTTCCAAAATCAAAATCAAAACGAAGGCCTCTTTTGAATTTTGAAGCAGCATACAGGCCGACATTCACAAAAGGTTAGGCTGTATACATGAACATAAATATTTGTTGGGTCTATCCTCTCATTGTGCAAGGCACTAGTAAACTGGAACCACTTCCAGTGAAACTGTACTTGCTAGAAAAACTACTTTCTTCACTTTGCTAGCTTGTAGCGTCATATCTTCTAATTCCTTTTACTTGACACACACTAAACATGGTTTGGGCTTGAACTAGTATTCTTTCAGTAGCCTTGGTAGGTGCAGGAGCTTAAAGTTATCAAAGATTTCATCCCTTGTTCATGTAGCAATAATTGTTCATTGACTAATCTGTTATGAGAAGTGTTTTATTTCGAATTCTTCCTTTAGGGTGTCACAGTAATTGATTGCTTTACAAGTACCTTTTATTTGACAACACTCATCAATTGGATAATATATTTGATAGTTACTTGTTGGCGTAAGCTGCAAATATTCTTGCCAAGTTGATCGTTATGGGCTCTGGAATATTGGTAAGGGCTCTTGTACAAAAATATCATCAAGCACTTTCAATTAAGACTCGTAGTTAACTTAAATCTCTTTACGTCATTGAGCTTGCGCCTTTCAACATGATTTTATATCTTGTTAACAACATGATTTTATACCCCTACTACTTAGGTAAACACAACATAAAAGTACTAAGTTTCTTACAACAATATTGTTCATTGCATGCAGGAGCCTTTGTCCATGTAGACGCCAAAGTAGGTCCAACACATAGTCATGCAAGTGGTAAGCAACTGAAATGCCAAGCGATCACATATATCTCATATGTTTTATTTTTTATAGTATCTTATCATATTTTATTTTTTTATTTACAGGTTAGAAACCTGTGATGCATAACTTGTCAAAAGCTTGAAGATCTTGATATTTTATTTGTATTTTTGGTTATGACGATGTACATATAATTTATTTGTATTTATGGATGAACAATTTACTTAAATAAATTAAATTTGAAATTGTTTCAATAGTTGGTGATGATTGAATTTTCATATTCACATTTTATATATAAGTATGTTAATGAAAAAAATATGTATATTAAAGGGAAAAAATCTATTAAAAATAATATTTTTTTTATTTTCATCAAATTTTAACATCCATGCAAAACTTGGGCCCAGATGGCAGTGGTGAGTAACAAAAATTGTGCTACCTGACGCTTTTTATGATATTCACATCTGTCTCAAATTTTGATGCAGAAGTCCCTCAAATTGCCACATAGTACACTCTTTTGGGCTAACTGGCCCCTTGAATGCTTGGCTCACACCTTGGTGGACCCATAGACCACAATATCTATATCTATACTACTTCTAAATGTCAGTATCCGAAAAAAAACTTTTTTTTTTCTATTTTACCGTTGATTTTTTCTTCTTTTCCCCAAAATATCCCTCAGCCCCTACTTTCAATACACTTCTATCCTAAAACGTCTCTCCCACTCCTTTATTTATCATCAATTTCTTAAATGTCCCTTCTAAAATTCCTCTCCCAACGTCTCTCCCTCTCCTTCTCTCCTTCATTTGTTTCTTAAATTCTTCATTTGTTTATTAAATTCAGAACCACTTAAAGCTCTGCTTAAAAATCTAAGTCAGCATTTCCTTATTCCAACTCTTTTTTTGCAAAAAAAAAATGCCTTTCCCCATTCCAACTCTTTTTCTTAGCCAATTCCCAAAAACTATATACACATTTAATCTATGCAATTAAAAAAAATACAGATATTTTAAATTTTATAAAAACTTATGTTAAATACGAAGTAGGTTCATTGAATTCCTCAGTCCAACTCTAACTATCCACGTGCAATGCACGTGTGCACCTACAAGTTTTCTCAAATGATTGAAATATGTGTTCTCAGTTGTAATCAATTAGCCATTTAAGACATTTTCGAGATGCATTTTCTCAGGAAAGTTTTCTGTGCAATGGTTTTAGACCATTGGATCTTTGTACCCCGGATGATGCTCAAATTCCAGAGTTAAAAATCAACCCATGAAAACGACTTCAATCCAACACTTAGAAATCACTAATCAAGCTAATTTTTAGTCTATGTGTTCATCTAGGTTTGAGCCACGTGGCTCATATTAAAATTTTAGGCCACGTGGCTCATATTGTAGGCAGTTCTCCTCAATTGATTGTGGCTCCTCCCATTGCTTTTCAGGAATGGCGGGTCAGAGAAAATCCCAACTCCGCCGCTGAGGAAGATAGTAGGGAATATGGAGTGCATGGTAGATAAAGTTCTGTTTGAAATTTTCATATTTTCAATGCTTAGCCCAGCCAGTGGTTTTGTAGCTAACATTGATCATGTTTTATATGGGTTACCATCTAAAATATCCCTTACATGAAATATTTTTGAATAGTTTTTATCATGGTTTAAAAAATGGCCGTTACGTTACATGATGTTTTAATGTTGAGAAAATAACAGCCGTTATAACGAAAATAATCAACTGTTATTTTATGAAAAATTGTTAAAAAATGCCCGTTACATCCGTTATTTTAGTTTTTGAAATTCAAAAATTGAATTTTAGATCTGTTTTTTTTTCTCGTTATTTTCTATTATTTTCTACTATTTCTGTTTTTTCCCATTTTTTCCCGTTTTTTTTTCTTGTGTGTTACAATCCGTTATACTGGTCGTAATAACGGAAAAAACGTTAATGCCCCCAATCCATTATACGGTTACGATGTTCCTTTTTATACCTTGGTTTTTATTATTAAATATCTCATATACGAGATCTCAGGCACATGTTTGATGGTTTTACATGAATTGTCCTTCATTGCGGACAATAATAATATCCCATGAAATGTCCTCATTAATACCAACGTCTCATGGCTATGAAGCATGGTTTAAAATAACGTAGTTTTAACAAAAATAATGACTGTTAAAAAGGTAACGCCCAAAGCCCATTACGTTATGAACCGTTTTGACTCTTAGAAAGTTACGACCGTTATTTTCTGAAAAAATCTGTCGAAAAAACAGCTGTTATTTTTCATTTTTTATCAAATTTTGAATTTCAGTGCCATTTTTTCAGTTATTTTTCCCTTCTTCTGTTTGCCCCCCTGTGCGTTACAATTCGTTTTAACAGCGAAAAAATGGTAACGCCCCCAATCTGTTATGCCATTATAACCGCCTCTTTTAAACCTTGCTTTGAAGGATTAAAATCTGAGGGGGCACTAAACTAAAATTTAAGGGAATTTTTGAAGATAAAAAAGCTTTTTTTAAATGATTTTGAAAGTTGAAGGGGGGCACCTTCCTGGTTCCGCCCCTGGCTATAGCCTATGCAAAGAAAATCAAACCCCTACTCAAGAATTCAAGGTTGGTGATTTAGTTCTGAACAAGATCATTCTGTATCAACACGATCTATGTGGGAATTTCAAGTTCGATCAACAATGATGGCCTATATATCGTGAGAAAAATCTTTACTATTGGAGCTTAATTAATCTTGGGGCGAATGGATGGTGAAGACCTCTTAAAGCCAATCAATGCAGATCAAGTAAAAAAATACTTCGTATAATGGACGTGTCTTAATATTTTGTACCTTCAATAGATTTTGAAAATGAAAAGTGATTGTATTTTCTTCTCCACTTTATCTTATCAATCAATGAAATCATTTTATGTTAAACTCTTTGAGCTTTAACTTCTTTTCCTACAATGCATCGTGGCATAATATACTTTCAGTCATACAAGAAATAAATACCAAAGAGCATATACAAAAAAAATGAAGTTCAAAAAAAGAAAAAAAAAGATCAACAAAAGTTTGTGACATCAATACAGTCTTGGCCCGCAAGAGTATATTGTGAATGGCTATATCATTTTTCTAAGTGCATTTTAATACTCAAAAGGAAAAAGTGAACACTTTCCATTTTCGTCATCGAAACCAAAACTATTGTTCCATATATCCCACAATAAAGCATCTTGAATCCAAAGTTTATTGAAAGTATATTTGTTGAAGGCATTTCCTTTTCATTTTAATCGATGGACAATGAAAGGAGATGATAATCTACAATATGTAGCATGACTCAAAAGGGCGTAGTGAAAACTCGAAAGGGTGTCACAAGTAAAACAATGTCATGTCATGGCAAGATCCAGCACCACCATCTTAGTAAAAATTGTAAGTCACTGGTGCACAACAATTACGTGGATTTAGACCTAGAAAAAACCCTATGGGCATCAGAAGCAAAAAAGAGAAAATAAAAAAAGACAGGTCATGGAAGTAATTGTAAGAAATTAGATTACCATTTAGAAACAATACATGGGAATTATAGGTCATAAGCAAAGATTCATACTTGTCACGGTGCTTGAGCAAGATCACATGCATCTTATCATTTGTTCTATTTTAAAATAAAATTCAACTTGATTTTCTTATGATTGAACTTTTTTGTAAAAAAAATAAAAAAAGGAAAGAGAAAAAATACTTGCTTGTAGGAATGAATGCCTCTTTACATCTCTTGTTTTCTCTAGTTTATTCACTAAGACAGACTAATCAATAATATGGAAAAAGATTGTAATCTTGTCAATTACTATAAGGGCGCCAATCCACTTTAATGTGCCCTTATTTGAATGAGCTGCGAAGAAGGAACAAAGTCCAATAGGCTCAATGTCACAACTCCAAAGAAAAATGAAAAAGATGATGATGTCTTTTCAAATTTTTATAGGTTTATATATTCTAAAAAATAATTTAAAAACATCCTTATTTTTGCTTGTCGAACTTCTCATTGTTCTATCATATTCTATCGTAACTTCAACCCTTTAAAAGAAAAAAAGTCATACTCTAACGTTGTAACTTTTACATTCGTTGCCTACTTTTGTGCATAAGTGATCTAATGTGCTAATTATTTCTTTATACCTCTTAATAGAGTGCCATACAAGATCAAGGTAAGTTGATTTTAATGTTTACTAATAAGATGTTTGTTTGGGCTCTTATAAAATAATTTAATCTATGTTGTACTTCATAAGATCCACATTGTGTCTTTCTAATGTTGCTAGAAACATATGTGAATCAAATTTTGTTTAAAGAACGAGATTGAAAGTTATTTGACAAATGAAGAACTATAAAATAATGTTTAAAGAATCTCAAAAAAGGATCATCTTATTGTAAGTTGATTGTTTTATAAGTTTAAAATGAAAAATGAGGTTTAATTATAAATCGTCAAAAAATTACAATTAAACTAGAGACCTCATTTAAAGTCAAAAATTTTCTGTATGATTAGTGACCTTCTAAGCACCCAAAATGGTTAAGACTATAATTATTCACTTGCACTGAAGATTCATAAATTTGCAAGGACTTGAAAGGAGATTTAAAAATCTTAATGAAGCTAATGGAGAAAATTTTGATGTTTATCATCAGTTGGTATGTATGGTCTTCATCGTGCAAAAATATTCTTTTTGTCTATAGTCTTTACTGTTCATTGGTCAACTGATTTCGATAAAGAGGGATAGTTGAAGACACCTCATTTTGACATTATCTTTAACTTTGCAATCCATGATCTTAATTTTTTTCTTTATTGGTCCATAAATTATCTAATCTATCTCAACATTTAAGGGATATTCTTAACCAATCATAAAAAGTCTATTTAGAACCATCAACCACCCTAAGAGAACACTTGTAAAATTTAAAATTATTCTTAAAATGTCACATATTAAATTTTAGAGATTTAATCAAATATTTGACTTTTATTTGTAAATGATCAAGAAATACTTATATCTTTGATTTTACCGTTAGATTTTAATGAAATTAAAATTATTTTTTTTAACTCATTTATCTTTTAAACAAAAGTTGTTTCACCAAAATCTAATAACTCAAGTTCAATGCTTTTATTTGATCAATTCTTATATAATCTCAATTTTTAATAACCTGTGTGTAAATGAGATTTCCACTATAAAAAATAGTTTAAAAATCTTGTAAATTATTTATATTTTATAAACTTTAAATATAAAGTGAATATTTCAGTAATGATTGATAAAAAACTTCAGATGTACTCTTAATATGAGTAGATACAACAAGGTTCATACATCATGAAATATTTCTGATATACATTTGAAGCATCGATCAATTACATTATTTTCACATTTTACCCACATTTTTTATTTATTCATTTGATTTATCTCTCTTATAACTACTCAAATTTCTTAAATTATCAAACTTTTACTAAATAAATTAAAAAATTATTTAAGATATAAATATAAGATAAATATTTTTTTTACACTTTTACCTTTTAAATGATCAAACTAACCTAATATTTTATTTTTAAATTACTCTAAACTTTATCTTTCACTTATAAATACATTACTCCCTATAGTCATCTTCTTAGGGATAGAGAAACTCTTGTAAAATAATTTTCTAACAACCCCAGAGCCCTTTAGAAATCTTTGAAAAAATCTTTCAAAGATAGTCTTGTTTTAAGAGAATAAGTGAAAGACAAAATAATTTTTGTTCTAGCTCACTTCATTTTTTTTATTTTTTTTTCAAGAAGAAGAGAATAAGATTAAGTAAAAAAGAAGGATCACTTAAAAAGTACGATATAAATAATATAGAAAGGGTTAAGCCAACTCACTTCAATTTTTTTTTCTTTCTTTCTATTTCTCTTTCATTTTATTATCTAGTTTTATTTTTTTCATTTTATTACTTATCTTATTAATTATTTTTTTGAATTTTATTTATGTTAATCTTTTTCTAACATGTGCGGAGATCTTAAAATACATACATGATAGAATGATTTATTTATATTCTTTTTAATTTTTCTTTTATATTAATCTATTTCTCTCTAATATTCGTGAAGATCCTAAAATGCATGCATAGTAGAGTGGTTTATTTATATTTTTTTAATATTTCTTATGTGTTAATCTTCATCTTATTCTAATATATGTGTGGTGATCTTGAATTATATGTATAGTAAGGTTATTCATTTATATTATTTTTAATTTTCTTTTATGTCAATCCCTCTCTATTTGTATGTGGAGATCCCAAAATGCATACATTGTAAGGTGATCCATTTACAATCTGCTAATTTTTCTTTTTTGTTAATATTTCTTTAACATGTGTGGAGATCCTAAAATACATAGCGTATTTAATTTTATTTTGTCATTTTCTTTTTTTATCTATAAATAGATAAGACAATTGAAGTTAGAAAAGTATGTAATCATTTAAATACGGGTAGATCAGGGTGATTAACACCTTTTTCGATCTATAAATGACCTACTTACTAAATGATCCCTCAAAATGATTAGTAGATCAAATAGAGTTACTAATTTACATATTATTTATTTTTAAAAAGTTATGATAACAATTTTCAAACCTTCTGACAAATCACACCGTTAAAAAGGTTGGTAGTGACTTCATTAGCTTTGGCCTTTTGCTTACGGTCAGATTGCGCTATTTCACACTATAACTATATCTAGACTGATATATGTGGTTGATAGCTAACATATACATAGTTAGGCCTAATCATTCTTCATTATCACAGGTAGACCATGCAAACAAAGCCTAGTTATACCTAATAATAAGAATATTCAGTGTACTCAAGTTTCATACAATTCAATGAAGGGGAATAAGGTAGATTTTTTAAGTCAAATAATCTCATCTCACAAATATATTCGAGATATAAGGCATATGGGTTAATGGTTAATATTGATTGCATGAATTCATGACTTCAAAATGGAGATAATGATTTTCCTTACAAATACATATGGAAAAAGCTTAAATGCTTCTAGTGGCATGCTCATCACCGAAGCTATATACTTCCAAGGCAATTAACTGAAATAATTCCAGCACCTCATATTCATTGATAACCACCAAAATAGCATGATTATTAAAAATGGGGTCCATAAAAAATTTAGGGTAGGAAATAAGAACATACAATCATTCAAATTTCAAATTCAATACTTGATGGTACCTTGCAACCCATTGACCATACTTAATCAATCTATCATTAGACTTTTCTTCGGATGTGCACTTTCATGGCTTCTATTAGTTTCTTTTTCTCCCAATCAATACACTCAATTTGCCACTGTATACGTGCAAGACGCTGCTTAACGCGCCAATTCACGGCAACATTCATTGGTATACTCTTTTTTACATTGGTTCAATCTGTTCTCATATATCATGTTTTGTCGATCAGAAGCTTTTGTGACGACATGGCGAAGAGAAAATCAAGAAAAATGGAGTCCGTAGTAGGGGTGTCAACGGGTCGGTTCCGGTTCGGTTCCTAAGGTGACCAGAGCTGGAACAATCGGTTCCGGTTCTTATTGGTTCGGTTCCTTAACGGTTCCGGTTCTCAAAGTGATGGATCCGGAACCGGAACCGATTATGTATTTCTGTCGGTTCCGGTTCCGGTTCGGGTTCCGGGTATAATGGGCCAAATCTTGAAAATATGAGAATTTTTACACTATATTTATACTTTGGTACCAGTTCTTATCGGTTTGGTTCCGGTTCTTATCGATTTCAGTTCTATATTAGACTACCCGGAACCGGAACCATTATTTTCGGTTCGGTTCCGGTTCCTTTTTAATCAGTTTTCAAAAATGTGGAACTGAAACCAGTGTTTTTAGTTCCGGTTCCGATTCGGTTAAACGGTAAAATTGACACCCGCGATTAAAAATTAAGAAGTTTCACGGACTCTGAAACTATATGAGAATCCATGGTCAATCAAGAAGTGACTCAGTGAGTGATTTGAACGACTTGTGTAGGCTCATCTTGCCTAGTGCGCAAGTGCAAAAAAATTATTGCCATTCTAGGGAGAGGAAGATCGTAGGACATAAAGGAATGAATGTGGTGATCGAAGACTTGGATACATCGTCGGTGCATCGTTTAACTTTCAAGAGGTGGCAAAGCAGCAAGTCGTACATAATTGAGACGAATTGTCTTCCGGAGTTTGTGAGAAGGATGTTGTGATCGTCCATTCCAAATGTGCCCCACCATTTGAACAAATCAGGGTCACTGCATAAACGCGTTATTACATGTGCAGCATGTCCTTGATGGAATGGGCCATATTAAAAGCATTCTAGAGATCCAAGCCGTTTGATCTTTGGATCCAAGCCTGCCTGATATTCCTTCGTAGACTGGTTTAGAAATTGAAGAATTATGGACCGTCTTTTTTTACCGTGTAACTTGAAAACCACATTTGATGGGGTTAGAATATTCAGAATGGGCTGATTATTTTTTTTGTAGGGGTGATCTATATGGTGAGGAGATCATCCTCACCATAAATCACCCATTGATTCATCTTCTATGTGGGTCCGCCAAAATGGTTGTCCCCCGATCCTGACCCTTTCAAAAAATACAAACTCTGTCTCTGGCCTATTTAAGGGCAAAAACCTGAAAAAGCAAAGACCCAAAACTATGCAAACACAGGACTAGACCTTAACTTATCAAAAATTGGATCGAAGTTATTTTCATAGGTTGATTTTAACCGTAGGAATTCGAGCATTATTGAGTGTTATTTGGGTGCAAAGATCCAAAGGTTGTAAATCACTAATCACGCTGATTTTTGGTTTGCAGGTCCACCGAAGGACTGGCCAAACATCCATACGGACCTCTAATATTATGCCACGTGGCTCGTATTGTGTGTTGTGACCGGCTTGTGACAGAAGTTTTACTCCAAATGGTGGTTCCAGTCGCTACAGGTAACGGGTATGGCATTTATGATTGTACCTACTTTCCAAGGTCCTCTTCTTCTGGACCATAACAATCTATCAATGAAATAATCGACCTGATTGGCTTCTCTTCTTTGACTTGGGTCAATTTGTTGACTAGTGAATGCAAATATGTGACGGTCCCACTCGGCCGTACGTAGACCTCATGTTTATTGTACGGACAGAAGTTCTCCCTATAAAAGAGGACAGGTTAGTGAATCTATCTCCTTGTCTTTCTGTATCTGGTGTAATCCTTGTATAATATAAACGTAACCCCTACCAGTTATGAATGGCTGTCAAACTAACACTGGCCACATAGAGTCTGTGATTCAATGATTCAATAATCTTATTTATGTGCAATCAATCCTACGTAGATTTTTTGGTAGATTTGAAGCTTCTTCAAATATCTACTTAGATCTTCTTTATTTAAAGCTTCTTCAAATGATTTCTAGGTTGTTTCAGCTGTAAACTAGTGTTTGGGACAAAATCTTGGAGAAAACGCGAAGAAAACCCAAAATTGTGATGTTATTTATACCCATTTCCGACTAGGTCGACTCACCGATCCAACTCAGTGGGATCCATCGATCCGACTCGCCGACTCAATCGATCCTATGCGATCCGGTTCGAACTTCGTCTCTTAATCTCGATAGCCACCGATCCGGTTCTGGATCGGGCGATCCGACATGGGATCGACTGAGACTTTGAACTATGCTCCCAAACCCTCTTTTCAAAACGAATTTTGAATTTAAAAAAATTGAAATCCAAGTTTAGAAATTTAAAAACATGGTTGCCGGGTTACATGTCAAGTGGATAGCTGTTCAATATCGACTTTTTTGAAAGATAGCAGGGAATATGAAAGAGTGCATTCTAGATAAAGTTTTGTTTGAAACTCTCATGTCTTCAATGCTTAGCCTAGAAATAACCCAAAGGAACCAATTGATTTGGGAGGATCCACATCCATATACATGTTTTTTCGGAAAATTACAAGACTTCGACAAGACTTTCATCTTAAATGAGTGTGACTTTGTCATTCGAACTGAACTCCAATTGAGGAGATCCAAGTGTACACATTACATTTTTCAAGAAGATGTTGAGATTTTGAAGATTAAAGTCTTCTCAACAGCTTTGTTTAGTGTCAAGTTTCATTATTTAACATATACTCTATCCTAATAAATTAGGGTTGTTAATTACATGTTTCTTCTTTTATTGAACGAAAATCTATGATTATAAAAAAAAAAAAAAAATAGTAATAAAATAAATGTTAAAGTAAGAAAATATTATTTTTATCAACCATATGCATTTTTTAAGTGGTGTATTCCCAAAGATGATGATTGATCATGTTTGGGATGATCTTGTACATACGATTTTCTTGACATAAGACATATAGCATCTATCTATATAATAAAACAGTACGGTTGTCTCCCCCTCTTATCCGGCTTCATAAAGGATGCCCGAGATCTTATCACACCAAATGGACAGTGGATCTCAGCCACTCACACCCAATTTTGACAAACGCTTTGTCGATGAGTACCGTGGGCACGGGTCACCTACTATTTACCTACATATAAGGAATGAAATGGGTTGGATTTACATATAGCCCTAGGGTCGGGCTCAGGAGTCCCACTTTTTATGCCTCGAGAGGGGTATTACCGTTAAAACGGATTGAAACGGCCAGGGGCAAAAATAGAAAAAATGGATTTTAACAGATTTTAATGATTTTAACGGAAAAAAGCGGTGCTGAAATTCAAATTTTAAAAATTTGAAATTTTAAAATTTAAAAAAAAAAATAGAATTTAACGGAAATTTAATGGTTTTCTTATACCTCTCTTATCTTATATGGCTTCAATAATGAGTGGCTGAGATCCACTATGCTTCATATCGATGGCATAGATTAACTCCCACCCGATTTTGACAAACACTTCGTCGGAAAGTTCCGCGGGCATAGGCCACCCACGCATATATCAAGACAACTCAGTTGTATATATTCTCTTATCTTATCCAGCCATCTAATGTGGATGGTTAGATAAAGAGTGGTTGAGATCAAATTCATCGATCTAATGTGGACGGTTAGATTTCATCCACTCAATCCGCCTCATTTGACCTCAATTTATTCAAAATTTAAATTTCAACACCGTTATTTTTTGTTATTTTTCCATTTCTCCCTCTGTGCGTTACAATCCGTTATAATGGAAAAAAACGGTAACGCCCCAGTCCATTATACCGTTTGAGTGCCGATGGCACCCAATTTTTGCAAACGCTTTTGTCAGAGAGTGCCGTGGGCATGGGCCATTTACTATTCTATATAACAAAATATTTTGGTTGTCTCCCTACTTATACCTCCTCTTATAAGCATCAAGCAAGAAGGGTTGAGATCTAATCCTCCCCCAAACGGACAGTGGATCTCCGCCACTCACCTGATTTTGGCAAATTCTTTGTCGAGGAGTGCCGATGGCACGGAGCACCCACTAGTAGTCTACAATTTGGGTGGATTATACATGAAATAACCATCTTCAGTGGCTTTGTATATAGCATTGACTATGTTTTATATGGTTTATCTTATAAAATATTACTTGAATATTTTTGAATGGTTTTTATTATCAAATATCCCATAAATATACGATATTTTTTACCACACATTTGATGATTTTACATGAAATGTCCTTCATTAAGGGCAATATATCCCATGAAATATCCTTAATACCAACGTGGCATGGCTAGAACGAAAGTCAAACATCAAAATTTTGAGGTTAGTGACTTAGTTCTGAATAAGATCCTTCGACATCAACACAATCCTTGTGTGAAGTTCAAGCCTATTGCGAGTTTGCTAGACGCGTTTGGTTGTTCTTTCTTTCTCACATAGGCTTATTGAATGGGTTTGCCCGGAAAGCATAGGGGAAGTATTGGTGAGTTGGCCTTTTATTCATATGTCAACGAGGGGTAAAGTACTGTGGAAGATGTTGCCATTGGCTATCATATGGGGGATATGGCTAGAGAGGAATAGTAGAACATTCCAAAGCAAGGAGAGCCCATTCCATGAAGTTGTACTAAACATCAAGGCTCTTGTATACCGATGAGGAGGTATAAGCAAAGAAACAATGGGTATCTTTTTTGGCGATATAGTTTTCAGGCTTAATCAAGTTTTATTTTGATGGTTGCATTTTTGATTTTGCATACATCTTAACTTTCTACCCTGAGATCACCTTGATCTCCTTTTCATTTATACATTCCTAGACTTGTAAAAAAAAAAAAAATTCAAGCTCGACTATGACAACCTATATATATCATGAATAAGTTCTTTGGTGGAGCTAATATTGGGGTGAATGGATGATAAAGACCTCACAAAGCCAATCAAGAAAAATCAAGTCAAAATTACATTATATAATGGATGTCTTAATATTTTGGTTCTTCAATGAATCTGCTTAAAAATGATAAGTAGTTTAATTTCTTCTCAACTTTATCCAAATAATCAAGGAAATCATTTTGTTTTAAACTTTTGAGCTTTAACTTCTTCTTTTTCTATAATGTAACAAGGCATAATATATTTGTTATATAAGAAAGAAATACCAAAGAACATATACAAAAATAAGAATGAAGTTCAAAAAAAGAAGAAAAAAAGATTAACACAAATTTACAACCTCAGTACACTCCTAACTTATAAGAATATAAATAGTAAACGACTTTATTATTTTCTCAAATGGATTTTAATACTCAAAAGAAAAGGATAAACGCTTCCCATATTTCTCACCGAAATCAAAAACCATTGTTTCATCCTGCAATAAAGTTTCTTGAATCCAAGATTAATTAAAAGTATATTTGTTTATGGCATTTCTTTTTTAGTTTAATCAATTAGCATTGAAGGGAGATCTAGAAAACATAGCATGACTCGAAAGGGTGGTACAAATTCGAAGGATGTCACGAATAAAAACTGTCATGTCATGGCAAGATCCAATAACACAGGCACAATGAAAATCAAAAGGCATTAGTGTGCAATAATTACGTGGACCCAGGACCTGGTGAAAACCTTATGGGCATAAAAAAAAAAAGATAAAAAGAATAAAAAATAGACCGATTATAGAAGCAATTGTAAGAAATTAGATTAACATTTCAAGGCAATACATGGGCATTATTAGTCATAAAGCAAGATTCAAACTTGACACCATGGTTGAGCAAGATTACTTGCATCCTACACTTGCTATTTTTAAAAGAAATTCTTACTTGATTTTCCTATGATTAATATTTTTTATAAATTTTCTTTTTTTAAAATATTGACTCATAAAAATGAATGTCTTTTTACATCTTTTGTTTTTCTAGTTTACTCCCTAAGATAGACTAATCAATAAGGTGGGCAAATGTTGCAATCTTATTAATCATTGTATTGTTACCATCCACTGTAATGTTTGTTTATTTGAATGAACGACAAAGAAGGAATAAAGTCTAATATGTTCAAGATCGCATGATACAGAAAAATGAAGATGATGAGGTCTTTCCAAGTTTTTATAGGTTTATATATTTTAATTTTTTTCCAAGATCCTTACTTTTACTTGTCGTACTTTTTGTCATTCTATCATCTTCTGTTGTAATATTTTTATACTCCATTAGTCATTTTACCATCGTTTCCTTGGTAGAATCGTATCTTTATAAATTTCACAACTCTTTAAAAAATGAAAGTCATACTCTAATATTATACATTTTGTATTTATTTTTTACATTCGTTACCTATTTTTGCACGTTAATGGTCTAATGTGCTAATTGATTCTTCATACCTCTTAGTAAAATGTCATGCAAAATCAAAGTAAATTTGATTTTAATGTTTATTAGTCAGATGTTTGTTTGGAGTATTATGAAGCGATTTAATCCATGTTATAATTCATAAAACTCACATTGTGTCTTTTTAATGTTGCAAGAAGCATATATGAAACAAATTTTGTTTAGCGAATGAGATTGAAAGTCATTTGACAATTGAAGAATAAAATAATATTTAAAGAATCTGAAAGAGGATCATCATTAATCATTTCATCGTAAGTTAAATGTTTCGAAAGTTTATACTTACAAGCGAGGTTTAATTTTAAATCGCCAAAGAATTACAATTAAACTAGGGATCTCATTTAAAGTAAAACTTTTCTTATACGATTAGTGACTTTATAAATATTCAAAATGGGTTAAGACTGATCTAATCATGTACTTGCACGGAACACTCGTGAATTTGAGCGAAATGAGCATTAAAATTTTAATAAAGCTACTTAGTGGAGACAATCTCAATGTTTAATCATCAATTTGGTATGTATGGGTTTTATAATGTCAAACTAGGAATCAATAGCCCGTGCTTAGCACGGGCACAGTAAAAGTAAAAATATATTATTTTGCATTTATATTATATAAAAGAAAAAGAAATAAATTTACATTTATCAAAATAAAATTTGTTGGCATACTGGTAACCCTTCACATAATATTGAGCTCATTAAGGAATCGAGATAAATTGAGCAGAATCTCCCCCTTAACCCTCGACAAAGTTGGTTTGCAAAGTTTAGTTACAAAGCTTCGTATCACGCACGGGCCTACATAAGACCCCTGACCATGTGGATGTTTGCAACTTACAGTTACAACACTTCTCATGTTTCTGGGGTTGTCATATGGCTGATAGTATATGTTACAGAAGGTGCATGATCTTCTCAACCGAGACCGTCCAATCTGTGTGTTCTGCCAACAGATTTAACATCAGTCTAATTTAATGATCTAACTATGTAAGCAAGTTGCTTAACAAAAGAATTTACCTCAGTAATGTCTTACTTTTGATCAGGTTCATTTATTAAATCATGCACAAAATGCCTTAGAACAAAAAATTGAATAACCAAAATAAACACTGTATTATCTTACGCGAGTATGAAAAAAATGTATCTGAAGCAAAAATGATAAAATTTAATGCAGAACATAGGAAGTTTTAACAAAAAATATAAAATAAAAAACCCACAACTGAATAAGAAAAAAGTAAAATTTAAACATTTTAGAAGAACTACACCTAATATAGACAAAAATAAAAAATACCTGAATTAGAACATCAATTGTACTGTTGAAGATCGGAGAGATTGAAGGAGAAGGTCAGAAATAGTTTAAATCAAAAAAAGAATTTTGTTTTGAACCGTCTGGTGGTTAAATATAGAAAAGGGGAGACAAGATAGTAGACCATTGAAGTGTGAAACGTTTTAAGACGTGATGCCACTTGGACTTTCGAGGAATCAATGGGAGATTAAGAAAATGGTGATATTGCGCTTCTGTACACGTTAAGAGTTCCATGTCACCAATTATCTCCTTTAATAGAGATATATAAAGATTAACTTTGGGAGATGGAGAGGTTTTAGGTTTTAATAGGATTTTAAGAGATATTAAAGGAGTAAGAGAATTAAGCAGAGGGGGAATCGTGGAGAGAAGAAATTTAAAGAAGCTAGAGAGACATTTTTTTTTCTTTTTTAGGATAGAATCTATTATCAATACAAAGGAAGGAAGAGACGTTCTATTTTTGGAGAGAATTTAATAAATAATTAACGATGGATTTAAGGAGAGTGAGAATTGTAGGAATAAAGGGTATTTTTGGAAAAAAGTATAGTAAAAAAGATGGAGAGAGTGCCACCTTAGCAGTGCCGAGTTTTAGTATAGATAATAGATTATTCTTATTGTCTATAGTCATTCATTGGTTAACCAATTTCTATAAAGAATAACAATTATAGACACTCTATTTTGGTACAATCTTCTAATTTGGTGATTAATAGTCATGATCTTTTTCCTTGTTAGTTGATTGATTACCAAACCCATTACAACACCTTATAATATTCTTCACCAATCCTGAAAAAATACATTTAAAACTATCAATTATTCTTAAAGAACACTTTTATAATTTAAAATCGTCATTAAAAAGTCACATCTTAAGTTATGAGGATTTAATCAAAATAGACTTTTATTAATAAATAATCATGAAATACTTGTATTTTTAATTTTACCATTAGATTTAATTATAATTAAAATTATATCTTTCTAATTCATTTATCTTTTATAGTTTCACCAAAAGTTAATAACTTATCAATTGTAAGATCAATGCTTTTGTTTAATTGATTCTTAAATAATTTTAATTTTTGATAACTTTTGTGTAAATGAGATGTTTACCATTGAAAAATACTTTAATAAATCTTTTAAATTATTTTTGTCGTATCAAATTTAAATTTAAAATGAGCATTTTATCAATAACTGATCAAAATTTTAGTATGTACTCTTTATATGAGTAGATGCACCAATTTTTATACATTATTATATATCTACAATATACTATTTAAGCTTATCCATCCAACTCATCAACTCATTTATTTTACTCATACTTTATTGTTTAATCATTACATTTAACTCGCTTACAAGTAATTAATATTATAGATTATCAAATTTTTATTAAGAAAATTAAAGATATCCATATAAGATAAACTTTTTTAGATTATTACTCTTTAAAAGATAAAACTAACTTAAATATTTTATTTTCAAATTATCCTAAACCTTATTTTTGCCTATAAATACTTTCTCAATCAAAGGGAGAAAAGTATCAATCCAAGTCATCTTTTTAAACATAAAAAAAGCTCTTATCACATAATTTTCTAACCCAAAACCTCATTAGAAATTTTTAAAAATATATTCAAAAGGCTACATTATTTTAATAGATAAAGTAAAAATAAGAATAATCTAATTTTAAAAAATTAAATAAAAAGACGAAGAACTCTTCTTCTTACTTATTTTACTTTTTTTTTTAAGAAAAAAAAGATATAAAAAATCAAGAAAAGAAAACGAATCATTTAAAAAATATGATATAAATCACATAGAAGTAATTAAGCTAACTCATTTTTTTTTCTATTTGTATTTTATTTTGTTTATCTAATTTTATTTGTTCCATGTCTAATTACTTATCTAATGTTAATTTTTTTATCTAACATGTGTGGAGATTCCGAAATGCATGTATGATAAATAAGATTAGATGATTTATTTATATTTTTTTTAGTCTATCTTTTATGTAAATTTATTTCTCTTTCTAACATGCGTAGAGATCTCTAATAACATGTATGAAAATCTTGATATACATACATATTATGATGATTTAATTACATTTCTTTTAATATTTCTTATAAGTTAATCATCATTTTGTTCTAATATATATAGAGATCTTGAAATACAAGTATAATAAAGTAATTTATTTATATATTTTTAATCATTTTTAATGCTAATCTCTCTCTTTAACACGAGTGGAGGTTCAAAATACATATATAGTAAGATAATATATTTATATTCTTTTAATTTTTTTTATGTTAATCTTTCTCTAATACGTACCTCTATCCTAAAATGCATGAATATTAAAGTTAATTATATATATTCTTTTTAATCTTTATTTTATGTTAATTATTTTTTAACAGTATGAAGATCTTGAGATGCATTCATTGTAATGTGATCCCACATTTTTCATTTATGTTTTTCCACATTTAGCTTTATTTTATTATTTTTTTATCGATAATTTGAGAGAATGATTAAAAGTACAAAAATATATAATCGTTTAAATACAGGTAGATCGGGGTGCCTATAATAGCTTCTCCAATCTATAAATGACATATTTAGTCAATGATCTTTCAAAATGTTAGTAAATCAAATAAAATTATAATTTATATATTATTTATTTTTAAAAAGTCATGTTATTAATTTTTAAACATGGTAACCAATCGCATCGTTAAAAATGGTTAATGGCAACTCCATTAATTTTGGCATTTGGTTGAAGGGATGTCTTCTTCAAAGTTCTTGTCAAAACTAAGGATTTTGATGACGCTTTCATGAATAGAGCAAATCAAATAAAATCATAATTTATATATATTATTTATTTATAAAAATTTATGTTATTAATTTTTAAACATGATAACCAATCGCATCGTTAAAAATGGTTAGTGACGACTCCATTAGTTTTGCCATTTGATTGAACGGATATCTTTTTCAAAGTTTTTGTCGAAACTAAAGATTTGATGACTCTTTCATTGATAGAGTCACAGTTGAGAATGACGCTATGTCCCACCTAACATGTACAATGTTAGGCCTAATCACTCTTCATCATCTCAAGTAGACCATGCAAAAGAAAGCCTAAATATATATGTAATGATAAGATTATTTTGTGTACTCAGATTTTAGGCCGTTCAATTAAAGGAAAGATATAGATATTTTTAGCCAAATAATTATGTCCAACAAATATATTGAAGAGACACGACATATGGGTACTGGTTTCTATTGATTGCATGGGTTCAAGACTTTGAAATAGAGATAATAGTGTTCTTTGCAAATACATATGAAAAAACTTAAATGTTTTCAACAGCAAGCTCATTACCACAAACATATACTTCCAGTGCAATCTGCTTAAATATTTTTAGCAACACAAATTCATTGATGATCACTAAAACAACATGATTATACAAAAATGCAGTCTACTAGAAATTTAGGATAGGAAACAAGAATATACAATCTTTCGTATTCCAAATTTTACTTGATAATATCTTGCAACCATGCTTCATCAATCCACTGTAATGCACTTTTCCTTTGATTCGTGCTTCTAAACCTTTCTTGATTTTCTTTTTCTCCTAGTCAATACACTCAAGATGCTGTTGAATACTTGCAAGACGCTGCTTAACACGCCGCTTCATGGCAACATTCTTTCGAATAAACAAAATTCTCTATGTCCTAATAGTAGGAAATAAGGAAATTTTTGTCTTTATCTACAAATTTTTTTGTATCTTTTGCTGTCATTTTCTTAGTCTTTTTTTCACAATTCTATGTAATATTTATGAAATGAAGCAATTTTGTGTCCTATTCTAATCCCTGCTTTTATACTATTACAATGCTAAGCCTTTTTTTTTTTTAAAGATTTTGGCATTATGTTCGAAATAACATAATGGGTTTGGGGCATTACAGTTATAACTAGGGATGTTAATGGGCCAACTAATCCGATGGGCTTTTTGGCCCGGTCCTAATGGTCCAAAGCTTGGGCTACATTTATAGGTCTGATGGACTAGGCCTGAGAAATAAATGGATGGGATGGGCTTGGGCTTAATGTTTCACAAAGTTACCTTAGGCTGGCCCAAAACTAAAAGGTCATGACATTATATCTTAGGGAATTTTTGACATACCACACCACAACCCCCCCCCCCCCCCCCCCCCCTCGGAAATTTGAAAAAGTTGACTTACCCCCATATGACCTGGTCTACCATTTGTTACCGCTAGTGATGCAAGTTAACTAACAGATATTTTGTCAAAGGAAAAAATTCCCCCTTCTTCAACCGTGAAATGAGGGTTTGGGCCAAACCCCTAGCTGTAGTGGATGGTTGACAATGAGATTCCAATGGGTTGACCGCCCATCACCGGTGATCAACCTAGCAGATTCAGTAACAATTCAACTTTTTTGAATTTATTCATACTTCGATCTAACTAACTGAACTAAAATGTCCTATTTTTTTATTATCTCCTAGGTACTCTCTAGTTTATGGCCCTAGAGCTTTATGAAGAGGAATACAATGAACTAGTAGAGATATATCCGTTTGGGATCTGCATCTTAGATATAGTTATCCTTGAGTATCCATGCAGACATAAAATCCAGCTCAAATCTATAAAATGGTTTCCTCAGTAAGTTTACCATTTTTGAGCATGATGTTATATCATTAAGTGATACAAAGTTTGATCTATTGAATGGACATTTGATTTCTCTTATAATGTGTCCTTTTGTAGGGAATAAAGTCTGTTTCCCTTAAAAAAGTGAATGAACGCCAAGTCGAGCAATTTATTGAGAAGTGTCTGGTGCTACCATCAATAATTGCCCGCAAAGGAGCTCTTGGAAGATCCATTCCTACAATGTGACAATCCAAAAGAACACATTTGCGATCCAATACTAATCCGATTTTATGGCTAATCCACCAAATATTCCCAAGTCTGGACCTCTTTCCATGGAAATGGACACAGACTACAAGCAACTCTCCATTAGCAAAAAAAATGACAATGTAACTCCATGCTTTCTGGGCTTGGAATTTCAAAGGACGTATAAGAATAATGAATTCAGGTCGGTTGATCACCAGTGATGGGTGGCCAACCCATTGGAATCTCATGGCCAACCGTCCATAATAGCAAGTGGATTTGGGGTTAGGGTTTTGGTCCAAACCCTTGTTTCAAGGTTGAAGAAGGGGACAATTTCATCCTTTTACAAAATATATGGTAATCAACTCGCAACAACAGCAGTCACAAACTGTAAACCAAGTCCTATAGGGGTAAGTTGGGAGAGGTATGTCAAAAATCTCATATATCTTATTATTTTTCAAAATAACCTAAATAATGTAAAATAACAGTCATTATAACGCTAAGCCTATAATTTCAGTTTTCAGATGTTATTTTCAAAATGGGTTATGACATTACCAATGTAATAGCCATTATTTTAGGTAGAATGTTTGTTTTTTAAACCATGGTTGGAAGTTTTAATGCAAGTGTCTTGTTTGAAAAATCTAATGTTTTTAGGGCCTTTTCTTGTCTTGTCCCAGTTCTGGGCAGGAAGAACCAATTCAATGTTGCAACTACTTTTCAAAACACACTAACTCTAATCCTGTTTGAAGGGCAAAAACCTGAGAAAGTAAAGCCGAAAAAGGGGGGCCCCCATGATTACCAAACACAGGATAGAAAGACTAGACCTGGACTAATCAGGGCTAGCCCTATTTTTTGGATTACCAGACAGGCCCTAAGGTCTCAATCTTATCTCGAGCATAGTTATATTTTATATTGCAAAGTACACTCATGTAAAGGGTAACCAAACATTTTAAGGGTCCCACTTGATATATCATCTAGTCCAGATATCAAGACATTTGGATGACCATGACCACTTGATTTATCAAATTAATTAAAATAGGGGTAAATGGTCAAAGAAAATTTCAACAGGTCAAATAATTTGATCATTTAATTGTATGTCCCATATATCAAACCGTCTGTTCAAGTCACTATTGCAGCTACGATACATGTACAATTATGGCATTTATAATTGTACCTACTTGCTAAGGTCCTCATTTTCTAGACTGTAGCACATCTATATATCTATACTATAGGAGAGAAGTGGGCAGCGTCCTTCTCTCTCTTCCACATCATAATGATGTGGCACTCTCCTCATGCAGAGTGCCATGTCATCAATTGATACTTTTCTAAGTGCCACATCATCAATTGATATATCTTCTCACAATTATAATTTTCACACATGTTTTATATTAATAAATTCAACTCTCATTAATTAATTAATTAATTTTCAAAAAATGTCTCTCTCTTTTTAAAATGTCTCTCCTTTGAAACGTCTTTCTCCTTCTTTCTAAAATGTTTCCTCTTTCCATTTCAATCACATCTATTTCATATTTAACTCTCATTAATTAATTACGTCTCTCATTTGAAACGTCTTTCTCCTTCTTCCTAAAACGTTTCCTCTTTCCATTCCAATCCCATCCGTTTCATATTCAACTCTCATTAATTAATAAATTAATTTTTGAAAAATATTTCATTCTTTCTAAAATGTCTCATTCTTTCTCTCTTCCCAACACTTATTTCTCTATTTAAACCCATTTGTTCCTTGAGTTGGAAGAGTGGGTGATAGTTGTGGAGTACAGGATATCTAGACCCACAATACCTACAACATTGTATAATTTCTTTCAGCACTGACATTTTCGCTTACAGGGTAGTCTTGCTTGAGGTGTTATCCGGGCAAATACCCATAACCAGGGCCGACGAGAAGGGAGAAGGTAATGTTCATTTCTCGGATAAGATCAAGTATATATCAGGGTGCCATATGGGCGGTGGTGGTGGATTGAGTTAAAGACTTGGATGGGACGAGACACCAAAAACATGTTACCCATTTGGAAAGATTTATTTTCCATTTTTTATATTTTATATTTTCTCAAACAATGGATGAGATGGACATATATATTGCAACAATTTAGTTTCACTGACCTGATGAATGTATGGGTCACTACCCATTGTCAAACTACAACGCACATAAGCCTCATTGGTGATTCTTAATCATTGGATTTTGATAATTTTTCTATCATGTGCTTGAATTGCTTGAACTCAGTACTTTTTAATCTATCCAATTTTTCATGAAACATTTGATGAGAAAAATGAATAAATCCAATGGCTACAAAAATAAAAATAAAAAGAGGTTTTAATAGATTTCAACCAAATCGAAGTGTCACAATATGATTTTAATATTTTACCATGGGCATTTTAAATTTGTCATAATAATCTTTCTCCACACCTCACATATAGATGAGCAAGACAAAATTTTGAAATAAATTGTTCATACATAGATTAAGTGAGCTTTTATGTAGATGCCACATCATCTCATCTATTACTCCACGTTTCCTATCATCTTCACAATACAATTTTCTCTGCATTTATTTTTAATTTTTGGATGAAAAATAAATTTCTTTATTTATAAATTGATATGAAAAGTAAATGTCATATTTATTCGGATAGCTTTTGGTCTTCCATACGTTTCATATCTCTTTATAATCTATTATCTTTCCGTCTTCTTCTCATCTAGATTTATCTCTTTATTAGATTTAAATATTTTATTCTCCCACGTTTCCTTCCCACTATTAAATTTTTCATTCTTCCTAAATTCTCATATACATTATATGTGTTTCTAATTTCTCTTCCTTATACGTTACACAACATAAAATAAACGTTTATAAATTTCACCTCCATCTTAACGTTTAAATCTCTTATACACATAATAGGACATTATTTATTTGTGCCCGTGCTTTAGCACGGGCTTTGATTACTAGTTCTATAAATAAAATATCAAACCGAATCTTCTTTGACTTGGGTCGATGTGTTGACTAGTTATATCTGTGAATGCCACGTCTCAACGTTGTTAGACGGCATGGTTCGAAATCTCAGGATCGGAGGCTGGATCGATGGGCTCCGATACCGATCCAAAGAGGGATCAGCCATCTCGCCCCAAGACGAGGTGAGACTTCCCAGGGAAACAGTGATCTCGGCCTGAGATGATCCATTTTTGGATTGGATTGGTGGGCTCCGATCCCGATCCAGGGCGGGATCGGCCGAGACTTCAAACCATGTTTACGAAATGATCAAAATGCCCTTGAAAGACCCATTGATGGGGTCACTAACAAGGATGTGTTCTGACTTTGCTAATAATCTGTCTTATGAAGCAAGAACAAGGGCTCTTTCAAGGGCATTTTGGTCATTTCCCAATGACAATAAAAAATGCAAATAATTGAAAACGTTGGGTTTTTTGCTAATTTAGCCTATAGTGAATGCAAATATGTGAAAGTCTCATTCGGTCGGACAGGTCGTAGTGTAGTCGGTATGTTGGTTACTGATAGCAACTTAAGAGCCTGGACATTGCTGTTAGTTTGCTCTTCGATCATGACCTGAGCCTTATCCTTGTGATCCCCTTAGATTCCACATGGTTTGACGTCCAATCAGACGGCTACCCATTATTCTTCAATTATAAATACAGTAAGGGGCCCACATCAACATGCACAAATTGCATTAATCAAATGGTCAAGATCATCCAGCTGGTGCAATTTTGTTAACTCCTTATTTCATAGTTCTTTTATAACATGTGTTGTGTTGTTTCATCCTTGATGAAGATAGTATTAAAGATTGTGTACATATCCAGACGGTTTTCTCTAGCTGACTCATTCTAAATAGTCCAGCTGTGGTTTTCTCTAGCTGACTCATTCTAAATAGTCTAGCTGTTATCTTGTTGCAACTGTCCATCATTGTTGGACAACTTATCTCTTATATGAATTTCAAAGTCACTAGAATCAAGGGATTAGATCTGATCCTTGATTCTTAGCTTCTCAATGTAACCTCTATATAAACAAGTGTTTATACAGTGAAATAAATTACTTCTTATTCAAGAAATTTGTCATGGTATCAGAGCTACACGGTCTGCTCATAATTCCTTTTTAGAAGCATTTCTGCTTCTTTACTCGACGCATCTCCGTCTTTGATTTTGACGCATCTCCGTCTCTTTTTCCGACGCATCTCCGTCTTTTTTTTTTTTTTAAAGCTATATCATATCTTTTAGCTTTGATGGCTTCAAATATTGTAGATGAATCCAGCAACCATTACTATTTGCATCACTCCGACAATCCCGGAACGATGTTCGTTTCACAACCTTTGACAGGTGACAACTATTCAACTTGGAGTCGTGCCATGATTATGGCTCTCAGCGCCAAAAATAAAACAGGGTTCGTCGATGGATCAATTCCAAAACCAGCAGCAACTAATCCACTGCATTCTAAATGGATCCGGTGCAACAATATGGTTCTATCTTGGATTCTAAATTCTCTTTCCAAGGATCTTGCTGCAAGTGTTATTTACGCTGAGTCGGCATCTGAAGTTTGGAATGACCTTAAAGAACGTTTCACTCAAAGCAACGCTCCTCGGATTTTTCAACTTCAAAAAGGTGTATCTTCTCTCTGTCAGGAACAATTATCTGTGGGAGCTTATTTCACAAAACTAAAGAGTTATTGGGATGAGTTCATGACTTATCGACCATTTCCTTCATGTTCTTGTGGAGCGATAAAAACATTGATTGATTACCAGCAACAAGAAAGAGTCATACAATTTCTTATGGGTTTAAATGAAACTTATTCTGCTGTAAGATGACAAATTCTTCTCATGGATCCCCTCCCACCAATTAACAAGGTTTTCTCCCTTGTGATCCAAGAAGAAAGACAACGTGATATCAATGCCGTTACTCAACCATTCACTGAAGCAGATGCACTCCTTGCCAAATCTGATTTGGAGGCTCAAATCTTGAGACGTGATAATCGTGGTCATAATAAAAGAAATCAGTTTCCACGACGAGAGCGACCTACTTGTGAACATTGTGGGTGGGTCGGACACTCCATTGACAAGTGTTATGTCCTCCATGGTTACCCACCTGGGCATAAATTGTATAAAAGTGGTAGACAAAAATCTGTTAATCAAGTTGCAGCGTCAATTCTTGATAAACAAAGTGGATCATCGGGTCAAACGGATCAACCTTTCACGCCTGAGCAATGTTGTCAACTGCTTGCCCTTTTGAATATTGATAACTCGCATCCCATGGCTCATCAAGTAGGTACCTCACAATCAGGAACCAATCTTTCAGGTATATCACTTTGCTTCAACTCTTTTAATACCGTTCCTTGGATTATTGATACTGGTGCAACTGACCATATGGTTAGCTCCATTTCTCATCTTATAACCATCACTTCCCTTGGTTCAACATCCGTCAAACTCCCTAATGGAACTAATGCCTCTGTTTCTCATGTTGGAACTGTAACCTTGTTATCCTCTCTCATGTTAACAAATGTTTTATGTGTTCCTTCCTTTAGCTTTAATCTTATTTCTGCTAGTAAACTTACTAGTGCATCCAATTGTTCTCTAACATTCTTTTCTGATTCATGTATCCTACAGGACCTGTCTTCGAGGACGATGATTGGAGTGGGTAAGGAAAAGAATGGTCTTTACAATCTAATGTCCACTAATAATGAAGTTGCACACACTGTGGCTGCTGCTTCCTCTTTTGATCTTTGGCATCGTCGACTCGGACATCCGTCACTTAATCGTTTGGAATGTTTGGCAAAGGATATTTCTGATATTTTTATTTCGCAAACTGAACATTGCAATGTTTGTCCTATTGCTAAACAAACTCGTCTCTCTTTTCCTACTAGTCGTATATCAACCACTGGACCTTTTCAATTAATTCATTGTGATATTTGGGGAAATTATCACACTCCTTCACTCAATGGTGCACGTTATTTTTTGACTATAGTTGATGATTTTACACGGTGTACATGGGTTTATCTCATGTGTCATAAATCAGAGACACGTCAACCCCTCAAGTCATTTTTTGCATTAATTGTAACTCAATTTGGACAAAAAATCAAACAAATCCGCAGTGATAATGGTATTGAGTTTGAAATGAATTCATTCTTCCAAGAAAAAGGAGTTGTTCATCAACGCAGTTGTGTTGCCACCCCGCAACAAAATGGTATTGTTGAACGAAAACACCAACATCTTCTCAATGTTGCTCGGGCCCTACATTTTCAAGCTAATCTACCTATTCATTTTTGGGGGGAATGTGTGCTCACTGCCACATATTTAATTAATTGTACACCAACACCCGTACTTTCTGGACGAACACCTTATGAGGTATTATTTAACAATAAACCTTCTTATTCTCACTTAAGGGTTTTTGGTTGTCTTTGTTATGCTTCAACCCTCGCTGTCCATCGGTCAAAATTTGACCCAAGAGCTAAAAGGTGTGTTCTCCTAGGTTATCCATATGGTCAAAAAGGATATAAACTCTTTGACATGGAAATACAAACTTTATTCACATCTCGGGATGTTGTATTTCATGAAAATATTTACCCCTTTCAATCCCATGATTCTAATTTTCCCACATTAGTCTTGCCTTGTCCCATTAATGATCAGAATGATTCTAATCATCATATTCAAAATGATGGGACATCTCCTCCAACATCCACTACACCTTCCGCTGCCATCGATGTAATAGAGGCTCCATCTCAATCAGATCTTCAACGTCCAACACGATCTCGGCAAAAGCCCACTTATCTTCAAGATTATCATTGTCAGTTGACCATGAATTCCAAACCCACTTCATCAGCGCCTTCTACGATGGGTCATCATATAGGTACATCTCATCCTTTGTCTCATTTTCTATCCTATGATAATTTGTCCGCAAATCATCGTGCATTTTCTGTAGCAATTTCTTCTGTTATAGAACCTAAATCATTCGCTCAGGCGGTCAAGGATCCAAAATGGTGTGAAGCCATGGCTGTTGAAATTCGAGCTTTGGAAGAAAATAATACTTGGACTCTTACCACATTACCTGCTCACAAAAAACCCATTGGTTGCAAATGGGTTTATAAAATAAAGCATCATTCTGATGGTTCAATTGAACGTTACAAGGCTCATCTCGTTGCAAAGGGTTACAATCAAAAAGAAGGTTTGGATTATCATGAAACATTTGCTCCTGTAGCAAAACTTGTTACTGTTCGTTGTTTATTGGCCATTGCAGCAGTTGAAAATTGGCATTTGCACCAACTTGATGTCCAAAATGCTTTTCTACATGGTGATCTTGATGAGGAAGTCTACATGACTATTCCTCCCAGTTTTGATCGTAAGGGGGAGAGAAAAGTGTGTCATCTCAAGAAATCTCTATACGGGCTCAAACAAGCTTCACGACAATGGTTTACAAAATTATCTTCAGCACTTCTTGATGCCGGTTACACTCAATCAAAGGCAGATTACTCTTTGTTTACTCGGTCAGCCGGTTCATCTTTCACTGCAGTTCTTGTTTATGTGGATGATATTCTTATTGCAAGCAACGATATCAATTCAATTGATGATCTCAAAGCTTTTCTCAAGAGTCATTTCAAAATAAAAGATCTTGGAATTCTGAAATACTTCTTAGGAATTGAGGTAGCACGTTCACATCAGGGCATTTTTCTATCCCAAAGGAAATATGCTCTAGAAATTATCCAAGACAGTGGATTGCTTGGAGCCCGTCCTTCTGCATTTCCCATTGAGCAAAATTTGAGCCCGTCCTTCTGCATTTCCCATTGAGCAAAATTTGAAGCTTACACATGCAAATGGGAAACTACTTTCCGATCCGACCAGTTATCGTCGTCTTATTGGTCGCTTAATATACCTCACAATCACACGGCTGGATATTGTTTTTTCAGTGCATAACTTGAGTCAATTCATGGACAAACCGTGTCAACAACACCTTGATGCTGCTCATAGGGTTGTTCGCTACATTAAGCAGGCTCCAGGCCAAGGGATTCTATTATCTTCGAAAAGTTCTTTACAACTCAAGGCCTTTTGTGATTCTGATTGGGCTAGCTGCGTGGAGACTCGTCGTTCAGTTACCGGATACTGCACTATGATAGGAAATTCTCCTATCTCTTGGAAATCTAAAAAGCAGCCAACAGTTTCTCGTTCGTCGGCTGAAGCAGAATATCGTGCCATGGCCACGGCATGTTGTGAGATCACTTGGCTATTTTCTCTCTTTCGGGATTTAAATGTACATCATCCACAACCTGCTTTGTTATTTTGTGATAACAAAGCGGCCATCCACATTGCTGCAAATCCAGTTTTTCACGAAAGAACAAAACACATCGAAATAGATTGTCATGTGGTTCGTGAAAAAATACAATTAGGATTGATTCGTACTGAATATATATCCACGGATCAACAACCAGCGGATGTTTTTACGAAACCCCTTGGGTCATCTCAATTTCATAAGCTGATTTGCAAGTTGGGTATCCTTGACATACACACGCCAACTTGAGGGGGAGTATTAAAGATTGTGTACATATCTAGACGGTTTTCTCTAGCTGACTCATTCTAAATAGTCCAGCTGTGGTTTTCTCTAGCTGACTCATTCTAAATAGTCTAGCTGTTATCTTGTTGCAACTGTCCATCATTGTTGGACGGCTTATCTCTTATTTGAATTTCAAAGTCACTAGAATCAAGGGATTAGATCTGATCCTTGATTCTTAGCTTCTCAATGTAACCTCTATATGAACAAGTGTTTATACAGTGAAATAAATTACTTCTTCTTCAAGAAATTTGTCAGATAGAGCGACCACATACAGAGTGTCGTCTTGTGTCTCTCTGTATCTAGTGTAATCCTTCTATAATATAAACGTAACCCCTACTAGTGATATGATTGGTTGTCAAACTAACAAATACATATAAAGTCAGTGATTCAATAATCTTATTTATTGCGCGAGATCGAATCTTTGACCCTTAAATCTGTTCCCTCGAGATTTGTGTAAAATGAGATGCATGCAAGGTCAAGAATGATCAAAAGGGATGCATATCAAAGGTCAGGAATGGATTATAGAGCAAGGAAAGTATCCAAGGGTCCCAAGGCTCGATTGCATGGTTCTCTCATGCGTTGAGCTTTTGAATCATTTCGACCATGTACATTTCCCTTAGTACTATTCGAGTTTGCTGCTAAGCAACCATTAAGGGGGCAGTTGGGAACGAGAAGTAAAAGCACTTCTACTTGTAGAAGTTACTAGTTGATTTTTTACCTCCAAAAAAGTCATAGAAATTAAAAACGTCGGGAGGCCTTCTAATTTTTGAGAAGTAATTCTCTTTGAAGTTAAAAGTTAAAAAAATTATCTTCAGTTTTAAGTTAGTTTCTGACTTTTCGAAAGTTAATATATATATTAGTTATTTAAAAGTTAAAATTTGAAACACATCCAAACTAACTTTTTTACTTTTTGGCTTATAAAAGTCAATAAGTTACTTATTTTTTTGTCGCCAAACGCCCCTTTAGTACTATTTGAGTTTGCCGCTAACACACACACACACACACACACAAAAACCCGGTTGTCGGGGTAAATGTTGAATGGATAGCTGTTTAATAGCGACTTCTTGAAACCTTGTTTTCAAAAAATTTGAAATCAAGTTTCGAAAATAAAAATCAATGTTGTCGGGGTACATGTCGAATGGATAGCTGTTTAATAGCCACTAATTTGAAAAAAAAAAGGTTTTTGGGGTGGGTACGTCAAGGGGAGAGCCATTTAATAGTGATTTTGCTGCTAAGCATTTGGTACCAAAAATTTACACGTCTTCCGAGGGCTGACCTCAACGAGGGCAGGATGGATCAACATGCAAGATTCTCGGGGGGTATCTTAGCCTTATAGGGAAGAACTAGTAATCAATAGCCCGTGCTAAAGCACGGGCACTGTTAAAATAATTTACATATTGAAATAATTTTTTTAACATACCCACTAATAGCATAAATGATAATATTCATAATCTAACCAAGAAAACCCATATATCTAATTATTGCTTAGTAGAGGAAACACGATGCTTGCAGCGCCAACAGTTTTTGTACATTGTTATCCCAATCCTAAACTTTATCCTCCTCCTCTACTGCATCAACGCTCAAACCAATTTTAATGGCAATTTTCAGAGCATCCTGCACCAAATAATCTAATCTTAGTGGATTCGTCTGTGGAGAGTAGGGAATAGATAAAAATGATTTCTTTCAACGGCGCATGAGAATGGGATGTAGGTTTTTTGAAGGTCTCAATCCCAAATTTCATCATCCTTCTTCATGCAAAATCAACATTCGTACCGCATTTAATGGCGATTTTCAAATCTTCCCTCACCAGATAATCTAATCTTAGTGGATGCGTCGGGTGGAGAGTAGAGAATAGATAAAAGAGGATTTATTTTGTAGGCACATGAGAATGAGACATAATTTTTTGGAAGGAAATCAAATAATATTTATAGAGACGTTTTTAAAAATTGATGGAGAGATTTTAGGAAATAATTGGGGAATGGTGCGACGTTTTAAAAGCAGATGGGGAGAATGGTGCAACATTTTAAAAGCTGATGGAGAGATTTTAGGAAATAATTGGAGAATGGTGCAACGTTTTGGAAATAGAAGATGTAAAGGAAAGTTTTAGGAAGAAAGCTGTAAAAACTGAAGAGAAGTTTAAGGAGAAGAAGAGACAATCTTGGTTGGAAGAAGAAATGGTTTGGAGAAGGATCTAAAAGAAGACATTTTGGAGAAGGAAATGTTTCAAAAGGTAACATTAATTTTGGTTAAGAGAATGAATATGAGTATTTTTGGAAAAAACGATGTAAAAACGATGTAGAGAGCGCCACCTCAGCAGTGCCGAGCTTTAGTATAGATAATAAATGTCCCTAAAAAACTTCCAAAGAACAGATTGGGCATGGAACACTATGGGTAAAGACCAAATGATGGACCAGACCTGAAAACTGAACGGTGACTGATAGGTGACAGAAGTATACATGGTGTTGAAGCGCACTGGTGGTAAGCAAATCTGACAGAGAACTTTAACGATCATGGGGCTGGGTAACATGGTGTTAATCGAAACGTAATGACTTATCTGATTGATAATGGATGAGGGGATCACTCACCGTAGCAGTTCAACATTCCATTCTCCAGAGGGTGTGATCAGTTCAACGACCTAGCTTCTTGATCTGCACGTTATAAGGAGGGCGGGGACCTTGGATCCGATATCCTGGGAGGTTTTTAATCCATGGATGGAGTGTTGATATAGAGAGAAACTTACCTACGGCAAGAAAGACAAAACGTTTATAGCTAGAGTCATTTGCATGGGTTGGTTTTAACTGTAGAATTTAGAGCATTATTGACCATTATTTGGGGTACTAGATCCAAAGGTCTGACATAACTAATCAGGCTGATTTTTGGTTTGCAGGTCCAGCGAGGGACTGGTGCCCAAACATCCATACGGTCATCGTCATCTAATTAAGAGTGTGCCACGTGGCTCATATTGTGATGTGTGAGCGAAGTTTTACTCCTTTTTTAGTACCTTGTCTGGTCGATGTCAACCCGCGCGGCCCCAATTAAGAGTTCGGTTTACCGGTTCAATCAGCCAAGTCAAGTCTTACCATAGTTAGCAAATCCCCGTTTAAAACATGCCTTTTGGGGGAGAAAAAAACTTCATTTTTGAAGAAAAAAATGTTTAAACTCACGGTGTTTAAAAAAATCGCTGAAAAAATATGAAATATTTAACAATCCGAAATAACCCCGTAATTTATAATTTTCAAAAAATCTCTTGAATAAAACTCTTTTTTTTTAAAGACCAAAAAATATTTTTATTTATAATATACTTTAACTATTTTGTATTTATAAACATATTTTTTTAGAGAAAATTAAAAGATTCATATGCTTTTGGAGACCTATAAATGAGAAATATACGTTGGAAACTATGAGTTTTGCTTATATTACTAGGTTTAAAAGGAAGCGTCACATAATTTCGGTACTATTATATTTATAATACTACAAGTTTTTTTTTATGAGTGAGTAGTTCTGAACAAGGTTTAAAGGGGACCGTTATAACGGTATAACGGATTGGGGGCGTTACCGTTTTTTCCGTTATAACGAAAAAAACGCTCAGGGCAAAAATGGAAAAAAAAAAAGGGAAAATAACGGAAAAAATGGCACTGAAATTCAAATTTTGAATTTTAAAATTTGAATTTCAAAATTTCAAAAATGGAAAATAATAGAAAATTAAAGGAAAATAACGGGAAAAACAAAAATAACTGCCGTTGTTTTTCACAAAATTTTGACATTCTTGTCTTTTTTGACTGTGTTTTTTTTTTTCACTCGGCTTCTTTGAATTTAAATCGTTTTAAACTCGCATTTTTCGGTGGGCGAAGTTTTGCTGCTTCATGATTCCTTAAAGTATAGAGATTAGTGGATACAACATGATAACTATCTCTTGGGTTTGTAGAATATTTATTAAGAGAGTGGTTGTGCACTTGCCTTAAAGGACCGTTTTTGGCCATCATTCACAGACCAAACCCAAACGTCTCTTACTACGACTTGTCACCCAACGTTACCTTCACGGCATGATTTTCCTCTAAACAAATCCATAATCAAAACATGAGCTACAAATAATTATAGAAAGGTTAAGACCGGCCAAAACCAATATTTTACGTGCAAAAATCTCGAATTCCATAATTGACATAGTAGTACGCATGTCGCCCCGAGAGTGGATCTTAACCGTTCAACTTATGGTATTTTTTTTTTTTTTTTTTTTTTTTGAGTTAGGAAGAAAGTGAATTGATCAGGTGTTGATTATTGAATGAGGAACTCAGTATCATGCATTGTTTTAAAGTCTGGACCGGACCGACTAATTGAGTTCATGAGCCAGTGAACCATGCATCACCGTGAATATGTGCACGGATTTTAGAATATTAGTAAAAAGAAAGGTCAATTCATGTGTTTGACCAACTGATTTACGGCGGTGAAGCGACGAATGTTCAGCCCACCAGTTCGATGACCAGTCTAGGTTTAAAACATTGGATCTTACAATCCACTATAGCTTTGTATTCTACCCTGAAGTTGCGTCGCAACTTGAAAGACGGGTAGGTCTGAAATTTTATAATTACATGACAAACATGTTTGTGGACCAGATTAGCTGGTTGAATGACCACACACCACCCTACCAAGAGGGTGGTGTGTTAAAAGTCGTGAGTTCAATTCACGACTTTGGGCTTAGCCTCCCAGAACTGACCAGAACCGCTTGGCTGTCAAAAATACCCTCAATTTCCAAAAGTCTAACGTAAATGATTTCATTAGTCCATGGGCTTTTTGGTCATGACAAATTAACAACTACAAAACAGTGTCGAATGGCGAAATAAGATTTATATTGCCACCTCAAACCAAGGTTTAAAGGGGACCGTTATAACGGTATAACGGACTGGGGGTGTTACCATTTTTTCCGTTATAACAAAAAAAATGCTCGAGGGCAAAAATGGAAAAAAATGGGAAAATAATGAAAAAAAACATAAATAATGGAAAAAAGCGGAAAAAATGGAACTTTGAATTTTAAAATTTGAATTTCAAAAATGGAAAATAACTGAAAAAAATGGAATGTAACGGAAAAATAACGGAAAATTAATGAAAATAACGGCCTTTTTTTACAAAATTTTCCAGAAAATAACGGTCGTTATTTTCGTTATAACGGCCGTTTTTTAAACCTTGCCTCAAACATTTGGGATAAGGCGGGATGATGATTATGGGACGGCCTGATAAGACATTAGTTGTTAAAACCAAAGGCATCTTTAATGAAGAGTAAAATAGTTGTTGCCTTGTCAACCGTGGATCTCTTGAATCCAATGGTCAAAGGCCTCCACCGTACATATTTTTGTCCGGTTATCCGTGGGGTAGCACGACTTTTATTAAAACCATTCGCATTTTCTTGGAAGCTGTTGCAAAACTGACATGCCTGTCCTTTAGATTAAGAAAGTTTAGACTTGCTTCCCTTGACCATTGACTTTAACTAAGTTTAATAAAAAATGACGAAACTACCCTTTGTATGTGACAATTAAAAAGCAAAAGGAAAAACAAAAAAATTAGTCATTAAACTTGGTCATAGTCAATGGTCAAGGAGATGAGTTTAAAATTTCTGAATCTAGGGAGGTATATGTAATTTGCCTAATTGATAGAGAGGTTAGTCGAAAAAAAACATCAAAGAGCAAAGTGAGCCCCAAATGCACCAAGGTGGTCCCACACGTATAAAGGTAAGCATCCCAACACATCAACGCACTAAACATATGGGTCCTATACGCCCAATGAAAAGGTACAAACGCGCACCAAACAGACCCTTAAATTTCCACGAAACTGCAAAATTAACTTATTCCGTTGCCGGGACTTGAACCCGGGTCTCTCGGGTGAGAGCCGAGTATCCTAACCAACTAGACTACAACGGATTCATATAATGATTGCAACATATATTTCCATGCTCTTTATATTGGTTTTAAACTTAGTCCGAATAACTTCATCTTTTGTTTGTGGTCAATCCAAGGGCTGGCCAAACATTCCGATGGCCTTGATTGACAACAAGTGAACCATTCGTAGAAAGTCCCATGATAAGTTGAATCATAAAATGACACATGATCGTGTGGCTTAGAAGATCATCTTCACACAAAATAGTTCTTTCGGTTGGCAGAGAATTTTTGTACTCCAAGACCTCCAGCACTTATGAATACACAGTAGTATTACCCCCTCAAGAAAATTTGAAAAACACAATAAAAAAATAATGAGAGGAAGAGAGAACATAAATTAAAGTTCTTGATTGGCAAAGAATTTCTACATTTCTGTACTTTGCATGTGTTGCAAACACCCCTCAACCTCTCTTTATATAGAGATTAGTAGGTGGCCCGTGCCCACAGCACTCTCCGACAAAGTCATTTGCCAAAATCGGGTGTGAGTGGCTTGGATCCACTATCCATTTGGGGTGATAAGATCTCAACCATCCTTTGTGAAGCCTATAAAAGGGGGGTGGGTGGTTGAGTGGTTGAGATCCATTGTCCATTTGGGGGATAAGATCTCGGCTATTCTTTGTGAAGCCGATGAGAGGGGTATAAGTGGGGAGACAATTTTCCTGTTAAATTAATCCAACCATCTAAATTTTATTTTATGTAAGGGTTGATATGGGCCCTTGGATATATGAAGCCTATAAGAGGGGGAGACAACCACTGTGTTTTGTTATAGAGATGAAAGAGAGAATCATCTAACCCTTAATAAAAAAATTTAGGGTTTAACGGTAACAATAGTAAATATCTAACATTAATTTTAATAGATTTCATTATAAATATTAATTTAAATAATAAATATAATAAAAGATCAAAAGTCTCAAGCTCACAAAGATGATAGTCCATGACCTGGTGCGTGTGTGTCTAATGTGGTGCATGTTCTGCCTGACGGGTACAAAATTGGGTTGGACACCCTTTACTTCAAACCCTCTCATATAAAAGCTTTAGACTTTTTGTCTCCCAAGCAATGTAGTACAAAATTGTTTTGGAAAAGTGTACAAAGAGATGGGCAGGACCACGCTTTGAGTCAGCAGAAGTCCTGAGTTCGAATCCCCCTAAGGCCACGCCGTGGGATATATTATAATATATCAGTAGACCTGGCACATGTAGAAGGGGTACATGCGTGTTGGACTAGGCAGGTGCTCTAAGATGCTCAGATGCCTATGGTATAACAAAAATCTTATTACGTTTTCCTTAAAAAAATTATAAAGTTAATTTTTCAAAAAATGAAGGAAAAGAACTCCGCTAAAATCTTTGAGGGTCTTGAGTTCAAAACCCCTTAGCTTCAAGAGTACACTTAATTTTTCTTTAATAAAGTTTATACTTGTGAATAACACCCATGACCATGTGTCATTTTGTGAGTAAAAAACCATGAGGCAAGATATCCCGATGAACATATATTCAAGAGTACACAATAATTTTGCAGGTATGTGAACTTTTCTCCACCTTACTATGAGTATTTCATGGCAAGGGTTATCTAGAGATCAGATGCTCATGTGAACAAATTACCTGATCAGTCAATGACTTATTTAAAAGGAAGGAAACAATGGCCCACTCTGCTTAAGAATTCAATTGAAGAATGAACAAATAAGAGAGAAGCTTGTAAAAGCCATGGCTTAGTTACATCCTTAGTTAGGTCATTGAGCTGGAACACATAAGGTCCCCCCCCCTCCTCTCATCCATGGCTTTTGCTTTTCTAGAATCTCAAAACATTTGTTAGTGCTCACCAAGAGAAGGTTCCACCTACCTTTGATGGGGATTTGAGAACTGTCAAAGGACACCAACCAACCCAACAATGTGACTTCTTCAAGGGATACCCTGAATTTCGTCTTTTTTCAAAATTTATGGATAAAAATAAGGGTCACAGCCTAGGTGTGGAAAGGCAAGCACTAAGAAACGGTGTTTGTGTCGCACCGTAGACAACAGGGCACCAACAAAATTGCCTTACTGGCTATATATTTCCTAAAACATGCTGGTTCCCATGTGGGAATCATGTGGGCAAACAGGCCCTAATGACGCACGTATGAATATCCGCTTTCATTTTTAAAATGTCCGTACAATACGAAAACTCAAATCTTGGCACGTAATATGGATTTTGATGCGAAGCCAAATTATCCAAAAAAAATATATTATTCAGTACCAAATTAAGGAGAAAATTAAGAGAAAACTACTCAAAAGTGTGCCCCTAGTGTTTGACACAAAGTAGACCCCTAATGTACAGGGGTGTACTTCATTTTTAAGTCATTAGAAGACAAGTTTGTACGTTTATGTTTCTCTAATCAATTTTAAGAGCCTTAACCATTAAGGAATGACAAAAACTGCACTGATTTCAGGGTGTTGTTGGCTTAATAAATTAAGTGGGGTTTTGCTTGGTGGGATGGCTGGCAAGAAGTGAAGGGTTGGAGTGTGAGGGAATCCTTCCACATGGTGGGGTCCCCTGCTGGTTGGTTTTTTTTTCAAAGCTTAAATAAGCCCTTCACTTTTCAATGTGAACTGGCCCACCAATGGACCAATCAAGAGCTGTCCAAGACATTGGATGATCTTAACCATTCATCAAGAGCCAAGACATTGGATGATTATGATCATCTTATTGCCAAAAATCTCTCAAATTACCAACAAATGTAGTAGATTATGAGGTAGGGTGGTCCCACAATTGAATTGTTAGGATTGGGTTATCTGGATGGTTTTAGAAGTCAATGCATTTGCAAGACCAACTGTCTGAGACATTGATCATCAATGTAGACAATGTTCAACAGTCAATTTACTGAGTTTGACTCAGTAGTCTCCAAGTCTGCAAGCCGAGTCAAGAGGAATTTTTCCTTTTTCTTTAGTTTACATTGAATTGTTGACATTTGTACTTAAAAAAAAAAAAAAAAAAACCTTTCCTCTTACCTTCCCCAAGGACTTATATATATTAAAAGAACCAAAGAAATCATACACCTGCCCTCGCTTGGATCAGACGGTCATCCTCCGCCACGGCATACTTTAGCCAGTGAGGAGGAGGAGACCAAGTCCAGGCCAAGGGAGAACTAAAACCATATGCCCTACGGGCTATGGTATGAGCAATACAATTAGATACACGTCCAACAAAATGAAATGAAATAGAAGAGAAAGAAGTCGATATAAGTCCAAAATAAGGGCAAACCACCCTGAAGAAAACCAATCAGCCTCCGTAGATCCTTCCTGGAGAACTTTAATAAGCGGCTGAGCATAAAATTCCACCCAAATCCTCATAAAACCTTCTCGCCTAGCAGTTTGTAGGCCCATCAGAATAGCCTTTGCTTCTGCTTCTTCCGGGGATCCTGCACTATCAAATCTCCCACCTGCTAGCATCATCGAACTTCAACTTTGTAACGAGTCATGATCATGCACCACATAATTGAGATTGATGATCACACCCCTATTAGGTAAGTCGTCCAATCCCAAGGACTTACCTAATAGGGGTGTAATCATCCATCTCAATTATGTGGTGCATGTTTTCAGTTTAAGGATGGAAGAATGGGTTGATCAAGAAAAAAAATCAGTAGGTTTGATCATTCAATTGCACGTTCGATCGTTCGAGCATCAAATGGTCGGTACGAGCCCCTACAATACGTTGCATGTACGGTTATGGCATTTATGATTTACCTACTTTCTAAGGACCTCATCTTTTCAGAATTCTTAGCCTACATTGTACCAACTACCAACAGCAACAGCGTTGCAACGGGATTCCTCTTTGATATGAATTCTAGGGGTCCCACTTGATATGTATTCTAGACATTTGGGTGATCGTAACCATCGATTTATTACATCAACTACAATGGGGTAAATGATCAAGAAAAAGTCAGTAGGTCAAATGATCTAGTCGTTCAATTGCACGTACTTTCTCGACCCATCAAATGGTCGGTACCAATCCATAGCATTTATGATTTAGCTACTTTCTAGGGAGTAAAACTTCCGTCACAGCACTGTCGCAATGCAAATTAAATACGAGCCACGTGGCACACTCTTAGTAGATGCTGACCGTATGGATGTTTGGCCACTCCCTCAGTGGACCTATAAACCTAAAAAAATCAGCCTGATTAGTGATTTACAACCTTTGGATCTTTACACCCAATTAATGCTCAATAATGCTCAAATTCCTACCGTTAAAATCAACCCAAGAAAATAACTTCAATCGAATCGCTAATAAATCACTAATTAATCAAGCTGATTTTTGGTTTAGAGGTCCACCGAGGGACTGGCGAAACATCCATACAGTCAGCGTCCACTAAGAGTGTGCCACATGGCTCGTATTGTCACATCAGAAGTTTTACTCCTTTCTAAGGACCTCATTTCTAGAATTCCTAGCCTACATTGCACCCACAGCAACAGGTTGCAACAGAATTCCTCATTGACATGTATTCTAGGGGTCCCACTTAATATGTATTATAGGCCAGAAAGCAACACATTTGGGTGATTGTAACCCTCGATTTACTACATTAAGTACAATGGGGTAAATGATCAAGAAAAAGTCAGTAGGTCAACTGATCTGATCATTCAATTACATGTTTCGACCGTTGGATCCATCAAATGGTCTGTACGAGTCCATACAGTACGTTGCAAGTACGGTTAAGGCATTTATAATTTAGCTACTTTCTAAGGACCTCATCTTCTGAGAATTCCTAGCCTACATATTGTACCAGCAGCAACAAGGGATTCCTCTTTGATATGTATTCTAGGGGTCCCACTTGAATATTAACACATATGGGTGATCCTAACCCTCGATTTATTATGTTAAGTACAATGGGGTAAATGTTCTAAGAAAAAATCAGTAGGTCAAATGATTTGATCATTCAATTACACGTTCTCGACTCATCAAACGGTCGGTACGAGTCCCTACAGTACGTTGCGTGGACGGTTGTGCCGGGTGGCCTGTGATTTTCATTGTGACAGAAGCATAGAACGCTGTGATAGAAGTTTTACTCCTCCTTGGTAGACATTCATACCAAAAATCAGGTTTTTAGATGATTTTTATCGGTTCGTTTTGGTACTAAAAAAAGATGAATCCAACTGCTAGAATCACTCCTTAAAAAGTACTAAAATCAAAGATAACCAATGGGTGGTCCATGCTTTTAAAAAACGGCCATTTAAACGGTTTTAACGGCCGTTAAAATCATTTTAACAGTCGTTAAATTCTGAATTTTTTTTTTGAAAAAAGGCCTTTAAATCCGTTTAATTCCTTTTTTTAATTTTTTAATTTCAAATTTTGAATTTCAGTGCCATTTTTTCCGTTAAAAAAAATTAGATCCGATTGGCAAATGATTAAAATGCCCACAAAACTTTAAAGTTGGAGTGACAGCCAAGGTAGATTTGATTGATTTATGTTTTCGACTTTGCTAACAAATATGCCTCTAACTGTGGCACACTTTTAGAGACTATGGTATGAGCCACGTGGCATACTTTTACAGTCCACTGACCGTATGGATGTTAGGCCATCACATTTTGGTTCAGGTACAAAATGTTAAGTGTATCACACATGTATGTGTATTGTTATACCTTTACACAAAAATGTACCAAATCTATGGCCTCCAAGATATCAAAGGATAAGGTAGGCCCGACAGGCACCAAGGCAGCTACCATACACATCAAGATGGCTAATTCCCACGGCTCATATGTAGGTCCTACCATATAGAGGTGGGTGTCACAAAACTTGAGTTTGAAAGCAATAGTCACACATGAGTTAAGATGCTCACCTCTGTGTGTGGGACCTGTAAATGAGTTGTGGGGCTCACCTTGATGCATTTGGAGCCCATATATTAGGTACATTCTAAGTGTGCGTGCTTACTAATACCCAGAAGAGACGTCTCTGAGGATTTTCCGCGGAGACGTCTTTGAGCAAAAGTGGACTCCCAATAGAATGCAAATATGAGAGTCCACTGCATGTCTATTGGATGGCCTAAAGTGGTCCATGCTCCAATTGACACTTGGCACTACAATTAGAAGAAAACAAAGAGACTGATTTCTAATTTGCAACAGGGATCAGAAATTTTCCAAGATTTGGGTCTTAGATTTTAGCTTCTGAGGGAGACAGATCGATCGACAGGTTGTAATGTTGGTGGGTATGTTGGTTACTGATGGCAACTTAAAGAGTCTGGACATAGCTGTTGGTTTGCTCCTCAATATCATGACATAAGCCTTATCTTTATGAACCCCTGGATTCGATACCGTTCGACTGATCGAACGGTTACCGATTTTTTTTCAATTATAAACGCGGCAAGGGCCCCACATCAACTTGCACAAATTGCATTAACAAATGGTCAGGATCATCAAGTTGGTGCTATTTTGATAGCTCTACTTGTTTTTGTAGTTTTTTTGTAACATGTTGTGTTGTTTCATCCTTAATGAAGATACATAGACCACAGATTGTTGTCTTGTGTGGGCCTTGTGATCTTCCTTTTGTAGGGTGTCGATGGGGGACCTTATCTCTTTAAACGAGGATTATAATATAAAAGTAACCCTAACTAGTTATGATTTGGATGTTAAAGTAACAATTACTATATAAAGTAGGGCTGCAACTTGGGAACCCGAGCCTGGCGGGCTCAATCCGACTTCGGGTTAGGGTTAGGGTTGGCCCCTTTAGTATTCAGGTTGTGCTCGGACCTAGATTTTGACAACCTGATCAAATAGAGTTGGGCTAGGGTTGAGATTTCGACCCAACCTGAGTCAGACATACATTACACACAAACACACACTATCAAAGACATGCTGAAGACAAATTTATGGAGGTGACCCACTGCATGAGGTGCATTATAACACCAATGGCTTGAGTTCAATTCTATATGAGAAAGTGAGCAATTAAAAAACTCATTGTTATGTTTTTGATAAAGGAGGTACTTTTTAGTCTCGGCTGAAACCACGAGTTTGAAAAATTTTGAAAAGTGTAGGTATTGTTTGGCTATAAACTTATGCTACCATTCGCATTTATGTTACTATCTGCAAATAAAAGCAAATTATTTGACATTTGTAGGAGCAAGATTATATGGAGAATTTTGAAATTATAATTCTTGTATGAATAAACCTGTAAAGACGACGAATACAAAAAATGTATATGTATTTTGTTAGTGTGGTCTTATTTACAGGATGTGTACTATTTAATGGCTAGAATAATGGTCATTGGAATGTTAAGCATATATTAGAGCATCTTCAACATGTCCTTATCTTCTTCCGTCAAGTCAAATTTGAGGGAGAAACGCCTAATTTCGTTATTCACCAGGGTCGCTAAACTCCCCACTATTTTGAGGGGTTAGCTAAAATAGCTCCCCGCCCCGCCAATGTTAACGAAGTTCTTCATTCGCCATGGCTTCTCGTCATTCAATGAGTTACCATTCTACCCCTATCTTTCGCAAATCTCTTCACCAAAATTTGAAACTTACTCTCCTGGTCCATTCCCTGCTAGTAGTTGACGAGCCTGGGTTCATGGACCTTATTGAAGAGACACCCTTGTCTTCTCTAGCTATGGCCAATATGCCCAAATGTGCTGGAAGTCAAGCCATTACCCGATGATCCATACCTCGCCTTTCATGTCGTCGCTCATCCTCCCCAACAAACTCCAGCTTTCAAGCAAGATTGGTGTGCTTCTCTCTTTCTCTCATCATCGTTCAAACTACACTAGAAATAACCAAAGAAGACGATGCAGATTACTACACATGTCTCTTATCCGATCGTTTTCTTCGACGAAGAAAGTGAAATTGACATTGGAAATATAGCTAGAAGCTTTGTCTGATCTACTTACCTTCAGAAACGGCATTACAATATTGATTAAGAGCATCAAGAGCGGATGAGAAAGGATGAAACGTGATGAGCTTCACCACTTTCCCAAACCGATTGAGATCCACAATAGAATTCCAAACTAATTCGGTGTTTTGTATGATTTTCCCAAGAGCAAACCCAGAGGCGAATTCGCAGAAAAGGTACAATGCCATTAAAAAGAGCAAAATAGAGATTCGATGCTTCGCAACTGAAGTTCAGAGGGAGGGTGTGAGGTGTTTCTAGGGTTTTATCTCTCTCCCCTCTCGACCTCTCTTGTATTCGAGTAGTTTCAATCGATTCTCAGCTAGAAAATTAGAATCTCTTCTCACTAGATCTTTGTCTCTCTCGTCTGTTGGAAATCCAAATCATCCACAACTTGCAAAATTCTAATCAATGAAAAAGCAAATTTGGTGCGATCGCCGGAGAGAAATAATTCCTTTTTGTATTAAAGCAATCGAGTAGGGAAAGAAAGGGAAAACCATGCCAAAACCTTAGATGCTTCTTCGACGAGATTCAGATCTAAATCTTCACAATTCAGTTTTGGGGTAGTTGGATAAAGGTGAGAGTAGTAATTTTATTAAATCATTTGCTATTTTGAAGAAGTAAATGGAGATAAGAGCTTCTTCTTAAAGCTCCCATTGGTAAAAGGGGCTGATTGTTAGTCAAATATGAAAATAGCTATGGATAGCTGTTGGAAATGCTCTTACTAGACCTATCTTCAAAGAGCCACTGCTCCTTTGAGTAGCTACACGCTCTTTGCTTTAATTGGGTTCTGTATTTATGAGTCATATTTATATGTTTATGCAATATTTCTTACCAAAAAATAAGAAAAATTTAATGTTATGGTTGTCCATATGTTACTTGGACACTTCAAAATATGTGACATATCCGTGTTGGACACTTCTCTAAGTGTAAGGATGCATTTGTCTTTTTCACGCGTGTTTCTAGACGTGCATGGTTTGGAACCTACACAAGTTATATGCGCAAAAATTCGAATGTATGATGTTTGGATGGATTCAATAGATCGTATACGAAAATAGATTATGTGCACTTATTTTTGCAAATGATAGTAGATATTACGCTTGATTTGGTACATTGCGTTGCATTGTATAAAATTATACATTCACGTTTTAGACTGCCATGTGTACTCGAATATTTTTATATGGTCTAGATATACATATAATAAATTATATAATTTTTAATATTATATATAGATATTAGATATAATATATAATATATAATATATAATATAATATTATAATATTATAATAATATTATAATATTATAATATTAAAAATTATAAAATATATTATATAATATATTATTTTATTTTATGATGCACCATAAGCGTGTCTTATAGTATCGGCGCGTGTTATAACTCGCAATTTGACGCATGTTCCGATTCTTAGGGAGTGTATTGCAACAGGCATCTTGGCGCACATTGAGGGTCTTGGTGCGCATTGTGAGTTGCGCCTACTAGTGCAACAAAACACACATATTTTTGGCTTAGGTGCACACATCGACGCCAAAGCGCGTGCGTTCATAAAAACAAACACGGCGTATATGTTGTATTCAAAACCTGGCCTAGCCATGTCTCAGCCATAAGTGGGTAACATAGGGGCAATCCCATGCATGTGTATCACAAGTATAGTAATGCAAACTGCTTGTAAGGCTTCTCCCTTGTAGAACATCCCATGCTTAGCCAAAATAATTGTAGGATATCTCATATGTAGGGCCTAGTTAGCAAATGGGACTTGGTACCCTGCATGTATCATATGTATGAACACGTTGCCTACAAAAAAAATTGGTAAATAGAAAACATTCATACAACTGGCATTAACCTAAGAATAGCATAACCATGGTGCATATTGTTGTTTTATCATCATGGTAATTACCATGTGATTATCTTATTTCATCATCATGGTGCTTAGGTTGAGAATTAGTGAGTGTGTTTCTATTGAAGGCCTCAACAGAGTTTAGAAGCCCTAATGGAGGTTTTAGAGGGTATGTTTTTATTGAAAACCCTAATGCAAGTCCTCGAGGGTGTGCTTCTAGTGAATGCCCTAATGTTAAAAATAATTAAAAAGAGCCTGGAGCCCTTTGGTGAAAGACCTGAGACCCTTGCAAAAGAACGTATGAGTTGTATTTTGAGACAAGTATAATGGTCAATGGGTTAGAAAATTAATTAATTATCACGATTCATATTTTCCACATCTATATTGATTTTCTTTTCATTATGCTTCACATGTCATCGTTGTAGTCATATATTTAAATTAAATGAAATATGAACTTGAAAATATGTTGTGGACTGTACTGGGCTTTTTTCAAGCTCATGAGTTCGACCAAAATATTTCAGATAAGGACAGGCTCGATGAGAATTTCATGATAGAGAAAAAAACACCGAAAGACATTTACAAATTCGAAGAAAAGATTTAGAGTCATTACTTCTTGTTATTTTATTTGCTTTGAATTATGTATTCAAATTACATTTTGATTTATGAAAACTTTTAAAAAAATTTTAAAATTAGTGTAGAATATTTAATTTTATTACACCTTAGATCTTAGGTAAACGGGTTGAACCACAAGTGTTCGGGTCAGATTTGGGTGCCTAGTTCCAGGGTGTGACACAAGCACCATGGTTCGTAGGAATTAGGTATTTGACTCCTTGAACTACTGAATACTTTTCTACATCAAAGACCAAATTATCATTTGAAAAATTAAAATAAAATGTAATTTATGAAAAAAAAAAAATCAAATCAAGTACATAAATTAAAGCAAAGAGAGAGACAGAGGAAAGAGAAGAGGGGAAAGAGAGGCAACGCTTACCTACCTAGATGACATCAACAGAGGATGGTGGTGACGATGGAGGACGGTGGTAATAAGGATGGCGTGGAGGGGAGAGGAAAACTCTAGCTCACTTGTGAATGAAATAATTAATTAAACGGAAAAAAAATTTAAACTATTTATAAAAACAGGTAGAATTTTTGAAAATTTGTAAAAAGAAAAAATAACTAAACACCCTTTGAAAGGGCGTCTCTTCCTGATAAAAATTAAGACTAACAAACGCCCTTTTAAAGGGTATCTAAACCTGACAGGGCATTTGTCAACCCATTGAGGAGTAAAAGTTATGTCACAATACAAGCCACATGGCGTACTCTTAGTGGACGCTAACTGTATGGATGGTTGGCCAATCACTAGGTGCACACCAAAAATAAACCTGATTAGTAGTTTCTAAGCGTTGGATTGAAGTTATTTTCACGGGTTGATTTTAACCGTAGGAATTTGAGCGCTATTTGAGTGCAAAGATCCAAAGGTTGTAAACCACTAATCAGGCTGATTTTTGGTTTGTAGGTCCACCGAGGCATTGGCCAAACATCCATACGGTCAGCGTCCACTAAGAGTGTGCCACATGACCCGTCTGGTGATAGAAGTTTTACTCCTCAATGGGCCACTGACAAAAAGGGCGTCTGTCAGCCTTAATTTTTATGAGGGAGCCTCTAGTTACTTTTTTACAAATTTTCAAAAATTCTATCTATTTTCATAAATAGTTTAAAATTAAATTTTGTTTAAAAATTTTTCTAAGAAGATAGAAAAGTTTTAGTCTTAAAAAAATTAAAAGTTATTATTATTATTACTACTACTACTACGCCTCGGGATTCAAGGACTGAAATTTTTAACCCAAACTCTGGGCCATGGATTTCGTGAAATCCAAAATCAACTGTGGATGATAGTGCTTAGCTGGCTTTCACTTTACCAAAGCAAAACCACCATTGGATTTCACGAAATCCGCGGTCGAGAAGTTAGGTGAAAATTTTAGTCCTCAGATCCCGACCCTATTATTATTAGTAGTAGTAATAGTAGTAATAACGTGGGGCCTCAATCCTATCCTAACCCGAGTTTTGTTCGGACTCTAAACCTAAACCATAGCCCAACCCAAATATTATAAAAACGAACCCAAATCTGACCCGATTTCAGGTGATCAAAAACCGTCAAGCTTGGGTTAAGCCTGCTTAAGTTGCAGCCCTAATGGGAAGGTAAAAGTAATCATTATTATTAATAGAGAAAAAAAAAATACTAAGAGAAGAGGAGGTTGGAGTTGGGCCTCATTCACACACCCACCCCAAACATCTCTTATTACAAGACTTCTCACCCAACTTAATCTTCACGCCAAGATTTTTCTCTAACCAAACCCTATAATCATTAACATTATAATTCTATGTTTGAACTTCATCAAACAATTATTAAAACATGAACTACTTATAATTATTGAAATGTTTTAGATCAAAATCATTATTTTACTTCCAAAAAATCTAATTGACATCTCAAACTCCCTAAGTCACATAGCTGTATGCAACCCAAGACTAGATGAACTTTCCTATGGCACATCCCCTTGGACCGGACTGGTTGGTTGAGCTCGTGAACCGGTGAACCAACCCAAAAATGGTCCGGGTCAACACATCAACCCAGATTTTAGAATTTTAGTTAAAAAGAAGGAACAGGCTCCGAGGACTTCCTTTTTCTGACCCCCTTCGGGATTCGGACGAGAATCTAAAGGTGGTTGATAGTGCTGAGCTGGCATTCATTTAGTTCACCTATTTGATGAACCGTTTAAAATGGTGAATGTGGATTGGGGTTAGGGTTTTGGCCCAAAACCCACATGGTCTAAAGTTGAAAATAGGGACATTTCCGTCCTTCTCTAGCAAATTGTTGGTCATATTTGAGCCAAGGGTTATCTTAGACGGTTGACCAGGTCATAGGGGGTATGTCAGCTTTTTGAAATTGCAGGGGTATGTCAAAAATTCTCTTAAAATATTGAATCTTTCCTTGTCCGCTCTAACTTTGGATTCCTCACTGACGTACCCTGGCGCAATTTGAGAGATGGGTATTCTTGGAATTTTACCTTTATAATAACATGAGAAGCACGCTTGTGGACGAGACTAGTTGGTTTATAAACTACACACAACCCCCTCTTGGTAGGGTGGTTAGGTGTACCCTCTCTAGTATAAAAATCACGGGTTGGTTCGGTCCTCGTGTCCTAGGTTAAAAATTCATATAGCCTGAGGGCTTAGCTCACTCCTTTGTAAGGTGGTGAGGTGTATTCCCTTCATGGGAAAAGTCACGGGTTCAATCCTGTACTAGGGCGCAGATGCGCCCAACTGTGCGGTGTTCCGCGGGTTTGGACCGCTTAGGAACTGATCAGCCAAGCGGTTGGAACCGCTTGGCCTACCAAAAATGAAAAAATAATTGGTGTAACCAAAATATTACCCAAAAGGGGAACTATTGATTATGGGTCGGGCTCAAGGGACCCCCATTTCTGACCCCCTTTTTTGACCCCGATCTTGGCGTACCCACATAGAAGATGAATCAATGGCTGATTTTTGGTGGAGATGATAACCTCACCATATAGGTCACCCCAACAAAAAATCAGCCCATTCTGAAATTTCTAACCCCATCAAATGTGGTTTTAAAGTTACGCGGTAAAAATCGACGGTCCATAATGCTTCAGCTTCTAAACCAGTCTGAATATCAGACTGATTTGAATTTTTGTGAGGATGATCTTCTCACCATAGAGATCATCCTCACCAAAAATCAGCCATTGATTCATATTCTATGTGGGTACACCAAGATGGGGGTCAAAAATGGGGGTCCCTTGAGCCGTTTTAATATTAATGAATGTCTTAAATACCCCAAATTCCAAAATATGAACACAAAGTTGATCATTAGTCCGTGGGCCTTTTAGTCATAACAAATGTACACGGAGAATCTAGTTTATTTGCCCCACAAAATTAGAGGGCACCCGACTTGTTGAGAGCAATCCAATAAGATTTCACATTTTGTGGGGGCACCCTCCCCATCAAAGCACCCAACTATGATTCCAAACTCTGTGATTGACTGCCATTTCAGCACAAAACTGACTATCCAAACAGCCCACAATAAGAGCCACGTGGCACACTCTTAGAGGGCATTGACTGTATGGATGTTTGGCCAGTCCCTCGGTGGCCTTGCAAACCAAAAATCAGTCTGATTAGTGATTTACAACCTTTGGATCTTTGCACCCAAATAACACTCAATAACGCTAAAATTCCTACAGTGAAATCAACTCATGAAAATGACTTAAATCCAACGCTTAGAATTCAACAATCAGGCTGATTTTTTGGTTTGCAGGTCCACCGAGGGACTGGCCAAACATCCATACGGTCAGCATCCTCTAATAGTGTGCCACGTGGCTCTTATTGTGGGTTGTGCCGGGTTGTGATGGAAGTTTTACTCTCAAACAGTTGGTCCGCACAGAGAGAGAGAGGGTGTGTAAAAAGTAAAAAAGTTTTTAAAAGGGTATTTACGTAATAACAAAATAAAGAAAAAAAATCAAGTATTTTGGGTCACCTCACAATTTGTGGGGTGCCACTAAAATTACCCAAATAAAATATGCAAAAGAAAGGGGAGAAATCAGTTGGCATTGTCTTTCGATTTCTTTAGGTACACGTGTCACAACTTTATTGCCTTTTGGAAGAAGAGAAGAAGCTGCTGCTTTTAAATTTATATGAATCCCTTTCGAGTAGAACTTTGCTGACCGACCACAATAGAAGCCACGTGGAACACTCTTTGAGGACGCTGACCGTATCAATGTTTGCCCCTTCCCTAAGTGGACCTACATACCGAAAAATCAGTTTGATTAGTGATTTCAAACCTTTGGGGTCCCCATACAACAGTCGATATAATGCTCAAATTCCACGGTTAAAAATCAACCCATGAAAACGACTCCAATCCAATGCGTAGAAATCATTAATCAGGCTAATTTTTAATCTGTATAGGTCTACCCAGGGTTGGGCCAAACATCCATACAATCAAATCTTTAAGAATATGCCACGTGGCTCATATTTTGGTCGGCAAAGTTCTGCTCATCCCTTTCAATTGACGCTTTCATAACTTATATTTTGGTTAATAGGAAGAGAAATCCGACAGTCTCTTGATTTCATATTTTTTCTAGAATTTTTAATTACTCAGTCAATCCTGGTTTGATCCAACTTAAATAAGAAAGAAAAGGACCCTTTACTTACCTCCATCATGAATTGGATAAATTAGACATGCGTCCTTAGATTTATAAATTTTAGACTTACCTCCCTTGACTATTGACTTTTAATTAAGTCTAATAGAAAATTGACAAATCTATCCATGTTTTCTTGTTAAACTTGGTCAAAGTCAATGATCAAGGGAGGTGAGTTTAATTTACCTAATTGACAAGGGAGGTTAGTAAAAAAAACATGAAATGGAAAGAGGAATAATTCCATGGAGGACTCTTACCATATCAACTCAATTTTCCCTCGAGCTCATAAAAATGTGCCACCTGGCACACTTTTGCGCCCACTGCCCCATGAATGATTGGCCCACCACCTGATGGACCCGTAGAATTATCTCAACCATCTGATTTATTCTATTTATTTTGAATTGTCAAAAAGAAGGATCTATCAAAATTCAGAATAAGTCTACAGATAAGGATTGCTCAGTTTTGTTGATTTTTGACTTAAGAACCCTCCTAACTAGTACGTAAGACGTATCGAACGCGTCAATCTTGAACAATGCATGCTCACCATTTGATCCAATCTTACGCTTATCGATGATCATTTCCCTCCGTCCGATCCTCATTCGGTGGCTAACCCATGCATACTCCCTACATGGAATAATTTTCTTCTTAAATATACTTATTTGACCCTTATTAGTTGAAACAAAGAAGAGGAATTGCTAGCAAGCAACCCTTGATGGAGTTGTACACGAAATATTTCCTCAAAAACCACATGTATTAATTAAAATATTAATATTTTTTTTCTTTTTAAGGGTTGCATCTGTGCAACTCTTTAAAGAGTTGCTTGCTAGCATTCCTCATTAGAGAATCGGTTGAACCATCCAACTTACAGAAAGTAGGACAACAAAACTCTAACTTTGCTAGCTGTGTTTTCTCAATCTAATTTAAAATAGAAGAATGCTAAGAAGCAACCCCTTAAGGAGTAGAACTTTGCTGACTCTAAAGTTACTGGCTGACTACAATATAAGCCACGTGGCATACTCGTAGAGGACGCTGACAGCTGACCGTATGGATGTTTGGGCCATCCTAAGTGGACCTATATACAAAAATTGATCAGCCTGATTAGTGATTTCATGCCTTTGGATCTCCATCCGCTTAAAAATCATTAATCAGACTAATTTTTGGGATGGGCCAAACATCCATACTATAAGCATCCTCTAAAAGTGTGCGGCGTGGCTTATATTGTGGCCGGTCAGGAAGAGTAAAACTTTGATGACAGGACCTTGTCATCACGGCAGCGTGCAATATGAGCACGTGGTACAGGACCCTGACTGCATGGATGTTTAGCCGATAGGTAGACCCACAAACAAAAAATCAGCCAGATTAGTGATTTTTAAGTGTTGGATTGGAATTATTTTCGTGGGTTGATTTTAACTGTGGCAATTTGAACATTATTTGAGGTACAAAGATCCAAAGGTTTGAAATCACTAATCAAGCTGATTTTTTGGTTTGTAGGTCCACCAAGGGATTGGAAAACATCCATAAGGTCAGAGTCCTCTAAGAGTATGCCACGTGGCTCATATGGTCCTGTCATCAAAATTTTACTCGGTCAGGAACCCTTATTTTGATTACGGGTGTTGATTAAGGGAGTTAGTTGTACAGGTGCAACCCGCAAAAAAATAAATATATATTTTAATTCATTTCTAAACAGTTTTTCTTGTCGTTTAGTGGTTGCAGTTGTGCAACTCGATTAGGGGGTTGCTTGCTAAGAATTCCTCTTCAAAATAAAAACCAAACCCAAATTCTATTATTTTAATGAGTTGGAAGAACGCGTTCATCCATCCCAAAGTTCCCAAACTCACTCCTCTCTCCCTCTCCTTAAAACCCCTTCCTTCCCCCCTCCCCTCCAAAACCCTAACCTCCATTAAAAAAAAAATGTCAGATTACTCCTCCCCTTTTCCTTCTTGCTTCCGCCCCACCAACTCCGCCGATCTCCACCAATCAGAAGTGGTGGCGCCACCCATCTCCGGAAATCCCAACATCACCACCTGTCTCTACCACACCGAGCTCGGTCTCGCCGCTCTCACCTGGTGTCGCAACGTCATCGGCCGCGCTCTTCACGTAGACCTCCACTTCGATGACCAAGAAGACGACCTTTCTTCCTCGTTTCGCCTCCACATAAAACCATTTCTCTTCTGGAGAAAACACGGATCAAAGAAATTCGATCTCAAGAACACCAAAAGAAAGATTCAAATCTTTTGGGATCTCACAAAAGCCAAATTTTTATCTGGTCCAGAACCCCAATCTCGATTCTACGTCGCCGTTACCGTCGATGGTGAGATGACTCTTCTTGTCGGAGATTCTCAAAACGAAGCTTACACAAGAACCAAAGCTCGAAAGCCGGGGAGAACCCAGGCTTTAATTCTACGAAGAGAACATGTATTTGGGAACAAATTTTACACTACAAAAGCGAAATTTGGTGGCAAAACTAGAGATATCTCGATTGATTGCAGCGTTGATGATGAACCGAGGCTTTGTTTCAGTGTCGATGGCAAAAAGGTATTGCAGGTTAAGCGATTAAAATGGAAATTTAGAGGGAACGAGAGGATTGAGGTTGATGGGGTTCCGATTCAGGTTTCGTGGGATGTTTATAACTGGTTGTTCGAAGACGTGGATGATGGGCATGCCGTGTTCATGTTCAGGTTTGAGAAAATGAGGTTTGAAGAAGACGAAGAAGAAGAAAGAGAGAAGAGTGAAGGGATGGTCTTATGGCAACAGCAGGCATGTGGTGGGTTTGGGATGAATGGATTTGAGAGGAAGAAAATGAAGAGGAGTTCGTTTAAAACGAGGAGTTCATCGTCGTCGTCGATGTCTTCGGCTTCATCTGGGTGCAGTTCTTCGGTTATGGAGTGGGCGAGTATGGAAGAGAATGAGTTGCAGAACGTTCCATCTGGGTTTTCTTTGCTGGTTTATGCTTGGAAGAGTTGAAGATGGATTGATTCCTGTTCCTGGGATCTCTTCTTGTGTGACTGGTAATTCAGTTTATTTGATTAAAAAAAAAAAAAAAAACTAACCCATTTGTCCATGAATCTTGTTCAATAAATCTAGATAGAAAAAGAGAAATATAGATAAATTGATAGATAGATCCGACATTCTCTTCTTCTTCTTGAGAAAAAAAGAAAAAAATTCTGTATTTTTTTTCTTTTTGGATTGATTAGTTGGTGTAAAGAAAGAATTATTAATGGAACAAGATGATTTTGAGTTCTTTGTGGATGATTTTGAGCTTCTGGTTCCACGGTTCTTTTCTTTTTCTCTGTGTTCTTTGTTTTTTTTTTCTTTTGATTGCAATCTGGAAGAGAGTGGTTTGTTTGTTGCAGTAGCTCGAGATGCATGTGAGGTGGGGATCTTTTCTTTTTTCTCTGATTTGATGTTTTATCGTTCATGTAAATCAATGTGGACCGTTGATTGATTGATCACTTTTTGGGTCAGCAATAACCCATCATTGACTTCAAACAACTATAAGGAAAGGCTGGAAAGCAAGATTTTTTAGATTAATGGACGGTCGTGATGTATTGATTGACGGAGATGGGTGCGGCTGTACGGTAGCATAGTACTTTGAAAACTTTTCAGCTTTTTTGCCCTTTGGCACGGAAAGAGATGAGTAGAAGTTAAGTTGTTGTGAGGAGAGTTTGACTGTTTGACCAAGCCTGCGTGCGTGCCTGCCTGCTTGCCGTGCTGTTGCTGCCACAACCTGTTTTTTCGGCTCGTGAGGGCACGAAAGTTTTGGGCCACGGTAAGTGGAGATGAATCTGCCTCGACTATTATTCTCTAAAATGACGGTGGATGCCCTGAACTATTTAAATGACGATATTACCCTTATCTACTCAAATAATTCTTAAGGTTGTGTTTGGTATGCTAAGATGTAGGTTTAGGGTCTGTTCAGTACCTAGTTGCCAAGTTCGCGAATTATTCGCGAACAATTCGCGAACAATTCATTTTATAAGGCAAACGAATTATTTGGCCGAACAATTCAAAAATTCGGATTAATTCGCGAATAATTAAGGCTATGCGATTAAAACGTGTTTTATTCGGGTAGACGATTAATTCGGCCCATTAATTCGGCTAGAAAATAGAGTTTAAAAAAAAAAAAAAAGGAAAAAAAATAAAAAAAACTCTAATTTCATTCTCGAATTCACGTTCCTCATCGTCTCCACCCTAATGCATATTTGCATGTGTTTGGGCATCCAAAGTTATCTCAATGGACATAAATATTAAATATAATATTATAAGGTACATCTGAGATGTTTGTAATAAGGACACAGCTAGTTTCAAGGAATACTTAAATATAAATTTTTTAATAAGAAGCTTTTTTTAATATTTTTACAAAAAGGAAACTTGAGGTGTTTGGTCAGTAATACTTAGTCTCGAGATCTCATTAGTCTCATGTGTTTGTTATGCTAAATATTTTTAGGTTCATTGATCCCATGAATGGATTCATCCCTTGTGAACCTACAAGCCAAAAATCAGCCTGATAGGTAGTTTGTAGTTGTTGGATTTTAGAAATTTTTTCATTACAAACTTCATGAACAAACCCATGGGTGGAAAACAACATTGGTTCCAATGTCCGAATTTTTAACATCGAATTTTTGGATCATAACTGAATGAAACACGAATGAATACAGTTGCGAACTTTTACCGTTCTTCGAATTTTTGACCGAATTTTTATTGGCGAATTTTTAGACCATAACCGAATTATACTCAAACTTTTACCTTCTCGAATTTTTCCCGTATCCGAACTTAACAACTAGGGTTCAGTAACCCGAATTGATCCCGATTATGTGTGTTTCTGGAAGGACCGAATTTCAAGAATTATATTTCCAATTCCATGATTTTCCTGAAATTAGATAATAAATAATATAGGACGGACGATAATTCAAGTTACATTCATAGTCCGAAATCTCGGGATCGGTGGGCTCCAATCCTAATCTGAATCGGTCTGATCCATAACAAGATTGGTGCATCTCGTTTGAGACTTCTTTAGGAAACAATGATTTTGGGTAAGACGATCTATTTTTGGATCAGATCGGCCGAGACTTTGAACCATGGTTGCAGTGCATATGGTCAAAAAAGTTTGAGAGAGAGAGAGAGATATTTAACAGTGAGGGTAGGGACGTCGACGATCAACATATGGGTAAATAGAGTACAGAAATCAAATTGTTGGAATTAGGGTTTTCAGAGATTAACTAATGCGCGTCCCGATTATCCTAGTTCCAAGACTAGCTATTCCAGAACTAGACCCAAAAAGAAGCCAAACTAAAGTATAAAATAGGTTCCAGCTCTTGGTACCCAGATTGAACCGGAATTGGAATTGAAGATGTGATGTTTGATGTCAAACTTTTTCTAAACTTTAATGAATATCCCAAAATTCGAGTAGAGAAGTAAATATTTATTGGATCTTGTTGTGGAACATTATAGGAACCAAAACCGTTATATATAATAGGTTTCCGTTTTGAGATTGGTTCTTGGTCCCACCTATTAAATTTAATCATCCCCCAATCAGATGATTGTGATGGGCATTCATATCTTCTAGTGATTTTAGCCTTAGGAGATCTAATATATGGGACCCATTGAATGGGTCCTGTTTACACAAGAGGGAGGACATCTTCTTCTTGTCCTTCCATTTGGATCATAGAACTCTCTCTCTCTCTCTCTCTAGATCTCTCTCTCTCATCAGTTTTATCTGAGGTAGGTGGTAACTGGTTTTTTTAATATAAACAAGGGAGGTAGATCAAACTAGGCAAAAAAAAAAAATTAAAATGAGATAAGTATGGTTTTGGCAGTACAGTTAGTGAACCAACTCCCAAGTTATATAGTATTCTAGGTCTTCCCTTATACTACAAGCTTCTAAGGGCAGAGGAAGACTTAGAATATTAGGTGGTTTGATCCATGGTTTTCAAAGCGACCGTTATAACGGTATAACGGACTGGGGGCGTTACCGTTCTTTCCATTATAATGGCTGTTATAACGGATTGTAATGCACAGGGGCAAAAACGGAATTTTTTTTAGAAAATAACAGAAATAACAGAAAAATGGTCCTAGACTTAGGGGGTGTTTGGATCGCCATTTCTAGACTTGAAAAAGTCTTTTTTTTTTCCACATAAAGACTTCTTCCAAAATAATAGATCGTTTGGATGACCATTTTTAAAAGAGTATTTATTGTATAAAAATATATTTTTGAAGCCAAAAAATCTTTTTATAAGAAATAGCTGAAAGCTGTTTTTTAAGTGAAAAAAGACTTAAAAATTTTGCTAGCTCAACGAACATAATAAACAAAGAAACAGTTTATGATAGAAGTCCCCTTCCAAAAAAATGAAGACATTATATTGGTGGGGCCAACTAAAAGAAGATAAAGACATTTTGCATTAATAATGATCCAAACAACCTTTTTAAGAAAAATATATTTTGATATATTTTCAGAAAAGTCATTTTTTCAAAATAAATATTTTTTGAAAAATGGCGATCCAAACACCCCCTTATACTCATCTCGTAACATTGGGTTCCACTGTACACGTAATTATCGATCTAAGACTTTTCCCACTTAAAGATGTTCCGATGCAACAACCAGCCCGATCATTCAATCATAACCATTCGATTAAGTGCATTAGTTTTCAGATTTTAAGAAACAAGATGTTGAGAAGTTCCAAAGGGATTACATTTTTTAGTCAAGCTTGTTGAATGGGCCTTAGGATCATCGAAATGAGCTAGAAAAGCTCCTAGGTTTTACATAGTGATAGGGAAGTTTCAAATCGATCTCCTTGATCATTCTCCTAAGTCCACGTCATGTCGTATATAGGGGTATTAATGGGCCGTACTGAAATTTTACAAGCCCAGCCCAGAACACTAATAGCTAGGCTCAAGCCCGTACTAAACCAATAATGGGTCTAAACAGTTCAGCCATAACCCTGGACACGAATTGGTATAATGGGCTTCAAGACCAGGCTTAAACTTTATTCATATTAAAATGATAAGCCCAAATCTGGCCCATTTATCCAAGAGGCCCGGATACCCATGGTATTAAGAAAACATATGTACTCTGCCTTAAAGTTAGGCATATAATGGGCCAGGCCAAAAAGCTCATAGGCCCAGCCCATCCTAGCCCGCTAACCCCCTTCTATTCCTGTTTCTGTTTTTATTTTGAAACGCCATGTTTGACATGACTTTGCATGGTTATTTGGGACCCACATGGGTTTTTTTTTCTGTGAAATTTCTAACCATATCAAAAGTAGACGTAAAGTTAACGGTGAAATAGACAGCCCAGAATTATTTTTTTTTTTAGGTCAAATTGTAAATGACTTTTCACAAGGTTAGAAATGTCAGAATGCACTAATTTTTGTCAGCATCGTCCCCAGAAGGCTAGAACATCCACATTTCACAAGGTTAGAAATGTCTCCTCCCTTTCTTTTGTGTTTTATGGGTCGGGATCGAGGGACATTTGACAACTTTTTCGACAACCATTTTGGCGGACCCACATAGAAGCTGAATCAATGGTTGATTTTTGGTGAGGATGATCTCCTCGCCATATACATCACTCCAACAAAAAATCAGCCCATTCTGAAATTTCTAATCCCATCAAATTTGATTTCCAAGTTGCACAGAAAAAGTAGTGGGTCCATAATTCTTCAACTTCTAAATCAGTAACATCGGAACGATTTGAATTTTTGTGAGGATGTTCTCCTCACCATAGAGATCATCCTCACCAAAAATCAGCCATTTATTCATCTTCTATGTGGGTCCGCCAAATGGTTGTCAATAATGGTTGTCCCCCGATCCGGATCCGGACCGTACGTGTTTTATTTCTCAAACTGTTAATCGTTGAAACCCATACCCATGAATCCCAAAGACCATTATACAAATCTCAAAGATTACCACACAAATTTGATAGAAAAGATTACCACAAAAATTTCGAATAACATCCAATGGTCAGGACCTTAGGATGACAATGATACAGTATTGTCCTATGGACGATGCTACCATTTCTGCTATTGGAGTGTGTTGTGTGGTTGTATGGCCAGCACTTCGCCTCTATTAGACCCGTGTAGCTTAAGCTTTTAGAGTAAAGTGGTTGTCAACATGATATCAGAGCTAAAAGACCCAGTAGTTTGCGGGTTCGAGTCTTGGCAAAGTTTTGAGGGGGCGTGTTATTGGAGTCTGTTGTGTGGTTGTGTGGCTAACACTCGGCCTCTGTTAGACACACGGATCCTTTGATAAACATTTTTACGCCTCCCTCTAACAGCTTAAGCTTTTATAGTAAAGTGGTTGTCAACCGACCCCGCTTTCTTTCTTTGTTTTTTAAGAGAGCAAAATTTGATGCTACCTACAATTTCCGTCTCCAACTGTCTAGTTAAAAATTTAACTAGCAAATAAGCCAGCAAAAGGTGATGGTGCAATAATCGTTTAGGGCTTCATAAGGGCTGACATGACATCAAAATGAGCCAAGTCTATTTCTCTAACCTTGGTTCCCAAATGACTGCTGACAAAACCAGCTATTGTAGCCTTCGAAGTCACTCAAAACCATGGTTTAAAAAACATCCGTTATAATGAAAATAACGGCCATTTAATGATGACTCCACAACCCCGTCAAATAATGGCCATTGAAAAAAAAAAATTATTTTTACCGTTATTGAGGTTTTTTTAAGTACTAAAATAATTATAAAAAATGACTTTTTTTTAACCCAGATGTGACCTCATTATAATGGCCGTTATAACGGTCATAACAGTAACGTTTGAGGACTGTTATGACGTTATAACTGACAATTTAAAACCTTGCTCAAAACCGAGGTTTAAAAAAGCCGTTATAAAGGTATAACGAATTAGGGGCGTTACAATTTTTTCCGTTATAATGAAGTGTAACGCTCAGGGGCAAAATTAAAAAATAACGAATAAAGGGTGCCGAAATTCAAAATTTGAAATTCAACTTTTCAAAAACGACAAAATAACGAAAATAACAGTCATTTTTTCACAATTTTTTTTTTCAGAAAATATCGGTCGTTATTTTCATTATAAAGGAAAAATAATGGCCATTATTTTTTGAGCATTTTAACGGTATACAACATAATGGGAAAGGTCTGAATCCGTTATAACGGGCGTTATTTTTGTGATAACGGCTGTTTTTAAACCTTTGCTCAAAACGACAGAAATAAAATTTTATGAATGGAGACTTTTTAGCAAAAGTCTGTAAGAATGGGCTCAATACATGGTTAGATGAGCCAACAATGGAAATCTTTTATGAGGAACATAAAGAAGTCTCACTCTACAGAGCTTTCAAGTGCTTGTTTTCTTGTTTTTTAGATGTTCTAGGGTTTATGTCTCTTATCAAGACTTTGAACGGAGAGAGAGGTAATACATGTTGGAAAAGTGGTTGTTTGTAGGCTTCGGGGAAATGGGTGTTTGTGGATTTTGGGGGTTTAGTCACGCCGGCACCCATGACTTAGGGTTGCTTACTGACTCCTTACAATGGACACCACAATTTTGTCTACCCCCCATGACCACGCACAAAGACTTTTGCGTCTACCATTCACAGTGATGTCATAGCCCCGGTTGTACTTTTACTACAATGTCTACCCTTGGATCCAAGTGGGATTACGATATCCTTAGTTTCAAAATAGTGGACGTTATTTAACGGGGTTCTGTTGTTATGGTTAACGGCTGTTATTTTTGATTGAGTTAGTATTCAGCTTATACATCTTGTATATGAACAAACATGGAATGGTCGTGTGTATCAGTATGACCGTTTATGTTCCTCTTTTTATGTTTCGGAGTGTTAATGGGTCTGGCTTTTGGTAAATTTTGAATTGGCCCATCCTGAAACCCGATCTGATAAATTCTTATTCACGCTCGAAAAGTTTCGTGGGCTGGCCCATTTACACCTCTAATTATGTTACATGGAAGAAATAATAAGTACGTGGTATATGTGTTTTTTTTTTTTTTTTCGGCAGTGGGAATTGCCGAAAAAGTTAACTTTTTTATAAATTGCCACTAAGGACAGTGGATAAAATATGGCAACTAAGGATTGTCTTTATACAAGCCAGTGTTTTAAAACGGGAAAACTCAAGTCGTCTTGACTCTCGAGGTCTACAGGGTCAAGTAGACCCGAAATCTCCGCCCTTCTTCCACTCCGTCCGAAGAGTAACTAAAGGAAGAGGAAAGAAAAGACAAAACCATGACACACAAAAAAAGAGTAATCAGTCTTCAGGTCAGGGAGCTGCAGCACCAATAGAATAACAAAAGAAAAAAACTTGAATTTTCTCGTCTTCTTTCCGATCACAGAAAATCAGACAATTCAATGGGTATTACCGATCTTTAAAATTGCAAACCTGAAAATACACACACATACACACATAGCGTATACACAATTTTAGAGAAAAGAAGCAAGGGAGAAATGGGATATTTTGGGAGAAAATTAGTAGATGAAGAAGAAAAAAGAAATTTAGAATAACGAAACTGAGTCGATAAAAGAAAATACCCCTAGTTTTTCTCGCTGGCGAGTCGAGTTGAATCGATCAACTCAGCCAAGTTTTTGAATCGATTCATCGAGTAGGCTCAAGTCAGTATCCCGAGTCTTGGCTAAATTGAAACATACAAATGGGCCCACTAGGCCTAACATACTAACCTTGAGCTTGACTAGGGATGTCAATCCGGCCCTACCCTACCCTTTGAAAGCCCTAAAAAGAGGCTTTTTTTTTTTTATATAAATTTCAAGCCCTTAGGACCGGGCCGGGCCGGGCCCAACAGGGTCACGCTTAAGAGGGCCCGGCCCTTAGCAAATCATCTTTGTTTTATATATTTTTTTAATTTATATTCCATAAAATAATGCACCCTAGGTGCGTGGTATATTCAAAACTAAATTAAGTTGATTTTTTTTTATAAATGAAAAAATGAGTTGTTCCAAGGTCACCAGTTGTTGGACACCCAAAGTGTCCAATTAATAATGAGAGTTCCAGGTTATCTAAAGAATCTAATCCTTTTTCTAAAAACAAAATATACAAAAGAAATGGGGAAACCCAGTTGGCATGGTCTCCCGGTTTCCTTAGTTACACGTGTTATGACGTTACTGGTCTTGGACATTACAATTATCTTAAAAAAGATATAATTTTGGGCTATTTCCAAATGATTTAGACATTCCAAAATTGTTCCTATTTTGAAAACTTTAAGAATGGCTTAGAATTGTTCCACAATGACTTTTTTATAGTGTCTATTTATGATATATCATTTATTTTATCGAAGTTTTAAAAAAGACTAAAACGTTTCATTTCAAATCTTAACGGCTCACCCTTGTAGCGAAAAAATCATGATCATTCATTCATAAAAAAATCTATATAGATTAAACGGAGGAAACATGTTACCAAGCCAAGTACATTATTCAAGCATCCAATTTTTTTCCTTAAATTTTTTATATTTTTTAGTACTCTTCTTCTAGGCCCTGGCCCTACCCTGACCCGGCCTTTTGACAGCTCTAAGCTTGACTCACAGTTTCGGCAATGGGTTAGTTCAACTCAATGACACGACCCAAAATTTGTTTTCATTTTGGTCTTCTCAATTTTGGGCTGGTTAAGGTTTGATCCAATAGAACTTGAGTCGGTCTCATTCTCAAGTTGACCCGAACCTGAGCCGAACTCGACCATGCTGCCACCCCTAGGGCAGTAATGAGGTGGGTTAACCCAGTAACCTAACTGACCCAACCGAAGCATTGCAAAAAATGGGCTCAAAAGCACTACAAAGCCTTTCCCAAAAGCCAATCGAGGCCCATGCCCTTCCATTATCATTCTCAATGGTAGATCCAATGCCTCTACGTTCTGGTGCTAATGGTCTGGTCTCAATGACTGTTATGTTATTTGCTAAAAATGTTAAAAAACCGTCATAATGGACTTAACGGCTGTTAGTTTTTTCTTTATTTTAACAATATTGATGTTATTTTGAAAAAAAATTCAAAAAATAATAATATTTGGCCCCTTTTTTTTAATATGATTTGACCCATTACGACAGATATAACGGTAGCATTACCTGTTCGTTATAACACTAGAATGGTTCAATTTAATCCCGGTTTATATAGAAGGCTTCAAATCAAACCCAAGGCTAACAAATGGGAATATTCAGCCTAAGCCCGGCCCAAATAAGGCTGCCTAACCCATGTTACACTAGAATACTGGGCCTCTTTGTATGTCAACTGAAGCCTGGCCTAGAATCTAAGGCCCATAATTATAACTGCTAATGATTGGGAATGATATTATATCTCCAACTTTATATTAGTATTTGTTACATCATTAATCCAGCCTTTGGATTTAGGAATAATGATATCGTAAACATTTTCACGTGGATTGAGATGATTAGAATTTTGCTTACGGACCACAGTACGAGCCACGTGGCACACTTTTAGAGATCTCTTACCGTATGGATGTTTCGCCCAATCCTAGGTGGATCTACAGACCAAAAATTAGCGTTATTAGTGATTTCTAAGCGTTGGATTGGAGTCATTTTAATTGGTAAATTTTTAACCGTGGAATTTGAGCATTATTTGGTGTTCAAAGATCCAAAGGTTTGACATCACTAATGAGGTGTATGTTTAACTAGGAAAAAAATATGCCACGTGGCTCATGTGGTCCGTCAGCAAAGTTCTACTGGATTGAGATTGAGGTAGCATTGTATTGTAAGTAGTACTGGGATTATAGTATCATTGGTCACCAACTGTTTTCCTTTCTGCAAATCTGGTGCCATTGCTCTCGTTCCAGCAATTTTTCGATGGAAGGTCAGGATCTAACTTCTCTCCTCCTCTGTGTATCTTCTTCTCTCTTCGAAATTAGGGTTTCTCATTCGAATTTGATCGGAGTTGAATAACATTTCGAAACTTTTGAATCTCAATCTCAAATGTTTGATTGAGAATCACGAAAACTCCTAATTAATAGCTGTGATTTCTGAACTCAAAACCCTTAAAACTTATATTAAACTGTTCAATCAATCTCATTGTTGTCCGATTACGGAATCAGGTTTCCGACTGTGTTCGAAAGTCTTGAGATTCGATCCTCTGAAGTAGCTAATTTCTGATTTTAAGGTTCTGGGTTCAGAAAATTATCCAATTGTGGTGTCTTTTGAGGAAATTTTTTGTGGGTTTTCACTCTGTGTTACTTTGTATTTGCAGAAAAAACTGCATTTTGATGGTTGGTTAACATGGATAAACTAGTGGATTTTGGAAGGAAAGCTTTGTTCTACGTTAGGGTCCTCTCCGGATATGAAGAGAGACGAATCAGATCTTACAGATTACAGCTCCAGAGACAACTTGAACAGGTGATCCATGTTAATGTCATCTCTATGTTACATGTTGTTTGCTTACTGTTATAGTTTTTTGCTACATTAGATGTTCTGTATATGCTTACTAGTTTTTTTTTTTTTTTTAAACTATAATTGGTTTCTTATTCATGCCCTAAAAAAATTTAAAGCTGTTAAGTGTGTCAAAAATGCTTCGAAGGTGAATGATATAAAATGCATTGCAAGTTGGTTAAAACATTATTGATCGTAAGGGTATAAGAAAAGGATAATTCAGCATTGGTACAAAGATAAAAAAAAATATGACCAAGAAGAATCGAAAACATTCACGGGCTGTCCATTGTTTGAGCTGCCCAATCAGTCGCATGCTTAGTGTCACCATCAATCTCAATTTTCCTTTCGAACAAAGATGGAAAATTAAGATCCTTTTGAGGAAGAATCCAACTTCCGCTTCAATGAATCCAATGATACCATACCAATTGGATTTAGAACATCTTCTGAAGCACACCCGTCTTGTTTCTGAAGACCCCACCAATGCCTTCAAGCCCTGGGTTCCCCAAAGAACACTCATCCACTTTAAGCTTGACAACCCGTTCTAGGAGGGGGCAAGTTGGGCATACCTTAGGCTTGACCATACCAGTTCTGAGAATATTCATCCAAACAATTTCAAAGTCCACATAAAGTTTACAACTTATTTCAACATGTAATATAGAAATTACCAATGAAAAGAATACATTCATATGGGATATCTGTTTTTGATATTGAAATTTCAGAGAAGTGATCAATAATATTATCCTTTATTTAATATTTCAGCTTGTGTTTGATTGCTTACGCCCTTGTGGACTAGTTAATCGGGCTTATCATGGCTTCAATGTGCACTGATTGTATTTTCCATTTTGGCTGCTAATGGTGTCAATAAGCCCCGTGTTGACAATCTTTTACTTGGGTCAGACTAAAGTATTTTCTTTTATAAATTTGACCAACTCTATAAGATAGCTTTCTAAAGTACAAATAATGTTTTTCACTATTAAAAATCTACAAAGAATTTCTATAATCCTTCGAAAAGCATCCTAGAGAATACATTAGAAGAACAAGGTCTTTGGTGTCGAATACTCATCCTAATGACCCTTCAGCCTTTGTTCCCCCTTTGATAAATAGCACTTTATTGAAAGAGAAAGAAGATAATTGCGCAAATTAGGGAAGAGAGTTTAGTAGGAAAACATTTTCTCTATGTTCGTCAATCTTAATGAGTAGATTGGCCATCCCGTTGGCACGCGTTCGAGTGTGTAAAATGGATGGAGAGATTCTCTGACAGATCCAAGATTTGTTGAGTGAAGTAAGGAATCCCCAAGGATTATCCTCCATATTAGAAATTTGTGCAGTAAGGCTTCTCAAATCTCCTTTTGCCCAAAAGGGTGCATGTAAGGATGACATATGTTAGAATGGCTTGCAAATTTGCACAAACATCTACTCTAGGCCTGTCAACGGATATCTATCGAATCGAATATATGTATATTCGAATTCGAAAAAAATAACCAATTTCCAAATTCGAATCCGACGGATGTTCCAAACTGCTATTCGAATTCGTATTCGATTTGTTTATCGGATATTCGAAAATATTCGATTCGGCCGATAAGAAAATAGGATTAGAATCTTATCCGAAATTAACCCCAAAAACTAGATCCAAATGATCATAAAAATTAAAATCCAAAATAAACTAGAAACCAAATAATCAGAGAGAGTTTATTTGCCTCTGGTGAGACCGCTATGTTCATGAGATGATTATCCGCCTCTAGTGAGATAATCAGCAGTTGTGATCAACATCTTGTACAAATGGTTCCTCCAGTATGCAATCCTTCCCATCTTCAACCTCTTCAACCAGGGTTCGCAGGCGGCTTCGCTAGATCCTTCTCCTTCACCACCTCAAAACCTATTTTCTTCGCAATCTGGTCGTAACTCCTCAACCGAGGCAACACATCTCCTTTCTCGATCTTTTGAATAACCTCGGCGTCGTCGGATCTTGATTCTACAGCACCTCTGAGAGAAAAAGAGAGGGTTAGGGTTAGGAATTGAATGATGCCTCCGAGAGGGAGAGAGAGAGAGATGAAGGTTAGGGTTAGGAGTCGATTGAGATGAGAATAGGGTTTTATATACCCACTATACGAAAAGACTAAAACGCCCCTACATTTGTAGTCGGATCGGATATTTTTGAAGTGGATATCTCCATATCCGAAATTAATTCGATTTCGATTCTGATATCCGAAAATTTCGGATAATATTCGATTTTTCGAATACGGATTTGAATTTTCGACTATCCATTGACAAGCCTAATCTGCTCTACTGGGCTCCAATAGGTTCTTTTTACTGTTATTGGATTTTAATCCTTTTGCTCTTGAGAGTCATATGGTTATTTGTAGTCTCAATAATATGGAAGTAATAATTCCTGTGCTCCTCTTAGGAAAAACAATATGGTTTGCATTGTTCTTTTTAATCCAATCTTTAGCATGAAACACCGCAAATTTCTCTCATGAACATAGTACCTTTCATCTTGGCCTTCAGTCTGAAACTCGTGGAGTTTCCATATGTACCTCTTTAGAGGTCTCCCTGAAGAAATGCTACCTTCATGTTTAGTTGAAGCACTTAGGGGGATTAATGAGCAACAATGGGAAGCATAGCCCATACATTGTTCTGTTATACTGTTCGAGCAAACATCAGCAGTCTTTCTATCCTGTGGGTTTATGTAAACTCCTTACCAACAACCGTGACTTTACACAATTATACTGATCGATAAGTAAGTCGCTGTTGTACTCTTGTGTGTAAACTCACTTCCACCCTATTTATTGTATATTTTCCATCAAACAATACTACTAGTTCCCAAGTAGTGTTTTTCCAACACCCTTCATCTCTCCACTGTTGCCTTTTCTTTCCAAGAAGTCCATCGATTTATGAACAGGTAAAAGAAACATTGTAATCAAATAAATAATGCAAATAACAAAAAAAACAAAATCGTTCTTCTATTCTTTTTCCCTTGGTACTTGTAAATTCTGCTTCTTGTAACACATTTCTTTTTCTCTTATATTGAGCGATCCATACTCTTAGTATTATAGACCATAGCTACTGCCTAGAAGCATCATAGAGATACACTTTACACATTGGACACATTTGACCTATTGGATGATCTTAACCATCCGATCGGCAGACTCTTTTCCAGATAATGCACAGTAAATTTTCTAATATCCAGAAGAATGTGATAATTGGACAGTTATGATCATTTGGTCAGCTCAATTTTGGTTTAGAACATCACCTAGGTGTCAACCTATCAGTTGCCATATCCACATCTTATACAACAGAGCATTTATAAACTGTATTTGTGGTTTTATAACAGTAATCACCATTTCACTCATGACTTCCAATTTACATGAATTTTCAAAATGTTACTTTAACTTAATAGTCAGTTCCACCTCGTACATTTTATAAACCGGATTTGCAGTATTCCGGGTTTATGTTAGACTTTAGATTTACGCTTGATATATGAAGTAAACAGATGCATTTTAACAGTAATCACCAGTCACTTGTAACTTCCAATTTACATGTAATTTTAAAATGTTTGTCTAACTATTGTCTTCTTCCTTCTCAACATTCACATGGTAAATAAGATTAATGCAATTAGCATGCTTTGCTTTGCTGGTATTTTACATTTGGTGTATTACTTTTTCTTGTTTTGTCAGGCACAAGAAAGGAAGGCAGCCTTGAGAAAAATCCCAGAACAAGCTATTTTAGCAGAGGTTCGCCGCATGGTTGAGGAGATGCAAACATTGAACCAGAAGCTGGAAGAAACAGTAAGTCATACTTCCATGAGTGGGGGAAAACTAGCAATTGAAATCAAGGTCTAAATACTCGAATTTGACTCGTCTGAGTCGCTGAGTTAAGTGAGTCTTTATGCTATCCCAGGTCAAAAAAGTAAGGTTTTCTGGCAGGCTTGAAAAATACCCTGACTCAGCCCTATTTTACCATAATTCAGAGACTCGATGAGGCAAAGAGAAACTTTCTGGGTCAATGAGGGGAAAAACCGTAATTCATGACAATATATTTCAATGTTCAAAACCCCAATCCTTTCTAAACAATATATTCGCTTCTCTCTCAACTATGTGTTCTATTCTGAATCAACATTTGTGTTTCTACCGTCCATTACCTGCCAGCTGCAGTGATGGCTGACCAAGTACTGGTGTCCACCGACCACTACCCTCTCCTTTCAACAACATAATAGTCTCAGTAACGGCCTGCAATAGGTCTTGTCTTTAAATTCTCAACCATCTCCTCAACTCTTTGTTCTTCTTGCTTTACTCTTGTAGTTTGTAATTGCTCGGTCCTTTGAATTTGTTATTGTAAAAATGGCTAATTTGATGTGATTTTTCGGGTACAGAATTTACGGTTGATTTCATATCTAATTCTCTTCTTCTTGTTTTTATTTCAGTTTTTTGTTCAAGAATCGAATGGTGATCATTTATTTTAATTTCTTTAGTGTGATTTTCTTTTTCGTAGTTTATCCATTTTATTTTGTATCTAATATTTGAATAAAATACCTTACTCGGCTTAACTCGTGAACAATGTTTTTGGGTTTCCAACCAAGATTGAAATGAGAGAACAAGGAACCCAAAAGCAACAGTCCTTTATGGAAAGTTCAGCTCCTTCATATGTTCAATTATCCAAAAGATATCAATGCCCTTCTCTAGACAATAAACCAAGGGGCAACTTTCTATTGCCTGCCATGCTAACTCATGTGTAGAATTGACCAAAGCCTGCCCACCTCTTATTTGGTGGGCAAACCTGGGATTGAAGCCACAATCTTTACTTTGTCGATCTTCTACCACCCAGGTCTCAACCCAATTCATCCACTTTATTCTCTTTTTCAAAATATTAGTATGATGCCTTCATGATCGTTTTAGAATATTGTACCGTTACGCTCATATTTTTTCAAGTACTCAGACTTTTGTGTCTTTGGAAATTGGGTAGATTTTTGCTTTTAGCAAAGTGTTCAAGTATTCCATAAAATCTTGGACAGTTTATTGTGTGGTTTCTCCATGCAATGTTCTGTTACTACATCCTATGTAACAATTACACAGAGATGTGTGTTAGCGTCTGACACAGATATGAGGTGTCTAATACAGCACCTTTAGGAAGTCCAAAACACATACACGTCCGTAGACTCCATACTTAATATTTTAGTTAGATTTAAGACAGCAATAAGATCGGTGATGCTTTATGAGAAGAATACTGGGCAATCAAGAAACATGTTCATAAAATGAGCGTAGTCGAGATGAGGATGTTGAGGTAGATGGGTGGTATGACGAGGGAAGTCAAAATTAGAAATGAACGCATTCATGAAATATAGTAGTAACCCCAATAAGTGACAAAATAAGGGAAAGTCAATTGGTATGGTTTGGTCATGTACAATGAAGACTAATGACATCACCGATGAGAAGAAATGTGCAATCAAAGGGTCTAAAAAAGAGGAGAGGAATGCCAAAACGGATGTGGACTGATGTTTTGAGAGGAGATTTTAAAAAACTTGCCTCAATAGAAGAAATGGCTTTTGATAGAATTGAATGGAGGAACAAGACTATTCCTATAGCCGGCTTCCATATTATTGGGATAAGGCTTATCATATGATGATGAGTTGGATTTGAATCATAAGTTTCTTTTTTTAAAGAAAATTAAAGAAACTTAGGAAAGGAATATATCTCTACTTCTTATAACAAACGTGACTAGATTGTGCCGATCCATTTTTTTTGCTAGTTTGTTTTTCCAAATGTACCCCTACATGTCCTTTTCTATGCACTCAAGGTATTTTATTCTTTTAAGTTTTTATTAATCAGAAAAATGGAGGCCTCACCACATAAGGCCAACTATTAATTATATACAAATTTCCAATTGCTGAGATTTTCAAAATAGTCCTTTACCCTTCCCTTGTAATTTCTTTTTCATATTTATGTCAAAAAAAACCTTTATAATAAGCTAGATAACTTAAAACACGTCCGCCACTTGGTCATCGCGCGCTTCGCACATGTTCCCTCCACCAGTGAAGAGTAAAAGAAAACATTTCCCTACACTATGGAGCTATCCAGTAACATAATAATACAAGTAGATTTATAATAAGAGGGTAGTGTACAAAGGACGGAATGCACCACCCCTTTTTTTTTGATCGGTTGCACCACCCCTTTTTTAGAAACCATCTTTACATAAAATAAAGGATGACATTGCCATACGTGTCTAGATGTGTAGACACACGTATCTATGTCAATACACGTACGATACGGCAAAAACCTAAAAGTGTCATGTCCTAGTTACATGTAACTTTTTTACTATATCATGTCATAATTAAAGAATAAGTTGCTTCACCACTAGTGTATTCTTCTTTTGGTGGTGTGGGGGTAAAATCGTGTTACCCTCACCTAAAGGTGTATCATCGCAAAGATTACTCGCACACAACCATTAAAGCACAAAGGAGATAAAGGAGACGAACACAAACACACACCACAAGGGTTTTACGTGGTTCCCTCCAACAGGCAGATACATCCATGGGCTCATAGAGCCACTATGAATCTCTCGTATTACAATTAAGTTCGTCCTTCAGTTGGTCTCCCCTTTTCCAATAGGCCAAGGGTTTCTTTTATAATGTTGACAGCATGTCTACTCCTTCTAAATAAGGATTCTACTAAATGGAATCCTTCCACGATTAGGATCTCTACTAAATGGAGTACGTCTATAATTAGAAAGTTTCCTCTAACTAGGATTCCTATTGTAATATGATTAGGATACCACGTCCTTCTATTCTTGGAGTCTTCCTTCCAAAGGGGGCGGAGTTGCCAACACGTGGGTCAACTCCCCCTATAAGGCATACAACATCACCGTAGTTCCAAGATCGCGTACATTGTCATGCGGAGCTGATAGGAGGTCTGTCGGAGCTTGCAGAGCTATTTCGAGATGAGCTCCGTTGGGCTCTGCTATGCTCAGATGAGCTCTGTTGTGAATCTGAAATATGTCCATAAGTGGTGCACTTCATCTACCACATGTACAACACGCATAGTGCAAAATTACGAACCCACGGGTGGTATATGTTGTAAATAAGGTTGTAACCAGTAGATAAAGGTTGTAGATAGAAGAGGGAAAAAGTGTAATGGAGGCGGAAGGTGGAGAAGTAGATTAGGGTTAGAGAGAGAATTGTTAATTCATTCTCTCTCACACACTGTATATATATATATGATGGGGAGAAACCCTACAAAAGATAACACTATTCACGTGACACTATTCACGTGGTACTATTCACATGATACTATTCACGCGACACTATTCACGTGAATAGTGAAAAACCCAAAAGAGGCCCCACGTGGGAAGTGGGGCACAGCCCACTTGAGACACCCACGTGGGTGTATTACATAAATTCCAACGCTCCCCCTCAAGTTGGTGCGAAGATATCCATCATGCCTAGCTTGCCAATCAAGGTATGAAGAATAGACTTGTTCACCCCCTTTGTGAGTGTGTCGGCAACCCGTCCCTGTATTCTCACATACGGAGTACAAATCAATCCTCGTTGAAGTTTCTCTTTGATGAAGTGACGATCAACTTCAATATGCTTAGTCCTATCATGCTGGACTGGGTTGTGAGCAATGCTGATGGCAGCTTTGTTGTCACAGTAAAGGCTCATCGGCTCTGTCACCTAGAGTCCCAGTTCCTCAAGTATGGTCCTCAACCAAAGGAGTTTGCACACACCATGTGCCATAGAGCGAAATTCTGCCTCTGCACTGAATCGAGCTACAACTGGCTGCTTCTTGCTTCACCAAGAGACAAGATTACCTCCAACATGGGTACAGTATCCTGACGTAGATCGACGATCAGTAACTGAACCTACTCAATCTGCGTCAGTATATGCTTCCACTCTAAAGTGTCCATGTCGCCCAAACCACGACCTGGAGAGCCCTTGAGGTACCGAAGAACTCGGTGAACTGCCTCAAGATGTGATGACCGTGGTGCATGCATAAACTGACTGATAACACTAACAACGTAAGCAATATCCGGACGGGAGTGTGCCAAGTAAATCAGCTTGCCAACCAATCCCTGAAACATAGCGACATCCTCAAGGGTGTCACCTTCCTCAGAATTCAGCCGATGGTTCTGATCAATTGGAGTCTCTACTGGTTGAGCTCCCAAATACCCAGTCTCATCTAGAAGGTCTAATACATACTTCCGTTGAGAGATGAAGATGCCCTTCTGAGACCGAGCAACTTCAATTCCCAAGAAGTATTTCAGTGGCCCCAAATCCTCTGTCTCAAACTCTGAGGACAAGAAGGTCTTCAGCTGCTTTATCTCCTTAGGATCATTCTCAGTGATGACAATGTCATCAACATAGACGATCAGTGCCGTGGTACTAGTCTGCGGGTGCTTCACAAACAACGTGTGATCGGCCTAACTCTGCTTGTAGCCCACTCGTCTGATCGCACTGCTAAATCGCTCGAACCATGCCCTTGGAGATTGCTTTAGCCCATACAGGGCTTTCCTTAACTTGCACACCTTGACGTCACTTCCAAAAGGTGTCAACCCAGGTGGTAGTTTCATGTACATCTCTTCTGCCAGATCTTCATGCAAAAAGGCATTCTTCACATCCAGTTGATGCAATGGCCAGGACAGGTTGGCAGCTAAGGATAAAAGAACTCTAACTAAGTTTATCTTGGCCACAAGTGCAAAAGTCTCCTGATAGTCTATCCTATATGTCTGAGTGAATCCCTTGGCTACGAGTCGTGCCTTGTATCGTTCAACTGACCCGTCAACTTTATGTTTCACTGTAAAGACCCATTTGCACCCCACGGGTTTCTTTCCTCTGGGTAGTTGAACAAGTTCCCATGTTTTGTTCTTCTCAAGAGCCTGCATTTCATCCACCATAGCTTCTTTCCACTTTGGGTGACTAAGTGCGTCTGCAACACTGGAAGGCAAAGAAACAGAGGAGGCAATACTAATAAAATTCTGATATGACGGAGACAGAGACTGATACGAGACAAAATGTGAGATAGGGTGTTCCGTACAAGTACGTACACCCTTCCGAAGTGCAATAGGGAGGTCAATATCAGTGCTCATATGATCATCAGAAGTAGGAGATGCATGTGGCTCAAGAACAGAAATAGGAACTGAGGTAGGGACAGAAGCAATACCTGGAACTGGATCCGAGGGGAAACTTGCAGATGTAGGCGCAGGGACAGTGGCTTGTCCTTTTTTCTTGGTTCTGACATATACGCGCACATCAGCTGCAGTAGTAGAAGTATCCTTGTCACTAGACTGAGGTCCCGGCATTGGAATAGAGACATGCAGAGGGCTGGGGACACTCTCTTCTGCAATATCATGCTCCCCCTGAAGAGAGGTCTGCTCACCAAAGAAGGGGATGGACTCAGCGAAGGTGACATCCATAGAGATAAAGCGACGACGGGTAGCAGGATGATAACATTTGTACCCTTTTTTATTAGAGGGGTACCCCAAGAAAACGCACTTCAAGGCCCGCGGATCTAACTTGTACCTCGAAGAACGATGAATATGGATATAACAAATACACCCAAAGACCTTTGGAGGAACAACGAAAGCCGGGCGGTCAGGAACCAGGAAAGATAGGGGAGTCTAAAATCCGAGAACCCGAGAGGGCATACGATTGACGAGGTAAGCAGCAAGTAAGACAGACTCAGACCAATAGTGTTTAGGAATCTGCATGCTTAACCGGAGAGCACGCTCAACTTCAAGAAGGTGACGATTTTTTCTCTCAGCAGTCTCATTCTGTTGAGGTGTTGAAGGGCACGAGGTCTGATAAACAATGCCATGTGAAGCAAAGTAGGATTTCAGACCCCCATCTAGGTATTACCCCCCCATTGTCAGAGCGAAGAATCTTTGGTTCGCATAAGGTACACCCAGGTACAACCACTAAAGTCATCTACAAAGATAACAAAGTACCGATATCCAAACAAATAAGTCATGGGCGCATGGCCCCACACATCAAAATGCACAATAGAAAAAAGAGTAGTATTTTTATTCTCACTAATGGGAAAAACAGAACGACAATGTTTGGCCAGTTCGCATGTTTCACAATGAAAGAGAACCGCAGAAACAAAAGAGAAAGTAGGAAAGACACGCTTTAAGACTGACACGGGTACATGACCTAACCGGTTATACGAAAGCATTAACTGGTCTTTATTGACTCTACTACTACTACTGATGCTAGACTGGTGTGCAAATGCAGAAACCGAAGAATCTAGGATGTATAAGCTACAGTCCTCACGTCCACTGCCAATCGTCCGCCTCGACTCCAGATCCTAAAACACACAGTGAGAAGGAAAAAACGTTACACTACAGTTAAGACGTTTGGTAAGACTACTGACGAATAGTAAATTAGCGGTGAATTGTGGAACATACAAAACAGAAGACAAAGAGAGAGCTGGTGTGGCATGAACATCCCCTTTTCTTGAGATAGAGGAATAGGTGCCATCAGCTATCCGAACTTTGTCATGACCAGAGCAAATACTATAACTAGAGAAAACGGAGGACATACCAATCATGTGATCAGATGCCCCTGAATCAATGATCCAAGAAGGGTTGGAAAGTACAGTAGAGGCGGAAAAAGCAGTCCTAGTACCTGTGTGAGCAAATGCAGACGGAAGTGGAGGCCTGGCCATTGAGTTGGGCCATCATGCGGCGAAGTCGCTCAAGATCTGCAGGAGAGAACGAGTCTGTGTCCCCAGAGGAGGTAGACACTGGTGGTGCGGTGTCCTGTGTGACTGAGTGTGCTGAGTGAGGTCCCTGTTTTGCTGATTGACGCTGACGGGAAGTCGGGCCTGTCCTAAGAGACGTCCATGGAGCTTCTAGCAAGTAGCCTAGATATAGCCCATGTGACCGCAATGATCACACTTGGATTTGGGTCGGTCCCCAGACTCCTTCGGACTGGATGTCTAGCCCTTCTGATTGGTAGCAGCCAGGGCAAAGCGGTCCTGAGTATCACTCCCACTGCGGAGTTGCATGGCACAGCGGCGGCTGTCCTCCCCCTGAATGTAACCATAGACCTATGCTAGAGAGGTAAGAGCAGGATCCCTACCAAGGATCTGAACACGAGCTCTCTCAAAGCTCGGATGAAGGCCGGAGAGAAACTGGAAGATCCGAGAACGTTCAACCATCGCCTTGAAGGACTTGACGTCATCTGCGCACTTGGGGGAGTAACTCTGGTAGTGATCGATCGATCTCCCATTTGCTTCGAAGGGAAGCATAATATGTACCAAGCTTCATCTCCCCCTGACGAAGACAAGATATCTCTTGTTCTAGTTCATAGAGCTTGGCGAAATTGCCCACCTGGGAGTATGTCTGAGATACGGCATCCCAAACATCTTTGGCCGTTGGTAGCAACATAAACTCTTTGCTGATCTGGGTTTGCATCAAGTGAAGAAGACTGGACATGACAGTCAAGTTCTTCATAACCCAAATCCGATGAGATTTGTCCTTCGGATCTAGTTCTTTAGTAGCACCTGTCAGATACTCACTGTAGCCGCGGCCCCCAATGTACATGAGAGCGGAAGTCTTCCATTCTAGAAAGTTGGTACCATCGAGCTTCACAATGGTGATGCAGAGCTGAGGGTTGTGATCTCCATGAGAGCCATGAGTCACAGGACGATCCTCAGAGGAAGAACCAGAAATCACAGATGTGGCCTCGGGGGAACTCATCGGAGCAAGACCACCAAAAATAGCGGGTAGTGTATCAGAGGCTCCCAGAAAACAGAAGCGAGGTCTAGAGGATCCCTAAAGGCCCAATGAGTGGTGCGCCTAGGACAAGAGGGCCCAGAGAGATCTGATTTTGAAAGAAAATCAAACCCAAAAAGTAGCCGGGGGATCCGGGTGATTTTTGAAAACTAGGGTTCCGACGATCAGAATTCGTCGAATCAAGTTTCGAACTGTTCCACGAGCAGTGTTGAAGAGGGAGGCAAGGATAGAAAACCTTACCGTAGTGCGGATCTCAAGAAAATTAAAAAACCCAAAAATCCTCGAAAAACGTGTTGGCCAGAAAAACGCTGGAGAAGCTTGAGAAGAAGATAAACTGGATCTCTGATGCGGCTGAGAGAAAAAACTAACCAGGAAATAAAAGCCTCTGGTGTTTTGCCTTAGGATTAATCCCCGGATAGCGCAGGAATGATCTCTGCGATTTCCTCAAAAGTTCTCCTCGGCTCCGGATGCTCACATAACCGTCTTAGATCAGAATAGAGTCTCTAGGAGACAAAGACACATGCTCTAGAGCTACCATGCTCTGATATCATGTTGTAAATAAGGTTGTAACCAGTAGATAAAGGTTGTAGATAGAAGAGGGAAAAAGTGTAATGGAGGCGGAAGGTGGAGAAGGAGATTAGGGTCAGAGAAAGAAGTTGTGGGAAGACGAGAGAATGAATTGTTAATTCATTCTCTCTCACACACTGTATATATATATATGATGGGGAGAAACCCTACAAAAGATAACACTATTCACGTGACACTATTCACGTGGTACTATTCACGCGACACTAGTCACGTTAATAGTGAAAAACCCAAAAGAGGCCCCACGTGGGAAGTGGGGCGCAGCCCACTTGAGACACCCACGTGGGTGTATTACATAAACTCCAACAGTATACAACTAGCATTTTCAAATTTATCACCAAGAAATTTCTCTTAGAAGTCGGGGATTTTTCTAGCACAACTTTGAAGAAAGGAACTTGTTATTTCTTTGGGGTATACCTCTGCCTTTAAGATGCTAATACATCCCATTATAAAGCCTGAGGTGTTTCTCATACAGATGCCTCAAAAACGTATATCGTGCATGCAAATGTCTTTAATTATAAAGCATCATGCATATTCTATGTTGCATTGGTATGGGTATAAGTGTTAGAGTGCGACATGGGTGCGGAGTGTCCGATTCGGTGAACCTTGAAAAATAGGATTCGTGGAGTCGGCAATATATTGAGAATAATATATAACACGGTAATTGTTTCTTCTATAATCGTGAGGATGAGAATAGATAATGTGATAGAACATCTTATGATTTGTATTATATACTTATAGATAAGAGTACATATATGTAATGCTGCATTTGTTGCATAGAAATATGGAATTTTGGAAGTTAGAACTCATAACTTATGGCAAATGTTAATTAGTATCTTAAAGAAAGAAAAGGAAAAAATAGAATTTGGAGTGTCGCATCAGAATCTATGTCATGTCGGACACCGACATGGGTACTTCACCCGTCTAGAAGAATCCATGCAACATAGTTAGTCCATGCTTTGAAGTCCCAATTAAAAGCACACATCTGGAAGTATCAGCCTCCACTTTTTCTACTAAAGCTCTCCAAAGTATCCAAGTGAAATCTAGGAATGTGTCCATCACTCAATTAAATCATCAATTCGTTTACCTATACTTTTTTTTGAGAAAGTCAAGATGATATATATATAAGGAAGAGATCGAGAAGATCTCAAGAGAGCAAAGAAGGCAGCCCTACAAAGGCTAAAGCGGATACAACATATGAGAATAAAACAAAAGAAACTCCCGACCCTACAATTCGTTTACCTATACTTGAAACGAAACTAATAAGGTAAGTAGTTCAAAACTCTTAAGGTAAAGAAAACATATACTTGAACCTATTATCTCAGCTTCAAAACTGATCCCATCTCAGGTATGTAGCTCCAAAGTTCTTTCCCAAATATAATAATACTCCTCAAGGCATTGTTGAAAAATGAAAGGAGGGGGGAAGAGAGTTGGGGTGTGTTCTGCACTTGTGGAAATGTTTGGTTTGCTTTTTTCAGTTGAACGACAGGTTGCTCTTCTTCTCTTAACTGCTTAGCAAGATGTATGTTTTCTTGCAGGAAGCTGCCATTGAAGAGTACTTCCAGCCAGTTGACAAGCAGGCCGAGATCATAATGAACATGCAGCTTGAAGGAGAGGAGAAGAACACGAGGGAGATGATGAATGCCATGCAGGAGCAGGCTTTGCTGGAGAAAGCTACGCAAGAGAAGATGGCAAAAGTGTGTAGTGTGGATGCAGACCAACATAACCAATACAAGGCATCAACTCCCACCAGCCAAGTTTAGATGAGAAGGCTAGTGAAACATCGGCATTATCAATAGATCAAGGATTAATAATGTAAGCATGCATTCTTTTGCTTTTGCTTTGAGCATTATTATTCTCATTCAAAAGATTTGCAATTTGGTTACACCAACAATATGGTCAATTTGGTCAATCTGAATAATTTAGGGGGTATTGTATATCATTGATATAATTCTATTGATTTAGACTGGTAGAGGTCTTTCATTTTGGGTAAAATTGAGTGTGTTCTGCATCTGATCCCATTTCAAATCTTCATCACCTTGAAAGGGTGTATGTTAAAGATTTTGGAGAAAACTAAGGCCTCCATTCTTTGATGCCTCTTTTGCTTTTCTATGAGCTGGTAACTTCAGTTGAGACAAACGAAGAACATGTGTCTATGCATCCTGGACCACTCATGCGATCTTACTCATGACAGGGTGTCATTAACTCACTCTTTGGATGCCACCTTTGGGAGTCAAGAATCACTGCTTCAGCATAGGTTGGCTTCTTTATACGCCTTTATAATCTTAAGGATGCTGTTCGATTGAGAGACATTGACCTCAACTTACCCTTGCAGCAACAAGTGTATGTGCCACTTGCACTACAAGTGGAGTTAAAGCAGGTGATATATATGTTTAATTTTCTTTTCTAATAAGTGCTAAACCAGGTAATTTTTCACAAGTTTGGATGGCTGTGATGATCATTGGACTCTTTTGTAAAATAATTTGCTGTGCATCCAAAGACATAAAACTGGATAGGATGTGTAGGATCAATTTGCAGATGTCTTGTTTCAAAGATTGTTTGCAATAGATGGATAAGGTAAAACAGCATGTCAAATTATTTGATTCTGTGCATGTGTGATGTGTGACTTTGACCATTGCTATAATTCTTGGGGTGGTAAATGGTTGTTTGACATGGGTATCGGAGCCTTAAGGCCTGGGAGGTCACGGGTTCAAGTCTCCAGCGAAGTGTATTCCCACTGAGGGGACATTTTAGCGGATGGTGTGTTCCCGCACATGTGTTGTGTTGGCCCGGCGATCCGTTGGTATACATAGTTGTTCCTCCTTTCCCCAATAGGTCGATCTTTAGGGGTAAATGGTTGTTTGACAGTTTAATCTCCTCTACCTTAGTTATTTTTAATAACTGGCTTATCGTTGTGAGTATGATTTACCACATTTGGGAGGACAGAATCAATAGGTTATTTCCTAAGAAATTTCGTCTACAGAGCAAGTCTTCTAGCCAATCATTATTGAAGAAGACAGGTACAACACTGGGGGTATTATTTGCAATAGGGATGGAGTCCTACTTTCCAATCTTGAATGACCCTTGCTTAAAAGTCATTCCTTTTAGAGTTGCAATATTGCAAGAGAGATATAGTTCAGGATAAAATTGAATGGCAAAGTAGGGTTCATGTTGCCAACCTCAAATAATTGGGGCATGATGATGAAGATGAAGATGAAGATGAAGACGAAGACAACGTTGCAAGGGAGAGATATGAGAGATTTAGTTCTCAGTATTGACTCTTTGAAGTCAGTGGTTTGTTTGAATGGGAAGATTATGGGGCCATGGGAATAGGATTCACGCTGCCGACCACAAATATGGCATAGATGATGATGATGATGATATTGCAGGGAAGGTACATTAGAGATTTGGGCACTAGTTCTGAGTACTGCTCTTTGTTGTCAGTGATTTGTTCGAATGTGATGATTTTGGGTTCATGGGAATGGGATTTCATGTTGCCCATAGATGATGATAATGATGCTGAATTCGAATCAATATGGGTCAAATGAGTCGTAACACTATAAAATGACATTTTAGTAAGGAGCTTACTCCCAAACCCAGTATTCCACTCTTATCACTTAACACCAAGATCTGAATTCGACCCGAAATCGAATCGAATTAATTTATACAGGTCCATATTCCACCCATTGTCATTCAAATCATATCTCAACAATCCAAACCCACTAAATACAAGTCAGATTTTGGGTTTGACCCCCACCCCATTTTTTGCCCTAGTGGTAGGGGTGTCAATTTATACCACTTTAACTGGAACTGAATCAGGATCGGAATTAAAAATCCCAATTTTGATTCCACATTTTTGGGAACCGACCAAACAAGAACCGAACCGAACCAATAATAACAGTTTTGATTATGGGTAGTTTGATATTGGAAATGAACCGATACATAAAAAGGGATTTGTCTAGAGCTACTCTCATTTCTTACATCCACTTCTTACATCCGGTGTTGGAGCCCACATGCAGATCATGTTGGACAATCCAATTGCTCAGTATGCATCGGAAGACGTAAGGCTCGTCCAGGAGGAGTTCGCCATTTATTCCCAATCCGAATGTACCACTGAAGTGGCTCTCCA